>JARQTI010000282.1:622-283497 GCA_030142655.1 Trachelus tabidus | reverse complement strand
TACGGAACTAAAATTTGTACGATTTTCTGGGAAAATCGGAATTTTGAAGCGCCCCCTATCGTTGATATATGGAACTAAAATTTGTACGATTTTCTGGGAAAATCGGATTTTTGAGGCGCCCCCTATCGTTGATATATGGAACTAAAGTTTGAAAGATTTGCTGGGAAAATAGGACTTTTCAAGCGCCCCCTATCGTTGATATATGGAACTATACTTTGTAAGATTTTCTGGAAGAATCGGCATTTTGAAGCGCCCCCTATCGTTGATATACGGAACTAAAATTTGTAAGATTTTCTGGGGAAATCGGCATTTCGAAGCGCCCCCTATCGTTGATATACGGAACTAAAATTTGTACGATTTTCTGGGAAAATCGGAATTTTGAAGCGCCCCCTATCGTTGATATATGGAACTATACTTTGTAAGATTTTCTGGAAAAATCGGCATTTTGAAGCGCCCCCTATCGTTGATATACGGAACTAAAATTTGTACGATTTACTGGGAAAATCGGAATTTTGAAGCGCCCCCTATCGTTGATATATGGAACTAAAGTTTGAAAGATTTGATGGGAAAATAGGACTTTTCTAGCGCCCCCTATCGTTGATATATGGAACTATACTTTGTAAGATTTTCTGGAAAAATCGACATTTTGAAGCGCCCCCTGTCGTTGATATACGGAACTAAAATTTGTAAGATTTTCTGGGGAAATCGGAATTTTGAAGCGCCCCCTATCGTTGATATACGGAACTAAAATTTGACAAATTAGTTGAGAAAATCGACATTTTGAAACGCCCCCTATCGTTGATATATGGAACTAAAGTTTGAAAGATTTGCTGAGAAAATCGGCGTTTTGTACCAGCAAACCCACTAACTCTCCCAGAGATGGCGCCACTTATCATGTCCAGGAGGTGCTGCCCTCTTAAGGGCGAAAATTCGAACTAATGCAAATTCCTCAGTAACTATTAGGTAGTATTGATTAAGGAAAGCGAAAACAGGTAACACCCGACGGCACTCTTGCGAGCACCGCCAGGACATGCCGAGGGATGATATTTAACGCTACAACCTCCGTCCCTTCCCCCCGAGTGAGGTACAGAGTGAAACGAGAAGACAGAAGGGAAGATAGAAATAAAGAGGTAAAAAAGTAGAAAATTAAGGAATACGGGTTTAAAAATAAAAAAGAAATAAGGAAAGATATAAATCAGAAATTAAAGAATGAAATATAAAGAAATAAGGAAGTAAAGAAGAAATAAATATAGAAACAGAAGGTTGGAAGTGGATAAGAGAGGTGATTCCAAGAGACCAGCATAGGAGACCGGCTTGAGGAAGATTGAGCGCTCCGAGTCCGGACACTGCCTCGAGCGCTCCCCCCACCATCCGCCTGCTCTCACCTGCCGAGTCCTGCGCGATGAATTTGCGCGCACGCAATTTTAAGCAAGTTCCAGTACTTCTAAATATGCTTGGCCAGAATTTCCGATTTTCAAGTGTTAAAATTTTACTTTATTCATTTAATTAATTGTTTTATTGTTCCAAAAACCTAATTTATTAATATTTCAATTTGAACGTAATTTATTTTCGATATTCTACAATTTCAATTCAATTTTTATCTACTTTGTATGTTCTGCGAGATTTTGATTTAGCCTCAATTTTATATTTTGAATAAATTTTGAAAGTGAATCAAGATCCAATAATATTTAGTAAATATTGAGGTGCTACACGGATGTCAAGTTGGCACTGCACTTTCTTAAAAATGTCTTAAAAATGTTTCAACAATAGCCTCCTTCAATAATTCATGAGAAGTTCTATAGGTCCCGGTCTCGTTCTAAGGGTTGCTTTTGGAACCAACGGTGAGTAGTGGAGAACCTCTACCCGCCAAACTACGCGTCGGGTTCACGTTCAGCTCGGCTACGATGGGATTCGCATTGTCGACGGAGGCGATGATCACAAAATCCTACTTCCAGACTCGCCGCTACGATTTGGCGCCATAATTTTGACCGAAAGTGATACTTGTAAACTACATTTATTCAAATAAACCTGTATATTTGTTAATTCTTATTTATTTCTAATAGACTTTATGTGGCATCTCGCTTATAAATACGCTTAATTCGCATAATGTACGTCAGCATTTACATTTTAATTTCAATTTATTCCGCAAAAATAGACAAATCTGTATTGATCTTAAGCATATAGTCTACATACGTCATAATTTGTAAGAATTTATAATATGAAATACAAGAGATCAACGAAAGAAATTATACATCAACATAGAATTAATAGAAATTTGCCTTTTACAAAAACAGTACTTGGAAAACTAAATTCCAACTGAATAGTTAATCAGGAGTGGTATTAATGAATCGATGCGATAAAGAGGAATGTATTAAATATTATTTATTTAGTATCATAGTCATCAGTCAGTGTCGCGTAGCATAGCAGACTGGCAATTAAAATATTGTTTGGTAATACAAAATTCTCATATGCTACATGCATACTCGTAATACTAATTTGATGTATGTACAATTAGCAAATATATATCTATTATAACGTTGCACTTTATGCTACCCTCACGTGAATGTCGAATCTCGCTTGTACGGACAGTGCATCATTAAAGTTTCGCGCTAAGGTTGGCCAGGAGAATTAGAGAGCGTGTGCCATAAGACCACTTTGCTGCTGTAATTATTATTGCTGTTTTTTCATAATCAACATGTCCACGAATCCATTTTCAAATTATCCAAAGATATATACATTCCGTCAAAATTTTTATTCGAACTTCCCCAACACGTCGGAATAACCCTTACCTATAATACTGATCCACCTAGCATTTATAATCCCTCTACTTTTCACCTTATCAACAGTTATCAATTGCCTGATCATCCACTCTCTTCCTACAATGTTAGGAAGAAGTTCGTTCGATATCGTCGTTTAATAATAATCCATTAAAGAACACAAAAAAACGCTCCCTTGCCGTTACCAAATGCTAATACTCGTTCGTTAATTATATCCGTATAAATATAGTATACAAAAGAGAAAGAAAAAAAAAAGAAGCAAAATGTAAAATCAGTGATCCTCGAATCGTTTCCTATCGACTAACGAGGAACAGGAAACGGAAGTGCGCATCCACGGGACGGCAGCATTCATATTACCAGATCGCTGGTATTGGTCTCGGCTCTCTCTCTTGTCCAGATGCACAATGCTCCTTGCGATCTTCGTCGAATCCATTTATGCAGGAAGAATCCCATCGGTTCATGACAGGTGGAATAAACAAGACGACGATGGCGACGGCTGTACCGGATGCTGCTCTCCGGTTCTCAAGGTCCACTTGTAGCACTTTTGGCTTGGAGATAGCACTTAGCGGCACTTGTTGCAGGTACGTGTGCACAGGTACACAATAGATGGTGCTAGCTCAGTTAAGTCGGCCCGAGTATGGTCTCTCTGGGATTCGGGGAGGAATATTGGGTACAGGACGCCTACAACATAGATACAATATAAATAATAATAGCTACTTAAGATGGATTATCGAAAATTAGTCTCTGTACAATGTAACACCAAAAACAAGCAGTGTAACGGGTGATTTGACAAATAAAAATATTTCCATCTAAATAACGCCACATGAATCTTCATTAATTTATGTCGGGTTGCCTACAAGAAGGAGACACCATGGAGTTAAGGACATTTGCAAAACATGCACAAACCAGCGACAATCCATGCATCGGAGGATGAACAAAGATGAGAGGGAAAAAAAAAACTTAAAGGACTTCTCCAGAGAACCAAACTTAACGATAGCAATAATCTGTACTCGTTTGTTATCGTGCCTAATCAATTTCTCTCAGAGACCGACTGACCTCCGTCGCTCTCTTGGAAGTCCCTTAACCTCTTTAATATGTATTTCTCATTACAGGGACGTAGTCCTTTGCCGCATTCACAATGAGGAATGTGGATCAGTGTTAAGGATTAATAACAAGACACAAACAGAAGAGACGCAGCCGAATTATTGATAATTACATTCGGATGCGTATCCACTGTTCATAATGCACGCTCGTTAGTTATATCTTATTCGTTTAATATTCTATAACATATTATTCCCTATATACACATTTATATTGCGATAATCGGTGTTTGTGTATGTGTCAATCTGTCATGTGTACCTCCTCGCACGTATGGATATTTTTACATTAATATCCACGAGATAATCGGCAGGACGGGATCTGCTCCACGTGTGGAAATTTCTTAAAAATTCATCACCTCGAGAGGCTCTTTATCGTGGAAATTCATGATTATCGATATCAGCCTCGATAACTACAACCGTGACTCAGATCACCCTGACGAATGTCCCCAGAGAGATTTCCATCGTATATTCTAGCTTGAACGACTCTACGTAGCGTTCACTTTAAAAGTTATCGCATTTTGCAAATATTCAACTCGGTACAACAATACTTGGCCAACGTGTTACGCCGCGGTAAGCATCGATAACTGGCTTTCTTATTACGTAAGGCTTTAGGATGAAAGCATGTAACGCGTTCCTGCACTGAGTCCAGACTGCGAAATCGCAGGGACGTTTCGATACCGGATGAAAAAATTTAATCGATGCGTTTACATGTAATCGCGATTCAACCGAAATACTTACACTGTACACAGCTCTGTCGGGCACACGAGTAGCAAATACGGGCAGAATATCAGGATCGTAGGCTCGAAGAGGAAAAGTCAAGGAAGAACGAGCACGATGAGTAGGGGAATGCAAAAGAATCACGAGTTCAAAGTTGAATATCCACAAATGAATTTAACTTCGTTTCAGGGACTGAATTTTTCCCGGTTGTCGCTCAAAACTACGTCCTACTATACGACCTAACTACGTAGACGATTAAATCTCTGCTCTTCTGATACGATTCTACAATATTTGCCAACATTACCTTTTTTTCTCCTTTTTTTCGCAAGATTTTCAAATATTCAAGCAATCCGATATACAATTACGGTGCATCAACATTGGCGCGACTAAAACTTCAATTTGCTCAAACCTGATGCAGTGAGGTTTGTGCCCTGAGAAAAGACGTGTCTCAACTGTCACTGGATAATTAATCATCCCCAATCCCATTGCGCCTTGTCAACATTTCTCAACTTGATAATAAATTTAACAGCTAAGCCCCTATACGGAATGTTAACGAACAACGTTTCTTTCTTTGAGAAATAAAATATTTGTCGATTATAATTGACTTACAAATACTGAATGACCGACAACGAAATCGCAACAACGCAGGACGCGGTTCGAAATATTTTTTATTTTTAGTATAGTTCAATGCTAGACCGTGTCTTTTCGTTGTTCGATCTTCCCTCTCGTCTCCCGGTCGCCATACTGTTTCCCTAAGAAACGTTTTCCTACTCTTCTACAGACCCGAGAGAACGAAAGAGCGAATAAATAATAAATTCTTACGAGCTCTTTCTTTTATTTTCTTTTCAACAACTTGATATGCCTTAAGAAAGAATATTCTTGTCGATTATTGGCGGCTTTTCGTAAGAAGCAATGCTTACTCTGTAATAATTATCGATTTCCCTAGAATTCCTGACTAGTGGCGCCACTTTTGTCCACCTAACGCAACGGTGACTCATATTCGTACTACGAATTCTTCTAGCTACGTCACGACTTTACCACGCGAGTCCTAATCATCGTTAACTTGGCAAGATTGCTCGGCATTACTAAAAAAAAACGATATACACGTTACACTGTACAATTAACATACGAATAATGTCACTTGTGGCTGCACGTAGCAGCTCTCAAGATATAACGTACTCACCTCGTATTCTTTAATTAATTACAGAGTTATACCAGACATCAATAAGGAGACCTAAGACGAGATAGAACAGGACTGTAGCAAATCTGTATTTTTTCTTTTTCGCACAGTTCAAAAGATTCAGACTGAAAAACCCTTCGATTACTGGACTTAGTTAAAAATAATTTCGGAATATCATTTCGATTAACCATTTCAAAAGTACCCGCGTCGCGATGCCCGACCATCTTCGATTTACAGGGTTCATAACGAGAACGCAGAAAAGAATCAATGAAAAAAAAACAAAAATTTATGTACCTCCTGGAAAATCGTGAACGACACACGGTATATACATATACCGGGTAGTGACGCAGGTATTCGCGGGACTCTGGAAACGATGATTATTTACTCTTAGTCTTCGTTAGTGTCGTTAGTAACGTTATTAGATAAAGAGCAAAATTTTCGCGAATCAGGGATTTTCATGCAAAATCCACGAAGCGTCTACGCTACTGTATCACATCCTATGTCTGAGCACGTTATCTTTTATTTTTATTTCTTTTTTCTCAATCAATAATCTCATCCGTACTGTTTATTTGACGTACAATATAGTATAAGGGAAACTTTACACAGCACGAACAATGATTGCGATTCAAATTACTGAAATTGCGTATCGCTGTTTCCGCTCTGTTTTCCTCCTTTTTATACTCGTGTTTTGTCTTAGTCACTGATAGACTCTGCTTTACGGCTAAAATCGTTAACGCTCAAGAAGCAATAATGATCTTTTGTACAACTCGTTGCTAATCAAAGTCCAATTTTCATCCAACAGCATGACATTGTTCGAACTTACATAGACATACGTGAGGTACGATTCTTATTTTCTCTTTACATTTCTTATATATTTTTATCTCGCATAACAGAGATCATACTATTCTCGATTATATGTGTTTATATATATTATTTATATGTGAACATCTCCTATATTATGGGAATGTTGCTTCGACTCGAAATTACGTGAGAACTTCTGACAGACTTTTTATGACTGCACCTCTTTACATCCACGTCCGACGTTCTGATCCTTAGTCTATGGGCGAATAGCTCAAAGAATCCGTCATCGATTGCAATGATATTTCTCTCGATGATTTGGACATCGGTTAAACTCCGATTTATCAATAGACACACTCATCGTGCGATGATTCAGAAACTCGATCGCCAAGATAAAGCAAAATAAAAAAAATTATTAATCATTCTTACATAAGCCCTCATGAACCGTTTCCCCGATCTATCCAAAGCACATGCCTGTGCGTCACTTTGTTAATGAAAATAAAAAACAGAATTTAAGAGGTTTTCTCTAATAAAAAAAAAACGAACCATGCACATAAGAAATAACTGTTAAACAGACAGAGAAAGAAAGAGAAAGAGAAGATCGGTTAAATTTATCCAGAAAGTCTACCGTCTACTAGAGTTAAGTAACAAGAGTTATCCATTGCAATCAATAGGGATTTCAAAAGTCGAAGACGAAGCGCTACGTTATCTTTCAACATTTTCACAATTATTTACTTGATCCTGAATGCATCCATGAGCTCGTTCACAGCGGCATTAGCAGCAGCCTGTGTAGCAGCTTGCGTCACCCTCTGCTGTAGACCACCCCCGCGACTAAACATATATCACGAAGACTCACGGTCAGCTTCGACTGACAGACTTCAAACCGTATAAAGCCTCCTAATTAAAGGCAAAATTTCCTTAACAGAATGAGATGCACCGATAATATACAAAGCAGCACTGCCACCGTCACCGGAGTCACGGACTGGTTTTTCGTTTCGGAAAAAAAAAGAAAAAAATAATAATATCCTATCGGTGCATCTTCTTCGGTCCATATAATATATTTTATGATATAATTAATTGTGACTAGTGTCTCGTGTAATTATACCGTGTAATTATTATAGATTTCATGCAGGCACCGACATGTCTCATTTTCGATAATACGATCGACCCAACAATGAGTTACAGACGCACGAATCACGCGAATGTACATTATAGCATGAGAGGAATGCAGGAAGGAAGGTTTCATTTTCAAAGGAACAAAGCCAGCACACGATATTCAGTATCTCTCGAGTAAATTATGTCACTTTGTAAATTTAATCCTTTAACCGGGGATCAATGTCATGCTGTTAGTAAGGACCTTGAACAGCCAATAAAGGAGATCAAAGCCAAAAACTTGTTCGCCGAATATTTTACTCATGTCCATGTCCAGTATTATATGTATACAGGCATCATGTACATACAATTAAGAGTATACAGGTAACACGTCATCGAACAGACTGATGTAGAATGAAGAGGCGAGTCGATCCTATTCGTTATTTCATTATTATAATGGAGAAAGAAGAACTCGCAACTATTAGTCGAATAATTCGACTATCGACTAGTGCAAACAGTACCGTTAAAATTACTAATAGGGATATGCAGATCTCTGTTTCCTAGTCAAACACGTGTCGTTCAGCGGACGAAAGGATATTAGGTTGTTTTTATCGCGTTTCATTATTTTTTAACAATTTGAAAAGCGAACGACACAGGCGAGCATCAAAACGAATCAAGGCAAGAATTTTCGTCCGTATAGAGAATCGCATAACCCCAATAACATTAGTCTCGTGAGATATTTATCCATATGCAGATAATGAATACAATTTTGTGAGAACACGTTAAGTATTAAATGTTTTATGAGCTATATGCAACAAGTATATATAATTTTATATATATAAGTGTATGTACTCTGGTGTGTGTATACAGGGTGCTTCGTAATTGGCATACACAGTGGGTCAATACAGTTTCAGGGTGTCCCCCTGAGTAAGAATCCGTAATTCGTTTGGTCCTACGTTCAGTAGTTTTTCTACAAATTGAGAAACAGCTGTGAGCGAGGTGTCGCGACGTCTTCAACAATGGAAGACTTTACAAGACTTCACTATAGTCGGCTGTGTTCGCTTAATACATGTGGCAACGATATGTAAGCAAATTTAAAGATCCATTTGATTATCTGCCGCCCATAGCATTTGTTTCTCGACGGCATCGATGAAGTTAAAGCCAGCCAGGGATGCCCACTTGATACTACACCAAGCAAAGCACCAGAGAATGGGATTGGAGTAAAACAAATGCTACCGACGTTCCACGGACGAAACACATGAGCATGATACCGGATCTTACAATACGTCAAATGGAAAAAATGGACTAGGAGAGTATTTAGGTATTTTTATATTTCTCTGTCCTCTGGTCGAAGTAAAACTAAATTTGTAGAAAAACTACTGGACGTAGGACCAAACGAATTACGGATTCTTACTCAGGCGGCCACCCTGAACCTGTATTGGACCCACCGTGTATGGCAATTACGAAGCACCCTGTGTATATAATATGTGTTTGTGTCCTATCGATTAGTAGCAAATAGGTGTTAGTGCGAAGACTTATTGTCGGCGCCTGCAATAGAAAGTGATGTTAGCACCAAAAGCCCCAAAATGAAACAAACTGATGTCCAATACAACTTCACGAGAACCCAGTGCCGTTTCATTGAAATAAGATAAGCATCCCAGTGGCTGGACACCTAACGCTAAATGACCTGTCCCCGAACCGTTTATAAGAAAACCGTACTTCCATCTGTCTTCCATCTGTCGCACGCACGCTTTGTCCGGTAACTGGGACGCGAACGGCCACTGGGACGTTCATCTTACAATACCAAGCACTTCGACAAGCACGTATCGAGTACGAGAAATGGATAAGAGAGCCACTTGGATTTCAAAGACGCGAATCCCCTCATACTGGTTCAAAAGATAGTTTGATAATCCAAGAGCAAGGACGCACATGACCCTAGAAGTCTCTCGTATTTAAAAATAGAATATCTGTACTTACGATGGTATCAGAGGAGGAGGTAGGCCGGGCGTCGAACGCGCTGGTGGCGCTCCACCGGGTCCAGGTCGATTCGGAATCGCTGGAGCAGGTCGTCCACCTCCAGGTACTGGAGGTGGCGCTCGCGAGCTTCCCGTCGGCATTGGCTGTGTTACACCTCGTCTTGGTCCACCAGGGGATGGCGGGGATAATCTGTAACAAGAATTTTCCTTTGTGTGATTGTTCATATTGATTTTGTTTCGATTCGCTATGAAATAATATAATCAATGCATAGTTTGCATGTTTTAATATAGCCAAGTGATGAGTGTTACTAAGATTTCTAAGGAATGCGGTGAGAATAAAGAGAACCACTGAATCTTACCCAAGACTGTAGCATTCACGAACGAATGTGTGAGTGTGGTAAAAGCGGACAGTAAGAAGTTGAACAATAGTAGATTAGTAGAAAAGTAGTCTTAACGAATACATGAGTAGATGACTTCGCTTTACCTGGGATTTTCGGCCGACGCCAACCAGTCGTTCTTCACAGGTGGAGGTACAGGTGTCGACACGGTTGCCATAGAAACATCCCCGATGATACGAAGTGCTTCCTTACATGCATGGTACATGCGCAACATTTCTTCTCGCTTCTGAGCCTCCTCGGGAGACTCTTCCATCATTGAGGCCTACAATTTAGAAACGTACAACAAAATGTAATTCCTGAAGGTGATGCATTACGATAGACTAGCTAGTATATGCGAAGACAGTTTGAAATGGAAGTCGAGGAGAAGTGTAACTAACGGGACAGGGTCTTACAGCAAATGGATAAACAGAATTCTTCAAAATATGTAACTCATCATCGGATAACTGGAACAAGATACTTCTTGTATTTTTAAAGGAAGAAAGGAATTTCATTAACCTCATCCATGTATCTTACCTGGTCGCCGCTTGCGTACAGATGTGCCAGCAGCTCGCCATTGATGAAATCTTTCGCATTGTTAATGATCAGATGCATAATGGTCTTTGGAACAAGATCACGAGTAGTTTTGGTGACGATCTTCATGTAGGAATCGACCAGATTCCTGATTGTCTCGACTTGACGCTCCAGTTGAGGATCCATGGATGATTGGCCTTCAGAGCCACCCTAGAGGAAAAGTAAATATTAATTACCATACTGTAATTTTCCTCCATAAAGACCAACACTATTTCTTTTAACAAACTACAGTTCCAAAAGGCACTAAAAAAAATAATAATTTCGACGAGTGGAGTATAGCGTGTGGTGTGTTTATTGCATTGGGATGTCGTGCCAAGTTTGGTTAGAACTATTTGATCTTCGTGTGAGTGTTATGTCACTTTGTTCTGTAAAAAATTTACAAAAATTCAAACTCCAGAATTTGATTCAACAGTACCAACCTCGTATCCTTCCTTTATCAGTTTTGAATTCAGGAAAGAAATACAAGTTGAATTACAAAAGTTCTCTCTAGGAAAAATGAGAACGAATCGATCAATTTTGAGAAAAACGACATGCAGATTCAATTAAATCACAATAAATCGTATCTCAATGTAATACCCAATTTGCGTATTGATTAAAGTACAAGTATCAAACGTTAATTAAATCGTGATTAGATTAAAACCACCACGCCTGTTACGATTCACCAAAAACAAAGAATTTTTAAGTCCGTACACTTTCGCAAACTCACCCGCTGCTTATCCTAAAATAAATTAAATTGAACTATACTGATAGAGACATAACTTCCAATAAGTATTACTTTCATATCTGCGAATATAAATACGAAGAGTGAACCGAATCGACCTTTAATTCTCAAGATAATTAATAATTACCTCGCCCTCGCCATTGGCCTGTTCTGTCGATTTCTCTGGATAAACACCTGCCCTAAGGAAGGACGCCTTCCACGAATCGACGTCATCCTGCGTCTCGCAACTAAGCTCAAGCTGCTTGTAATCCTTATACACGTTTCTGCCTTCAGGATTGAAGAGAGCAAACAAATGCCGTCGAGACATGAAGCCCTGCTCCAAATCTCGCAACTTCAATCCATCCAACGGCAACATGTACTTCTTCTCACGTTCCTGCGACAAAGCATTAGCAAAAATATTAGAAGAATGAATATTTACAAGTAAATGGATTGGAATCACATGAACGATTTGATTAGGTACTAACTTCTTCGTCCTTGAACCAGGAGATGCTTTCTGAAGTCAAGACAAACCAGTAGTCCCTGGAGCCACCCTTCATGATACCCAAATTATGTATGCACATATAGCCTTTGCGGATCACTTGATTGCCCAATGTGTGTCTTCCAGCTTTAACCGCGTTCTCTGAGGATTGCTGAGCACTGTAACAGAAACAATATTGTACTATGAAAAGCTGGATGAAGAAGCGCAGTGTGCAGGTACTTCATTACTGAATTATTATCTTAATTGTCACGGAAGGTCATGTATCTGGTATCAACTGTCAACCATCAAGACTAGCAGAAGAAAAGATCCTAGCGCTTCACGTGTAAGGAGATCCAAACACAAGATCAATAGGAGGAAACAAAAACAATGCCGAGTCTTCAGCAGAAGAAGCTTCTAATAAAATCAGTAAAAAGCTCTGCTATTCTAGAAAATGAATTTTCTAAATCACTGTCATCTCATATAATCTCATATTTTTCCTCCTTTTTTTTTTTGTAATAGACTACCAGTAAAAATTGTGTGATCAAAAACGGTCGTAAGATAATTCTGTTCTGATGCGTGATGTAAAACGAAGATAAAGGAAGAAATTGTAACTAAAGCAAACTAAAAGACGTATACGAAGCATGCTGACAAGAAGCTATTTGGACGAGGCTGCGAAGACAAAATATATAGGGTGAAGCATTTATGATAATCAGGTCATTTGTTTTCAGAAACGAAGCCAGATATAAAAAAGTGTTTCAAACAGAAGTTGTACGGTTTCAAGAGGCACGGAAGACTTCGTTATTAAATTCATTCCTGAATGTAAGCGTATTAAGGTAACTGGAAAGCAAACTTTCATTTTATCAATGGGAGATTCAATTTTTCTTCCAGAAATCAGAAGAGCATTCAACTTTGAGGAAGGAAAATTGCATCATTCCATTAAAAAAAATGAAAATTGACCTTGAAATTACCTTAATGCCTGAACTCATTAAGGAATTCAATAACAGAATCTTTCGTCCCCCTTGAGACCCTACAACTTCTATCTGAAACACTTTCATATCTGACTCCGTTTCCGAAAAAATCGATCTGTTCACTATAAATGCCCCACTCTGTATTATATACATAATCACACGGTATCCTGCACACTGATTGTCAGTCTATAAAACAGTAGTAGCTGTATACACGTTGACAGCGTAGAGAGAGAATACTGAAAGTTCATAAATACAGTGTAAACACAAACAGGAATATAAAGCGCTAGGACGTTAAATAAATAAATATAAAAAAATAAAGAAATTTTCTGTGCATTAGATGACAGGTGTATGTCCTATCCCTTACAGCATCCACAAATAAAACTCTGACGTAACTCAACTAAACGCACATAAGAAAGAAAGAAATCCTTGATGCATTCACATGAGGCAAACATACGTGATGTACAAACAACAACGTTCGATATGGTGCATCGTTAAATACACACAAGTTACATCTCACTAAAGCACCATAATAACTTAATGAAATAATAAAACACAGTGAAGAAAACTCAAGTAAAGTAATAATAAGTGTCCGGTGCAGTGGTGTGGGATAGTATGGGAAATAGGAAAAAAAAGATGGATAAAAAAACTAAGAGCAACTAATGTACTTCGTACTGCTCGTGCCTAATGAAAATAGAAATACACAAAAAAGGTTTGGGAATGGAGAGAGGATTCCTGGGTATGTATATTTCGACTATCGTTAACGCGCAATTAAACATTTTTTTCTCCACTCTATACCGTACTAAAGGATGATTAATAAAGTTCAACCCAATTTTACACAAAGCTATTAGTACAACAATCGTCGACTTAATAAAATTAAAGTTAACGACGTTAATTTGGAATTCGTGAAACTAAGAAAAAAGTGCTTGAAAGTAATATCTTCATCATACATAGGTATTTTTATAGTAACTTTATACGCAAAGACAAATGAGATGACGGAATGGTTATGTAAAGGGAGGCAAGGCTGAAGCGAAACGGAAAATGAAAATGTATAAAAACGGCGATAGAACGTGTGATTCGTGTACGTGTTAGATAAAGAGAAAGATAGAAGAATAAACAAAATAGAAGGAAAGAAACAGATAAAGACAAAGATAAAGATAGAAGTATGAAAAAGAGAATATGTAGTGTAAAACCTCCGTTTTCGATGTAGGTTGATGTTCTTACCTTGCATTATGGCTACTGGCCGCCGCGCTGCCGGTATAATTAAATAATTGTTTTTATTCGTGAAATACAATATAGTTGATCATGGAAATAGAAATATATGTTGGAAATAAAATGTTACGCTGTGTAGGGCGTGGCATGAATATCAGGCAGCATAAATTACATTAAAAATTTTACACTTTGAAATATGGAAAGAAAAAAAATTTGGATATGAAGTGGAATATCGAATATACGAGTATGAAATCTATTCTAGCAAGAGTCCTTCACGTTGGTTACATGTGCACCAGGTGGTCTTTCGTACGAAAATACATTCGACTACTAGTAGCGTATTTTCATATCAGAGTAACGATCTTACTTTATATTATTCATTTTGGAACTCTTGCTATTTTTTTTAATGTTCGGGAAATAAGTTCCAGCGCTGCCTGCTACTTCAGCCAGTACATTGTAGTATTACCAGAAAGCATTTACATGCGACCAGTTTATAAAGCATTGAAATATCGCGAACCACAAAAAGAACTTTGTGATCAATTGAGATATAGTTGAACAGCATGGGATTTTTATACTTATTTCAAGTCGAGAATTACGACAGCTCTTTAGGAGACATTGGGAAGGAAGTAAATAGGCAAGGAGCAAAAGAGATGTGGGTAACCTAAATTAAAGTCACATGAAACAAGTGAGATGATCGAATAAAGAATAAGAGCGCAATGAGATGAAATTTCTGATAGAAAAGAAGAATGCGAACGTACTTGATATCAGACTTTGTTCTGTCCAACTTATTAAACACAGATATGTACTGAAAAATGTTAGGAGTTAGGTACAGAGAGAGTGTCTCAAAATATATGGATAAAGAAAGAGCTAGTGACTCAATAACTTATAAACTATCACTTATCCATTATCGAGCTGTGGATATGTGCAACTGTGCCATGGAAAAAGAGTGAGCCAGGACCTTAGTGAAAATCTAGTTTAATCTGGCCAAGTGATTCTAGTGAGGAAGACATGCACAGGTCATGAAAAAGTTACGCTGGTATATACCAACACTAACTAAACAACTGCAGGTCTAAAATCTAACTTAAAGAAAAACAAAACTCAAAATAGAATACCTAAATCCTAAAGATATTAATAGTACAAATTTCTCATACACCTATTTAACATAAAATGAATGTTAAATAGATTGTTAAAGTCAGTTTTCTTATTAAGCAGTATATAAGCAATATATATATGCTAGACTTTAAAGAACTAAAAGATTCTCTTGAGAGTGTAGTGATGTTCAAAAAATACACAATGCAACTGCTAACTGACAAACAGAAACCAAAAATAGACAAAATTATGAAAAAACAGTCCTCCATTTATGAATCCCACAATCAAGTAATCACCTCAAACTAATTTCAGACAATTTATGTTCACCAATTACTTTGATTTCTTCGCAACTATACTGTAAGTGCAGAAGATCAATATTCAGTGCAGGGTAGTACTAGAACTTGCTTATGAGTACTTCGATACAAAAAAGTCTAATGTGCTATTGTTATATACTAAGCAATATGGCGAAGGAACTTCACATAGAATAAGCTGGAAGCTACAATTAAGACTAAAGCAAAGACCACCTTGGTGAACACATAAAACTTTTCAGTTCAAACGTCCCAAGTTTTCCAATGTCACTGATTAACTACAATGATTTTGTAGTAACTGTTCAATATGACTGGTACGTTTAATCTGAATGGTCCTGCATAATTATGACGAAACCTGAACAAAGAGTGAAAGTAGGAGTAAAAAAGGAAGAGAAACAGAAGGAACCAAAAGTCAAAAAATAAAAGTAATACAAGGCATCTATGCATTTTTAACGTTATTGGGTAATTTGGCTAAGGATTTCTTCCATAACAGTGTATATTCATAAACCGTAACGTGTTCGTTCCAGTTTGGTGCGTTTTCATAAAAAGAGAGACATGTAATTATTGAAGCATCACTTACTTGGCAAACCCAATAAAGTCTTCGTGATTTGTGTTCATATAGGCAAGCTCACAATCGACTAGAAGCACCAGCTGCTCCTTACACATCTGCTCTCTCTGCCTAACGTAGGTGGTTATAATTCTCTCAGTCTCCTCCCTTAATCTAGGATACCGTGACATCTACAAAAATATTTAATAAAATTGTTAAATTATGGTGAGCCTAAGAACCCCAGAGAAATCAATCTGACGCAATGACGTTTAATAACGATCCTTACCCGATCTGTACAAATGCGCACAACGTTGCTAAGTTCCTGTACGACTAGGTCCACACATTTGAGACTGGGCTCCTTGAGCCTATTTATTTGCTTTTTGACTATAGCCTCGAAGGCCATATCCGGAGTGAAGAGACCAACCCTGATACCTGGGGTAAAGGTACAACGCCATATGTGATACTCAATGTTTCGATGATTTAAGGAACTTTAGACTCGAAGTAGATTTGCAGCATGGATGAGAAGAATTGCCTACCATGAATATTTCTGATGGCGAACGCTATCTCCCTTCGTAGTTCCTTCTCATCAAATTCCATCTTAACAATTTCAAATGGAAAACGCTCGTGAAATAATCTGTTTATCTTAGCACCACCACTCAGCTCATTGGTGTTGATTTGTGCAGAGCCCGAACCTTCGATAGTCCTTTCAAAATCCGATTGGAGTTGTTGTATCATCCTTAAAAAAAGTCTTGCATTTAACGATAGCTCTAAGTTTAATAAGTATTTATTTTTGTTAACGAATTAGGTGGGTTAAAAAATATTGACACTTGTTAAACGACACATGAAAAATGTATTATTGTATATTCAGCCCAAGAGCAACCAGATTAATAAACCCGCAAGTATGTCTATTAGTGAATATTCTATGTAGAATAGTAATGTGCAGGTCAAGTTATAAAATCGTATTATGCAAGAAAGTCATTCACAAGATTTGTCACATATTAATTACCGTAAGACCAATCAAGAAACTGAATATAAGTCGTTGGTACGCATACTACACTTTCTTTTCTAGTCCCGAGTTCATGCTTATCAACCCCACATTAAGTAAAAATAAAAAATTATCCCTATCATCTTATTAAGATATGGTGTTTCATGCAATAGTCACTCAATCGGTTAGAAGAAAAAATTCCAATAAGGAAAGGACGATACCTACATATACATTTGTATTGATCTGAAAAATAACAGAAAAAAATTTCTAAAATTTAAAGGCCCTCCACCACAATCCAGAATGAAATTCTCTAAAGATCCAACTCTCGTTCCCATTGCAAGAGTGCGAAGACGGAAAAGCGCTATGGTACGCATGCCGAGGATATTGAAGACGCGTGTTTCACGTGGATAAAAAGTACAAAGCTTCCGGATAACGTAATTACATCCGGTACCCGTTGAACTTTGGTTGCTCTTGGGAAAATCACTTACTGCAACATGGCCTTCGTCTTTATGGCCGGATCGTCGGGCCTAAAATGTTTGTATTGCTCGACATCTTTTTCCAGAGTGAGCAACTGCTTCTGTAGACGATCTCGCAACGCAGGAAGAGTATCCCTGATGTGATTCGTCAGTTGTTGATTAAGAACTCTCTGTAAGTACGGCGTACCTAATCTGTCTGCAAGATGCCGATAGGATGGATGGCTAAAAAAATAAAACAATATATTATCCCTTGCAGAATCGGACTCATCCTCAATTGTTTCAACAGGATACGATTGAGAATTTACGATCGCGTGGGCAGACGTACCTAAGGAAGAACTTTCGTTCAGCTGCCAAAGCATTCTTGATATCTTTACGACCTTCGATATCTTTCTGGCTTCTATTTACAACACCTATGTAACCTCTTCGTAACGGTAATAGCTTGTTTTCCAAGATGTCCCTCGCGTCGGTGCCATCGTCCATAAGATCCAGCTTAGTGATAACACCGATCGTGCGTACTCCTTTTATTTAATTTTTTTTAACATTGAAATTGTTGAAAACTAAAAATACGAGCATTATTTAGGAAAATAAATTTCTCACCCTGAGGATCAACCTCTTTTGCAAGCTTGAGAGCATCGCTGTTCGCCAAATCGGTATTCGCTGGTGTGACAGCTAATATAAGGCAATTATCCCTTTTTATGAATTGGAATATCATCCCCTTGATTTGTGCTTCGATATCAGCTGGCTGGTCGCCGATCGGAACTTTTGTCAGACCGGGTAAATCGATCAAGGTCAAGTTAAGAACTGTAAGATTAATTTTAAGTAATATCAGCATCAGCCATACATATTAAATTATATAAATGCAACATTAATTAACTAAAGTACTTATTACTGAGAATTACCATTAGGGGAATAGACTCGAAGGTTAATGGGTATGTTGGAAATCCCCTTGTTGCTACCAGTAACCCGGTCCGTTTCAGCTTCGATTTCACGACGGACCTCATCGAAATCAACAAACTTTTTTCCTTTACAATGCAAGAACTCGGCAAACTCTGAAATAGTAAAAGAAGGAAATAACATAGTTGAACGAAAAATCCCGTCACAACTGAAATTCATCTCCCTGTCTTATCAACGTATCAAACTTCAAACATAATCATAATATCTTAGGTGTACGTCACTGGGAAAACTTAAATATGCGGATTCAATGGTGAATCGAGGAGGTGACAATGTACCCAATTTCCTGCTTATCACTAGCTGGGACTCACAGGAAGCATGATAGCTCGGGACATGCTGGAACGAGGAGATGAAACGTCTGGTTTATATTAATTCTATCAAACGGGACTTTAATTAACGTCTCCCTACACGAATGGCCGTGCCATCAAAAGAAATTATTTTCTAAAATTAATTTTCAATTCGTTATCATCAACAAGAAGCATGATCGTACAAGAGATTATTTGGTACGAATGTGTTATTAAAGCGAAATCGGTACTATCAATTGCTATTAAAACTTCAATGAAGTCAACGAATAAAGTAATTATATTAACAACAGGTCACAGGGACGTATGATAGAAATATCTGAAGTCAATCTTGGGTCAATGGGTCAATGCGATGATATCGTGGGCTTTATCAATCTTTTGATCTACTATTATTTCTCACTTACCTGCGACCTGCAAAACTTGTCTGCTTTTAAGAAAAGTCTCAAAGGGCAACTTAACTGACACATATTTAACCCATTGACCCCCTCTAGGAGCATTACGCATAGCGACACTAATCGGAGTGACAATTTTCAAGTTGAGTAACCACAGATCAAGATATAAACAGATACTGTATTTAAGCTCAGGCTATTAAAAATTTTTTATGCAAGGCCTTTCAATTTATATTAATATGCATGTAAATTAAGGAAGCGCGTATAGAATGTCCCCATGCCGCTCGAACAATATAGGTCGCCTAATAAGATAGATTGAATCTACAAAAATCTCCTTCGTAATAAATAACGTTGTTAAAACGTAAATGTTTAAGGAAATAATTAGTTTATCATGAATGACTTGCCTGTGCTGCTCTGAATCAGCTGCAGAATAAGAGGTCTCCTAGTTACAATGCCTGAACCTCTTGGCAGGAAATCTCTGAAATAGAAAAATGTAGGTTTGAGTACAAACTGAAGTACTATTTTAGAAACTAGCGTCACAATTAATTGCACTCTGAAGTTAGAAACATGACAAAGAAAAAGATGCTGTCATACGACTGTTCATTAGTACGATCCACTTACAAGTAACGTAGTTAATTCAGGGCCATTTGTGAAAAATAATTGAGAACAAATTTTTCTTTTTTAAAGTCGAGTTCATTCTTACGTAAATCAGAGAATGTTTAACGTCGTTAGAATAATGACAGGAATTATGGAATGCCAGGAAAACCTGAGAAGCGGCACTGTTTATTCAATGAATATCGCAAAAACAGAGGAATATTTGTTTAGACACGTCAGACAAATTTAGAATATCAGAGAATCACATTTACTGATTTATTATTAAAGATACCGATATACATGTATTGTTAGATAGGGGTATTTCAAAGTTGCATAGACAACGAATTTTTAAATCGACGTTATTTCAATTAGATCTAAAATGCATTATCACGGCGTTCATAAGATATAAAATTTAAATTCTAGGAAGTCATTTTCAAACATCCAGTGGGCATAGTGGCGTCGCGAGCGTTTGACAGTC
Organism: Trachelus tabidus; assembly: GCA_030142655.1. Taxonomy (NCBI): domain Eukaryota; kingdom Metazoa; phylum Arthropoda; class Insecta; order Hymenoptera; family Cephidae; genus Trachelus; species Trachelus tabidus. The sequence continues at coordinate 263,418 of JARQTI010000282.1, read as the reverse complement.
TAGGACAGAAGACAAGTGGGCGCCCTGACATCATCGAGCGGCGCTTGAGATTTTCGTTGTTCTCTGTCACAAGGATGATTCTTTTAATTCATATAAAATGGAATTTTATGAAATTTAATCCAATCAAATAAAGCTATAAAAAGCTTGATACGTGAAAGACGATGCGACGCAGTGATCGCCACGCCTTACGCCTCTGCCAAGAGAATCGACAGCTAAAGAATCGACACGGAACTAAAGAGAGAAGAGAATGGCGGTGGGTGGATGTTGGTGTGTTAAACAGAGAAAATACAAAAATAAGAGAGACGATGAAAAAGAATATATTACAAAAAAAAAGAGAAAGGTGTACTTACTTGCCAACGAAGTTCTCAAGTACTGAACTCTTTCCGGCACTTTGACCACCCACTACCGCAATTTGCGGTAAATCCAGCTGCATATGCACACCGAGTTGTGTGAATGCATCTTGGAGTTTATTCACAATTGGGATCAACTGCTCCATCCCTACGTTCCCTGCCATTTTTTCACACTAGGAGGCTTGCACTCTCGTAGATGAACAGTTAAATGCTTCACGTAGTGTGTACGTCGATAACAAACGGAAGAATGATTCGTAGCCAAGAGAGAACTGGCACCGACCGCCACTGACTGCGATCAACTGCCAACACCTCCGTGGAGGACGGTAAGCCTGGCCCCGATGGTATAACTGCCAACGGCTGTCCTGACTTGTACTATCCCCTATTCGTCATACACTTAGCTTCGATAGTAGCAAAATGGCCGATTTCGCGAAAGACACACCGCACCGCACACGCCGCTACTCCACAGTGGCTCACCGCATCCTTTTTAGCCGCGTTAACACCGGCCTAGAGACATTAAGAGGCACTAAAGCCACCGAGAAGAATACACCACTCCTCACTCGGCAGCCACTACGCTCTACGTTCTCCTACGTTCCACTAGGTCCCTCGAGGGAGCGCATAGACGAGATCCTGCGTCCAGATTCCAGATTCGGGACGCAACGCTGCTTTAATCGATAATCGAAGCTTGCGCACTAGCAGCCCGACCGTCCTGACCCACTTTCAGAAACAAAGATAAAATCCATATCGGACTTTTTGACTGGCTCTACCGAGAGAAGACTCCTACTGTAGCGCCTCGAACTAATTTACTATTCTGATAAATTCCAACTCATAACACCGCGATTTTAATTCGATTCAAATTACTTTGATCGAACGAAACCGATCTTTCGTGCGCGATCGATATTTCTTCCAACCGCTTCCAACGTAATGACATCGATTCTCTTCTGCCAAATCAGGCCGTTGCCCTGCGCCATTTTGTAAATGAAATTTCCCCAATATTACTAGGGAGTTTTAAGCCGCCGTGGAATAAGATACAATATTATGCTTGATTCATAGTGGCTGCGACAGAAAATGGACATGGACCACTTTCCAATAAACAACTTGCCTTTTGAAAAACAGCAGAACCGCTATTGCAAATGTTAAATTAGTCGGTAAATGTATATCTAATTTATCGACCTCTGACATAAGCTTGCATCAGATTTACTAAATATTGAAATTAAAAAATTAATATAAGTAATAATGTTCATTCTGTACGAATATACATATGTATTATGATTAAATATACTTAATCGTACTTTTACATTGTGTTTAAATTTCATAAATTTATGTTATATAATGCTAGAAATGAATTTTGACAGATTGGCAAAGGTGGTTTCTTACATTATAGATGTACACCGAGTAATTTACTTATTTTGATAACTTTATAGAATTTATTACAATAATTGCTACAAGTCAAAATTTTAGGTACCTCATCCGGTATATAAGGAGATAGCAAATAAACAGTCGATCCCCATAGGGTCGACACAGGTAGTAACTAATAAGGGTAGCCTAAAGGGTTTCCAAAAATACCCGAACAAGGCCTGTTTTTAAAGGTGAGCACCAACAATGAATCCATATTCTTCCAAGATCTCCGGGGTCCTGCTTTTTAAAATAAAATTCTTGAACGCATGGAACGTTCCTCGCCGCCCTGATTAATAAATAATTATTCTAGTTGACGTGGATGTAAAGACAAATAAGATCAATCCGATGCTCTACTACATATTGACCTGTACGCGGGGGTTGCCCTTCCACCTCAACTGCTTAGCAGGTCAAACTCTAGCTGTGATCACACGGCAAATTTGCGGATGCTCCAACAGGAGTCCGTGTTCTTCGTCGGGGAATACATGGTCATTTATGTAGCGAACTAGTGTATTGATCTTCACTCCACTATCCCGTCGACGCCTCTTCAAGAGATCTTTTTTACTTTTTCAGATCTCAGATTAGATTTTTAAAATTTTTTTTTACTTAACAACAGTTACGCTGTAGAGTCATACACACTTATTATATAACTATGAAAGAATATATGATTTCTTTTGGTAGCAGGGAATTAGACCGTCATAGAAGAGTTACAAAGAATATCTTTATTGTTGTTTTTTCTTTTCTAGTCTTAGTTATTCCTATCTCTTTAGAGTTTTACAATATCTTCACAATAATTTTAAAATAAATACTGACAAGCAACAGATGAAAATAATCCATTTCTAATTTTTAATTTTGAAAATCGTTGTGTCAGACATATTTCTATTTTTGAAACTACTGTCAAGCCCACAGAGCATGTGACCCAGAATTTCATAGGGTTGACTCCCTTTGTTGTACTTTTTCCACGATTGACTCAGTAGAAATTCCATGTTGTGGGGGGCGCGCCTAGTACTATTCGACGTTAAGAATCCAAAATGTCAGACATCGATAAATGGATAGATATTACAAAAGAGTGCAAATACTTGCCAGAAAATGACCTTAAGGTAATAATTAGAATTAAATGTTTACTGACGATAAAACAATATACTCACCATTTCATAGTTTGCTGGCTCATGGTGCTCCAATGTATAGGTGTTATAGGTTACTGCTGCTCCAATAGTTTTATTATGTTCGCCTTTGTCGACAGAAACTCTGCGACATGGTCTGTGATCTTCTTCTGGAGGAATCAAATATTCAGCCTGTGTCCACCCCAGTAACTGTTTGCGGCGATATCCACGGCCAAGTGAGTTTGTACTATTCCCGCTAACCTCTAAGATTATTCGAGCGATACTAGCGCGGTGTTGCTCCGATTGTAAATTTTTGAAGTTGTTCATTTTAATAAAAGGAATTGATTTTTTGCATTGTAGTTTTATGACTTGGAAGAATTATTCCGTAATGGAGGTCCAGTGCCAGATACAAACTATATATTTATGGGGGATTTTGTGGACAGAGGATATTACAGTTTAGAGACTTTCACGCGCCTATTGACTCTTAAAGCTAAATGGTCAGACAGAATAACATTGCTGCGTGGAAATCATGAATCCAGGCAAATCACACATGTCTATGGGTTTTATGGTGAGTATTTTTTTGCTTTGTGTAACAGTGTCATAAGTTACATACGATTACATATTTTATTTTATTATTTCAATAGATGAGTGTCAAAACAAATATGGAAATGCTAACGCATGGAAGTATTGCTGCAGAGTATTTGACCTTCTCACAGTTGCTGCCGTAAGTACGATAAAGAAAAATACATAGTATTACTTTATTGTGACACGTACATTTTTCTGCAGTTAATCGATGAAGAAGTTTTTTGTGTTCACGGTGGTTTATCCCCAGCCATTAAAACGCTAGATCAAATTAGAACTATTGAGAGAAATCAAGAAATTCCACACAAAGGTAACCTTACAGTATCATCGCAGCATGTAAATTGTTATATCTCAGAAAAATATATATTTAATCGTTGTACTTTGTTAAAGGTGCTTTCTGTGATTTGGTCTGGTCAGATCCTGAAGACGTAGAATCTTGGACGATCAGTCCAAGAGGGGCTGGTTGGCTCTTTGGATGCCAAGTAACACACAAGTTTATGGAAATTAATAATCTTCAGTTAATTTGCAGAGCCCACCAACTAGTACACGAAGGTAATTACTATGAATCCTAATGTCACATAACGGTTCAAGATTTTATAACAGATCGAAACCAACAATTCGATAAGTATATCTCTACGTACTTAAAAAATGTATTTCTTTTTTTGTACACAGGGTTTAGATATATGTTCAACGACAAGCTTGTGACTGTATGGTCTGCACCAAACTACTGTTACCGTTGTGGTAACATCGCCAGCATTTTGCAATTTACAACAGTAGACCAGAGAAGCGCTGTCTTATTCCAAGCTGTTCCCGATTCAGAGAGAGTGATCCCATCCCTAACCACCACCCCATACTTCTTGTGATCTAACTTTGCGCTCCATCTGTTTGGATGCAGAGGAGCGGCGTTTGGGTCTAGGCCTCACGGAGTTACATGATTGCTTCTTGGTCGATGAGTCCAGCTGATGCTATGAGAGTGCGCGACATCTTTATGTGAATTATCTTCAACATTACCATTTTTTTAAATCTACTTATCTATCCTGTAATCGGATTTTCATAACATCGTGACAGCAACGACATACGATTATACAAAATTCTACCGTGCAAATGATTCCGCACGATGAACGAAGGAATATCCAATATTTTTCCTTATCTTTTATTTTTGTTTGAAAATTATGCCATGTTTTTATAAAACTTAGAAGCTAAACGCTCCTAAACAATAAAGAGCACTTGCCATCGCATCAGGCTGAGATCTCCCGTGACCGACAAGAGACACTCGCGCCAAAATAATCGGGAGCTCGTACACGAGAAACAGCATACACACAGAGAAAACAGAGATAAACAGACAGACAAACAAGGAATAAACAATTAACTCAAACAAAGAGAGAAGCAAGAACAATCGGAGATACACCGGATACACGCACACTCTGTGGTCTAGATGCTTTTGCTGCCTACTGTGTACATTCTGTGTAGAGCATTCGCAACTCGAAGCAGCATTATGGACATGTTGTTCGGTAAGCTGAGAGCTTTTAAATAATTTTTAAATATGAGGAGCCATTGGTCCAGCAATGTAAAGGCAAATCAATAGAAAGCAACTATTATTCAAACATTCCGGCAGGAAGAAGGCTCTGGGAACGTCGAAGACTTTGGTATTTGGATCACTGTGCTTGGAATTCAGGTTTACTGCGTTTTTTCAGCATATTTAAATACTATAATTACGGTCTTCCCGAGAACGTAATATAATCGATCCACTTTTTTTAACATAGTCATTTTTTTACTTTCAAAAATTATGCGACAACCCAACTCTTACTTGTGCCCACGTACAAAATACATCCTAAATTCCAATAAGCTCATCGAACAACCTTTCGCGCAGGCGCGCCCAAACCCATTATCCACGATTACATCGGCTGTAAATAATAAATGGCCAAAGGAGCTACAAAGCGATATTAGCAACCGACTAAGTTCGTCTCTTAAAATTGAACAAAGGTATATATTTTCTTTATAATATTTTATCGTATACTTATCCCAAGCTCGTGTGTAAAATGTATTAGCTAGTCGGTGAAATTCATAAATTCATTCCTTCATCCAGGTAGGGAGCAAATTTTTTAATATCGAAAAGACCCTTAGCAATGTGCCTCTAAATTGATATAAGCGTTCGTGTAATATATCGTACTTAGATACTCGATAATAATAATGTACCGAATAGCGTAAAAACGCACCGGGTGCTTGCTTACGACGAACCTGAATTCTGGCACCGTCGATTCGCTTGTTCGCGCGGCTCGTACACGATGCAACATGACGTTCAAGAAAACAAAAGACATTGATAAAAACACAAATAAATTCTCCTCGATCACAGACCCATCGAATACGACATTAACGTTGGCACTGGCTGTCAGGTTAAACTGTCTGCTCTATTTTCGATTTTGTGATATAGATGGAAATGAGGCTGATAAAGGCTACGATGACTTTTATAACGTGTGATCCCACTCCCCGTACCCTCCTTTTAATATCAATTCCTCAACAATTACTCCTACAACCGATTACCATACACACATAGCTATACCGGTTACTCAGGGCCGAATTCGATCGCCTTGGGTCTCCTGTGATTTATTTATTACACAACCGGCCACGCTCCTGCCCCATCTTTATTTTACCAATAGCCAAATAAGTGGGCGTCGTCGATCCTTAATTCATCCGGTCAGGATCGGAAGACGTAAAATTCACGTTGTAAACTCGAGCCTCTCGTTTGGTAGCCTCCGGTAGACGGTAGAGGGTAGAAACTAGAAGGTAACGCACCCAGGGACGGTCACTGCTCGAATGCCTCTAGGGCACGGACCATCTAGGCATTCTTCAATAGTATTAGCTTCCGGTACCGCTGAGGCATTCGCAGCTTTCGCCTCCGAAGATGCCTCTGTCTGTGATCGCTTTAGCCTTACCGAAGCGTCCGGGTGAGCTGTTCTCGTCGTCGTCGTCGTCGTCACTGCTGCTCGCACGCTCCGCATAATCCTTAACGATCTCACAGGTAGACACCATTGTAACGATTATCATGTACCTTGAAAGTATAGAACTTTGTTATGTTAACGTAATAAAACGTCTGTAATAAAAATACGTCAAAAAACAAATACAATCTCGTCCGACACTCTTCTTAACTCACTGCACTTGGAATACCGGAACGAAGAACTCACTGCACTCGGAATAACATTGAAGAGCTTCTTCGCGGATTGACGACAAAGCGACACTGAAACGAAGAGACGATTTTTGTATGTACCTGGTCATGAAAGGAGTAAGGAATACACGTTACAGCCAATCATCACATCGTTCGGTTTATTAATCATTTAATCAGTTTATTTACTCGTAATAATTATTCTTCGTCATATATATAATAATTCTATTTACTCCCTACTATTTATATAATAATATAGCGTATTTATGTTCATTATGTATAATATATTATCTACATTTATAATCCCTATGAAAGGCATCTCCAAACAGACTTCAGATTTATTTTTTAAAATATCTTATTTATTCATAAAAATACAGGGGAGGGGGGGGTTTACACACTACCGAGGGAAAGAGCCATGCCCTCACGAGAAACGTTCATCTTCAAAATCTTCGTATCTCTCGAACCCCTCAAGTTTTATCGTTCGTCTCTACATATGTACATGTTTTTTAATTTTTTAATTTTTTTTAAGAAAAATATACAATAATGATCTCAACCGCGTAGCCAAAGTCCCCGTGAAATCAGAGATGGAAAGTCTATTAGGAAAATGGCTAAGATAATCGCGGTCAAGAGGATGAGATATCTGCACGTGCGACGATATTTATTGAAGACACCAAAAATCATGAAATTATCACGAAGTCTTGAGTTCACTGATAAACAAAGAATTTCGATAACAGATGCGTTACGCGCGAATTAAAATTTACCAAGTACCGATCGAACGATCGTACGGAATTATTTAATCGTGACCGAGGATCAGGACTCTTCTAGGGCCAATATCCAAAAAATGTAAAAACGGCCGCGAATCGGTTCTCGTGGGAGCAGCTCGGCCGTCGTAGTGTCCAATCTCAGTTACAAAAAGAATAGTCGAAGATAAACGATAATAAAATGATACTTTCCTAAACGTAGGTAGAAATTGGTAACTTTGACTCACTCATTGAAAAGGTATTGCCAATAATGGCGCTCATTCATGTCTATCGTTTCTGGGTTAACGTTTGCTCTGGTTAATCTATTTTCTCCCAAGAAATTTTCTCGCGATACAAACGTATGTTTCTCGGCTTACCGTCGTCCACTTTGAAAAAATGTACAGCTGTACACGTGCATACGGCTTGCACGCGCATTGGGACGAGTCGATGATCGATGAGGAACACGAGGAGGTCGTGTATGAATTTTTTATAATTTTTTTGTTACATTTAGACCGAGTTAATAAAATCCAAGGAAAAGAGAAAGAGAGTGAAAAGTATAAAATTTCATTGTATTAACGCGAACAGTGTGTAGCGAGTAAAACATAAGGGTCAGTGAGTGAGCGAGCGAATGTAACGTGTATTTATATTATGTTGGTGCGCGTGGTGTTACGTGTGTACGGAAGTACAAAGAGACAGACTAGTACTTTCAACATAGTTATTATTAAATTTTCGTACAATATGTACAAAGTTGAACCCACAAACGAGAGGCATTTCTCAATAGACTCTCACTCGCACTTAAATATTAAAGGTTGGGCATAATAATACTCTTGGTAGTATAATGCCCTAAGTCTTGCTGATCAAACGCTTTTGCCTTCCTTGTAAGTGGCTACTGTACTCCCAGGACATTTTACGTACCATCTACTACGCAATAGTGAATTTCACGAAATGAACTGCGAAATTCGAGGTGACTCCTTTGTATGGAAAGTCATACACAGGATGGCCCCTCGATAACACTATTTATTCCAGGACCTACTACACACCGGTGGACGACTCGTACCCTGAATCCCTAAAATTTGCACAACCTCCGATTAATTTATAATGAAATTAATAAAAACTATACTCGAATGGATGTCCCAGGACGAGAAGGAGTAAGGATCATTCACGTCCGGGAATACAGAAACCCTTACTACATATTCGTATCCTCAAATAATATACATGTTTACCATATAAAGTATCCATCGGTAGTTAAGTCTTATAGTATGGACATAGTAGCCTTAGGCAAATAGGCCCAAGGTCCGTGTAGTTCACGCTGATTCTCTGGACGTGCGATAACGATCGTGAGAATTGATTTACCTCTTGATTTCATGTTATTTATTCCTTATGAATATTAATTTATTCGAGAAAAAGAATTTATTGGATTATCGAGATTTTCATTGAACGCCTTAAGGCAAATTTAACGTTAGTCCAGCTCGACCGCGGAAGAACTTTGAGAAATAATTTGTTGATATGAGGATTCAATGGTAATCTCATGATCGTCGTCCCACTCGCATATTTTCTCGTTATGACAATTTCTATACGGAGGCAAGATCGACAAGAACGAAAATCGCGTCGAAATATCGAAATAAGGAGCAACTGCAGTCGCATGGTATATATAATTATGTCTAGGTGTGATTTTCGGAAAACATGAACAATAATATTAACTAGCGTCAGCCACTGGTACTCTTTCTTCAAGATCTCGTAGCCTTAAATAATTGAGCCAATCGGGGTTGCGCCCTTTATTTTCACTCTCCCTCGCTCTCCCGCTCTCTTGTGTTCTGCTCTCCCACCCCCCGCTCCCACCCTCTCTCTCACACACACACATTTTTCTCCTAAATTTTTTTCGAAAATAAAAAACAAATTCATCTCTTCACGGCGGAGCTTTGAAGAAAGTACGAAAAAGCGAGAGCTCGTTTGATCTTAGGATACGATCCAATGATTACTTCTTTTTTTTTATTCTCTGCTGTCCCCTTCTTTCGTAATACTATGAGATTAATTGTGTAGTAACTTCAGCGAGGAATAATAAATAATTTTCACTGTTTGGATGAGATATCGGTATTGGTAACAAAAAAAACAGCAGAAACTGATTGATAACGTGTTGATGTCACTCTTGATACTCACGAATACGCTTTAAAATTTTTTGTTAATTATAATCGGTGAGAGAACAACGCGATAACGATTTTATCAAGGAAATTACCTTTAATAGGTCAATTAAGAATAACTGAATTCCATATTGAATTTATTGTTAGGAAAAAAATTAATTTTGAAAATTACGATACAAGGTAAACGTCCCAGTGACTGGACACTTAACGTTCGGTAGCAGTTCCTGGCCATCCGTAAGAAACTTTACTTCCATCTGTCTTGCGCACACACTTTGTGCAGTAACTGGTACCTGGGCAGTCATTGGTGCATTTACCTCAATTGCCTCATAATCAAAGATCAATGATTCGTGTGTACTGAGTGACTTCGGCACAAGAACAAAATCAATGTGGATCATCAAGGGGTTACTAGGGAAAATGGTATGATGATAAGTCTAGGGAATCGTCATTACATTTGAATATACGAATATGGATATGGGTATGCAGTCATCGGGACGTAAAATTACGCCTAACATTATTCAATGGCAAAATGGTAACAGAAGACGGTCGTCGGTGGTGATGGCCACAAGGCTCATCTGTCTTGTCGATCATGAATGTCTCGGATGAAGTCATTAGAAGAAATGATCCTGTATCAGACTCGTGTACAAATTGTCTGGAACATCCGGTATTATTTTGGGATAATAAAACGAAGGTCCTACCAATGTGATTAATAGAGAGTGTCGTAAGAAAACGAGGACTATGAATGAGACTGAAGTGAACGTGTAAAAATAAAAATGAAAGGAAAAATTGAAAAGAAACTTTGCGTCTCTCGATGACACAATTCTAATAAAATTTTTGATAGTAGAAAGAGTTTTAACGACACTAGTCGTGATAGTATGGTAGTAGTAAAGTGTAATCGTAATGAGAATGTGGTTCTTTTGGTTAATGAGAATGGATGAGAGTGGAAAAATTTGTATTGGGGTAGAAATTATGCTCCTAAATTCATAGAAATGCACTAAGAGTATCGCGCGTCGGACGTTGATGTTCAACTTCGGAGACGTGTGGATGTTGTCGTTGTTATAGTTGTGGCTGTAGTTGTAGCTGTAGTATGATAGTAGTAGTAGTAGTAGTAGTAGTGGTAGTGGTAGTAGTAGTAGTAGAGTACTAGTAATGGTAGTAGTATTAGTAGTAGTAGTAGTAGTAGTAGTAGTAGTAGTAGTAGTAGTATAGTAATAGCAGTAGGTAGTGCTAATTGTTGTTCTTGTTGTTGTTGATGTTGAGGTTGATGTCGATGATGATAATGATGATGTTACTGTTGAGGAGTAGTGGCTTACGATAAGCATACGTACGAGAGAGTTCTTATTATCGATCAGATTATGCAATGTGAACACACATGACGTAGTTGCGCGACTGCGTACAGAAATATAGTCTTCTAGTTTTTATAAAAAAGTTCAGTTCTTCTTCGATTTCTCTTTAGTTATTTTTTAGTATTAACCTCTTCCTTCGTTGACCTCCCTTTTTCTTGTCCATTTGTTTGTTTGTTTCTTTGTTTCCTTACTTCCTTCCTTCTTTGTACAACGCAACGAACACACACATTTATATTATATTATAGTTATTATACATACACAAACAAAGCTTCTCCTTCCCGCTTGCTCCCCCCCCCACCCCCCACCCACCCGGCACCAACCACTGGCATCTTCACGAGTCCACATCGTTTGTTCGATTTTAACATATATATTTCGCTTCGTTTTTCATTTCTTTTTTTTTTGTCAACCCCGCTTAATTCATTTTTTTATCATTGTCCTGTGCCTCTTCCTCTTGTATGTTATTTTTTTGTATTTAACCTTTTATCTCACATTCGTTTAATTTGTTTCTTTCATCCCTTCATTCGTCTCTCCTTTATTTAATTACTATCTTTGAATTGCTGAGTTCAATAGGAAAGGAACGTAGAACATTTTACTCTCGAGTAGCAGAGCTGCCGCCGATTGGACCTGGAATTGAAAAAAAGAAAGACAACGTTTAGGTGCGTGATATTACCCAGATTTTGATAATGCTGTCTTGTCGAAGAAGAACAGGTCATTAAAGGTCGCATGAGGTCTGGGTTAGCTGCGATACCTTGAACGGGAGTCGAGGTTCACTTACTTCAGGCAATCTCAGGAGAAGGTCATGAAAGCGACCTGGCTGCTGAGGTGCACTGTGCTCGACGAAACTTCGTAGACAGCTCATATACCGCTCCTGGATCTGTTCTAATTCCAGTGTACCTCCACGTGCTGGAAACACAAGTAAGAGAGGACTAATGTTATTCGAATCCATCTTACTGCTGCTTCTTGCTCTCCCATTTCATTTCACTCGTGATTCGTGCATGAGCGCACAGTTACATTTGGCATGTCTATTTGTAGTAATATCTTATAGAAGCGTATACATGTAATGGCATAGGATGCGTTCTACACAGTAGAAAACGTGAATTCCGTATCACGTCTACATCTTCCACAGAGTGTATCCACTATGAATCCATTCAGTCAACCACCACAATTCATCTATCCCATGCTACACATCCGATGACTATACACATTTGTGAGATATTCATGAGAATAAAATATACCTTGGGAAAGCATGGTGATAACTTTAAGACAGACGTATTCCTCCATGCGTAACTTCACCCTACGGAACATGAGCGTGACGTATGTGATCTTCTCGACCATAAGGCCCACGTCCTGCCGCAATTGGTCCATTGTTATTGGTCGGCCCATCATACTCGTGAGGCAGGTTTGTAGGGTGCACATGTTGTTTGAAACCTATGGGTGAGAGATCGAGTTACGAGGGCAAAATCTATAATAATTAAAAAAAAAATGGCCGCACGAGATCCTATCTGAAAGCGTGACCGTGATCGTGATTGTTGTTCCAGCTGTGACAGAGCGAGCTGACCAAGAGAGCCAGGCAGGAAATGAAAGAGACTCGCTGGGTGGTTAAAGGAAAGGGAAAGATAAAGATATATCTAGAGAAAGTATATGCGCGCACGTAATAAAAGAGACGAGTATCTTGCGGAAATACTTTCTAAATACTCCCCGTCCGCAGGACCCGGCCGTGCAATTGCGACGACGTATAGGACGTAATGTAATTACTTCTTGCATAAAGTCTGCACCAGTGCCGTCGCTAGCGACGTTGGTGAACTTGTGCTGGCCGTGCATCGCCTGGTAAGCTGAGGTGGTCAGCACAAGTAGCTCGTGCCACTTGTGCGTGAGTAGCCTCGTGTGAACTTCCACTGGCAGCTCAAGGTAAAACGGTAACCTTTTGGTCCACTGCACCAACTTGTATACTATGCTGTCTCCTATCTGACACAGCTTCTCACTTAAGTCTGATTTATGGTCCAGCAGCTCGTCCAAGTTCTGAAATAAAATTTAAAAGAAAATTTAAATACCAACTCTTGGAGTACCTACGATCGTTAAACGGCTCGTTCTAGCAATCCATACCCTCAACGTTGCGATATCTTGGAACTCGTCACAGTCTATAAGGGTTTGAATCATAGCGAGCGTAGCGTCCAGAGGAAATGCACGATCCCTCGAACTGCTCACCGCGTTGTCTAGCCTCTGTCGTAAATGCACCACCTGAAACGAATCAGAGTTCGATTAATGAGAGAGGAAAGTGACGAGAGAAAAGTAAAGAGATCGGATTGTGATTGCGGAACGATCTGGAAGAGGGAGAGAGAAAGATAGAGAAGAGAAACGGTAGTAAGCAATGTAGGAATCGGCGAACCGTGGGACGATCGACGCCTAAGCCGACAGAGGAGGAGGGTGAGGTCAGTGTCCTTTGCGCAGACTTTCACGAGTTACGAAACAGCCGAGAACTGCCCGTCCTTGGCACCGGCTGCCGCTGATTTTCTATTGTCCCTAGTTTATTTCACCTGGACGTTGTACCGTGATATCGAGTACGTCAGCGGGACGGGATTTTTCATTTACAAGCTTCTCGAACATTGCGCCTTACTTGTTGACTCTTGAGCCTCGACGCTACTCGCTGTCCGTCAGTCTTCTCTGAGAGGAGCTAGTCGTGGCTCTTCTTCCTCCTAGAAATTCAGTCAAAGAGAGAGTCGACTCCTTGTTTCCCAACAGAAACATAGACTGCGTCTTCGTACCTGCATCGAGTCCAATTAAAAAACGGTAGACTTCAAAGAGCCTAGACCGGTACCGATAGTGGCTCGTCTTCTCAAAGAATACAAGCGGTCATGGGACAGCCGGCTCGTTGCAAAATATACCGAAGGAAATCGCAACGAAGGCTGCATACTTGTACTCCGCTTGGAAAGTGGCCTCCTTAACGGGCCAACGGCAATATTTGTCCCGGCTACGAACTCCTGACTCCCCAACTTCTGATACCGAGTAACCGATTTCACTTTTGGCAATGGCCTCTAGTGGCTGCTCGGCCATACCGATCTCGTCATTTCGTCGCATTCTCTTATTATTTATAAAGGAGAACTTCTGAGAGCATGTACCCACCTGTCAGGTTATCGTTATTCCACGTAACAGCGCGATGCAAAAGGCCGAGGGAACGAGCGAGCGAGGCAACGCGATCGAGAGTCGTATAGCTATCTATTGGCTTTCGTAATGTGGGAAACCTTGAGGCTTACGCAAGTCCTCGTAAGAAAGTGAAATTGCACCGGGAGTTCATTCATTTGAGCCCGAGCTCGACAGAAGCGATCAGCGTTCGACGTCCAGGGGACGTTGCTACAGGAGTCAAAGCTAACGGATCGAACCGTGAACACGGGTTACAAATGCTGATAGGGATAAGCAGAAGCGGTTGATGAAAATTTCGAGGATGAAACGGATAAGCGACGAGGACGTCCAATGGGAAGTACTTACTTCGGAGGGGTTGGTAAGGGCTGTCTTGAGTATCGTGCCGTTCACCAGGTGACCCGAGTGCGCGGGGTGACTCGGATGACTCGGATGACTTGGATGACTCGGGTGACTCGGGTGGCTGGGGGTAGGTTGAGAGTTGAGCGGATCGCCGGACGAGATCTTATGATGATGAAGGAAGCTCCCTGCCAGCTGGGCATGTTGCTGTTGGCTGTGGTGAGCGGCAGCTGCAGCCGCCATGTGTTTGTCCAGCATAGTCGACGCCATCGTCCCTTTGATGCCCCCCAATGACCCCGACCCGTTCACACCTCCAACGTTACCCCCGCTACCCATTCCACCCATGCCACCAGCTACGTTACCACCCTTGTTCGTCTTCTTGTGTTTCTTGTACTTCACCTGTAATTCCCGAACAGTACCCAGAATTTAAAGTCATGTGTCATCGTCGAACAGAACTTTACTTGATCGTCGTCTCCCTTACCTTGTAGAGGTTGTAAACGGCCCCAGAATTTCTACCTCCTGGCATCCTATCTTCCCGCACCGCCTGAAGTACCATACCCTGCTCGATGCACTTCTTAAAACGACAGTATTGACACCTATTCCTCTGGGTCTTCGTTATCTCGCAGCCACCTTCCGCCACGCACGTATAGACCCGTCTGTTTTGTACTGTCCTCTTGAAGAAGCCCTTGCATCTGTAGGCAGACATCAAAAGGTGATAGGACGCCTTAAAGAGTTTACGTGGAATTTTATGGCTGTCCTCGGTGGGAAGTGTTATCCTCTTTTTTTCTTTCGTTGACTAATCACAACTTTTTGTAAGGACGCAGGGAGAGCAGCGACACAGGTAAATAAGTAAGCGAGTTTATTCCCAGGATTAATCAGGAGTCCGGCTCCTGCGGGACTTTCCTAGGAACTATCTTCTCGGGAAGTATATGAAAGTGGAGTACGACTATCGTTCACCTTGACAACCGCGAGATTCATCACTTTGCCAACTATATGATTAAAAAGTCAGACTTGTAAACTTGGCTAAGTGTATGCTGGTTAGATTGGATCATATAAGGGAGTTCCTAGACGTCTATGTATGTGGAGTTATCTAAGCGACGTATAAGGTACAAATATATTCGTAGATTGGAGATCGATGGTTCTAGGACTTGGATAATTGAGTATCGACGAAGAAAGTCTGAGGAGAGACTGATGAAATTAAAAGGGCGAAGGAAGGTCAAGAGAGTGAATACTGACCCTTCGCAGGTGATAATGCCATAGTGAAGTCCTGTAGCCTTATCCTCACAAATCATGCAAATCATCGGCTGCTCGTCCTCCTCGTGTTCCTGAGGAGGTAACGGCGGTGCTGGAGGAGCGACGGACATCGACTGCGAGGCAGCTTCGGATTTGACCACTCCTCCGTTTCGGACCCAGGGCTGACTCGAACTCGCAGTCAAGTTCAGAGCCTGCATTTGCTGGGCAGCTGGTAGTTGGGTCAAGTCTCCGGCCCATAACCTTTCCATGTTGAGTGGAGGACCGGAAGAGTAGGAGACTCCTGGTGGTTTACCTCGGGACTCTTGCCCGAGATTGAGTAACAGCTGAGCAGCGGATTCCTCGGTAGAGGAGCAGGACGCTGCCGCTGCGGTGGCTGTCCAGGAGGCAACGGGTGGTGGTACTGGGTCTAGAGGAGGAGTGGACCATATCATCGTCCTGACTCCTCCGACCTCACCCATTATCACTGTCGGAGGAGGTCTCGGTGGCGCCGGTGCTGGCCTCTGGGCCGGTGGTTTCATTCCTTCACCTGAAACACATCAATTCGATAACAATGACAAAACTACTTAATACCTTATTTTGAACGATCAACCGATGCAGGGTATGTCTTACAGGCTCCTGTGTTTCCGCCTCCGGTACCACCCCCGTTCCCCCCGCCGCCGCCAAGCGTTCCACCACTGGTCCCCGTATTAGTAGAACCAGCAGAAGTCGTAATCCCCGTAGTAGTTCCTCCTCCCGTCGATGCTCCTGTCGTGGAGCCACTGAGGTTCTGTCCATAATTTACGGCGCTACTGATAACGCCGTTTAACAGTCTTTGTGTGGCGAAGCCTTGAACGCCAGGATTCTGCGACCAGAACTGATGATGGGCCAGTAGGTGCGGTGGGACCGACGGCGGTCTTGGCCTCGACGTCTGCGTCGACGCCGGTGGCGCTTGATTCCCATGGGAGGTGTTAGAACTGGGACTCGGACTGGGATTCTGGCTAGGATGAAAGGACGAAGGACTGCTCCGGTGACTAGGGGGGTTACTGAGTTCCTGGCGACCCCCGCCGCCGTCGAACACGGAGTTGTCGGATTCTTCCTTGGGCTGGGCTGACGAAAGGTTATTACGGTCTGGACTCTCGCTTCTCGAGACTTCCTGGGGCATGGGCGTCGTCGAGACCGCAGTGATGTGCGTTTGCATTGGCGACATGGGCGACGCCCGGGATGCTGGGGTGGAGAGACGTTCCTCGGCAGCCCGCGGCGTCACCGCCTCCGGGAAGACCGAGTCCGGGGAGGCTCGGTCGCAAACACTTTCCCTGATCTCCTGTCCGCGAAGATCCCGTGGCGTCCCTGGACTCGGACTACTCCGCAGAAATTCCGTCTTCACTTTGACCACAGGGCAGCCCGGCGAGCCTGGCATGTTGTCCGGCGATGAAGTCGAGGTATCAGCCACGCTTTCCCCTGCCAAGCCAAAGCAACACAGAAACTAGTGTCTTTCAATGATTTTCTAGCCCGAGGGGAAGAGAGAAAAAAGAAGAGAGAGAGAGAGAGAGAGAGAATTTATGCATATATGAGAGAGCAACGAAGAGAACAAGAAGGAAAATGAGGGAGGGTCATTGAACCCTCTCCGAACGAGCCTGATGGCCTGAGTTACACCAAACCTAATTAATCATCGTCATCGTAGTTCTCGTCCTCGTGCTGAGCTTGCCTGGCCAGTTACCGGCATGATTAATAACATTTATCACCATTCGTCGCTAAACGATGCAGTTAATAACCAGTGGCAAGGCAATGTGCCCGCGTGCTTGACCGGTTTTTAAATTCTGGTTCGCAAAAAAGTAACCATAGCCTTCCGAGCATAACCATTTTTACCCCCGACCGATCAAGGCGAACGTATTAATTAGACTATTAATTTATATGGTGCGCGTTACTTGATAACTCGAGCGAAGGATACAAAAGAGAACAGATTCTGCACCTACAATCCTTTGCTGTGCCGAGTTCTTTTTTTTTAATTATAATTAAAGTACCAGTCAGATCCTTAGTATGACTAGAAACGATTGAAGCATCCGATGTTACTAGAATCTCCAGAGCTGGACCTACCAGTCCTAACGAACTACTGAAATCACTGCATAGTGATCCGATGAGTGCATGTCAAACGAACCTTCGAAGAATTCATCGGGCGAAAAGGATGTAGGATTACGAGCATTTGTGTAGGTCAAGGAAGGAATGCAGTTGACAAGGCCAAGCCGTGATTGTACCTGGCTACTAGTTCTCGATTAGCTATTAACAGTTACACAGATGACAGTACCAGCGACTGAGCTCGATACTATTTGATCTCATTGAGTGACGATCGATTCGACTATCATACTCGCGTAGTACCTACATACGTAAGTTAACGCGATAGTGCAGCCATCTGAATTAATCGATTTACCATTATTGATAGTCGATAAGGCGTCTACGAATGTCCAGGGATATCCACAGCCAAGTATCAGGAACGGATTGTAGAGTCTTGGGTTGGGATAAGCGAATGTCGGTAACCCGTAGTAATTCTCGTAACCGAAATATCTTGGATAGGAGCTGTTAGGCGGGATGATGCGGAGAGGAAATTCTCTTCCGAGGAACGGATCAAGCGCGTGATAATTCATCGTTAGGGAATTGGAAGAGTCAAGAACATTCAGGATTTAGGAAAACCAGAGGTCGGAGCGGGGATGGGCCAGACCAAGTCGGAATAGCGCGCTGCCATTGACCACCGAGAGGAGTCACTGAATTAAGGAAGCGGAACTCATGATCCTGGATTCGCGTAGCTCGCTGCACTCCACCCGGATCATCGAGGCGCCTCTACGTCGTATCGACGTCACAACTGCACCCAACGTGGGCGGAGGATCAATGGTTCGAAATAGAGAGAGAGTTAAGGATGAAGGGAGATAAATAGAGGAAGAACGAGGAACGGGAAGAAAATCACAGCATCCTATCCCGATAAGGTAGCGACTTCTTCTCAATTGGCAGTTCCTAAACGTTTACGAATTCCCTGAAGAGGACGTTGGATTTATTTGTTTTGTACGCGAGAACGAGGTAAGCGCGTCCTGTCAGCAGTAGTGCTGCAGCCAAACTAGCCGGTGCATGTCCCGGAAACCGCGTGGGCAGATTGACCCTGCGCCATCCTCAGCTCCCGTCACCCGACCGCCCACCAGGTCCCACGCGTATTGTTGGCGAACCATAATAGTACCTGATACGAAGGACCTCGGAGCGAGAAAGGGTAGGCACCTACTTTCTTATCATAATTAAACTTAGAGATAAGACAGTAACGTGTTCCTTACCGTCGCTACTACATCGGGAGTCGACCTTTCTCCTTTTCAACTTGAGGTCTTGGAACAAGCTCATCTTGTCTAGCTCACACGGGCTGCTCGTAAGGGTCATAATTC
Source organism: Trachelus tabidus (assembly GCA_030142655.1). Taxonomy (NCBI): domain Eukaryota; kingdom Metazoa; phylum Arthropoda; class Insecta; order Hymenoptera; family Cephidae; genus Trachelus; species Trachelus tabidus. The sequence goes on along the minus strand of JARQTI010000282.1, from coordinate 244,487 downwards.
CTGAAATCACAAAAGATAAGAGGATCTTTAATCGAAGTAATTTTACATGACGGAATACCCAACTTAACACAGAATAGACAATGTAAACTTCAGCATGAGGCAATGAATCCGAAATATTTCATTTTGATATCAACATTCCTTGTCGATTAAAATCTTCGACGCGACTCGTACTACGTTACCGACGTAAAAGTGCGTCCACACACGTTTCGATTGCGCCGAAGGCATGATTCGCCATTAACCCCTTTTCAGCCAATGGATACAATTGGATCGGGGCATCGTAGATGATTCTCCTCACGTGCAAAAGGGGATATAGTCGATGGATCGCAGAGAGAGGGCTTCCAATCTTCGTTTGAGAACGATGCGTTAATTGTCATGGAATAATGAGATTGTCAAGTCAATCGACTTGTTCGATATACTAAAACCCAGTGTATATTATTTTAGTACTTGGACTTGACGATAGGTCCTGACGGTTTCGGAGTCGCGATCGGCGCTGACTAGTTCGAAGCCGAGACGCGCCGACCTCTACCATTCCTCTAGTCTTGCATTCTGTTCCTCCCTCCGGTAACGTCTTGCCCAGAGATCCGATTCTGTTCTGGGTGTCGAGGTGTCTATTCGCTGTCGCGTGGACGCGGCTTTAGAACTAGTCGCTAGAGCACGTACTCGTATTGGTGAGTAAAGGAGCGCGCGTGCGACAGCGTCGTGCGACACGATACGGCCCTCGTGTGCGACTACCTCTCGATGTATACATACGTGGTGCAGTGGGGTCCTTGCTCCCTGCCGTATGTAGGTCAGCAGTCTCACACACGCCACCATTCTTGCGTAACCAATGCATGCATGCGCCATCGTCAAGCTAGTATACCTCCGCCAATATACTAACCTACGTCTAGCTTATAGTTCAGGCACTCGGGAGCCACGCAAGCTCGAGCAACCGCCAGCTTTTCTAGTTTTACAAACCCCGAGTCCTACATCGCTTGACGATTCCCTAAGGAGTACGAATCGAATAAAAAAACTCGAATTTTCGACAGGCTCATAACTTTTCGATACTTTCATCGATTTTCTATGATCCTGCACACCGGGTGCAACAGCGCCGGGAGTGCAGATGGTCTTGATATTTTTAACGCGCCGGTCCCGTCCATCTGGATTCTTTCCCGCCCGAGTGGAATTTACTGATGATGAAAAAGGCTGAAGAACGGAAGTGATCGCGAATAGAAATTCAATGTGAACCTCGCCCATTAACGGCTCTTGGCATGGACGCTATTATTCCTTTATTAGGTTTATCGAGTTGGGCATACGTAGCTGTACGCTATCGTCGACCTGGCCATTATCATATTTATTGTCAGGGGCATTATTTAGCGCACGTAACATCCTGTGTGTCAGGATGGCAGCACGTCTGAATAGCACTCAGTCAGCGCACTCGGTACAAGACGCTGGGTTTTATGTATATATAACTCGGTGAATTTACCGCTAGCGGACGTGGCCGCAGATAGTGAAAGTGACTCTCCCACGCCATGACATCCTAACATAAGTCTAACTCCCTCCGTCACGAGCGTCACCCGCGAGCAGCCTGACTCTTCTACTCGGTACCGATATTTCGCTCTAAGCCGCGCTTAGAATTTTGCGCTTCAGGCTCAGCAACGGACGACCGTCTCGGCTAGCCTGATCGATTTCAGTGTGTATTCCACCTGGGTTCATGCTTTAGGTAAGGAGCGCAGAGAAGCTGGTACCAAGAACCCAACGGGGAAGAACTTGGGTACTTCGGGCGCTACCTCAACTTTTCTAGCGTCGACTGGTTGCGCCGAGTCGGGCAGCCGTCGCGGCAAGAACGGTCAGTGAGAGTCGGCACTGGGTACGTTGAACCTTTGCAGTGAAAGTTTCTATTATACCACTGGCCTTACCTTACTTTTCCTTCAGTGCGAAGCTCTGCCGCGTTGTGTCATAAGTCGGTGCTGTAGGAGACGTCGTAGGAGACAACGTGACTTTAACCGCTCGCTAAATTGACCCATGACGAAAGTCATTCCCCGAGCTCGAATCAGGCTGGGAGAATCTTGCGATTAGGTGTCTTCGCGATGAATTTTTACCCTCCTCCATCGTCTCAGGCACTGCGCTCAAGAGCGAGGGAGAAAGAGAGAGTGCCAGGTTTCTAAGCGTTACGCAAGTCCTCCTACAGTCCTGGCCAATCGCAACGCTACCGATTAACCAGCTTGGGAGATTGACTAACGGGAGAAAAAGCTTCCGTTTAGAGACGTTTCCCAGCGGAAAGTAGAGACTGGCTCTAGCGAGTCGGAGTTGCGCGCGGTCGACCCGCAATTGTCATTTGCAATTAGCGAGGCGTGCAATTGCGAAAGCGGGCCGCACGGTGCTATTGACCCGCAGAGTGAATCGAGGAGACGAAGGCGACTGTGGGCTAACTTGAAAAACGGAGAGTAGTACGATCTCGAAAGAGACGAGGGGAATTACAAGCGGAAGCGGAAAACTGGTGCGGATATCCTCGTGAATGGGGGATCAGCGCTACCCAGGGAGACACCGTAGTTGCGCTTGAGAATCGCGTATACGAGCCTTTGCTACGGCAATTGCAGACCTCAAAATTCTCCACCCGGTATAAGTGGGTCCTCGTAGAATCTTAAGAGAACTATTTCCGTACCTAAGTGTCGACCTTGCAGTACGCTCATCTTTGCACACATAGTATGACACCTTTATCCAGATGTTTTCATCGCGACTTGTTCTTCAGTTCTGGCACAAAATAGCATTGTGAATTAAACGGATTGTCAAACTCGCTCTAGAGTCCATATCGCGTCGCAGAGTAGCGCCGCTGCCTTCACTCGCGAATCACCGATTATTCCTTTTAGTGGGCTTGGTCGATCACAGTATTCCAATCACGGTCGAGAATCCGTCCCCGGACATCACGGTAGACGTTCGGTCACAGAGCAACATGGTCCAACACCATAAGACACCTGGGCGACCTGTCCCTTCCGTTTAGGTGCCAGCCGGTGGCGACGTCAGTGCGTCACGACGCCAAACAAACGACTAATTGTGTCAAAGAGTCCGAGCGCGAGAAGGGCGCGGAACGAGAGAGTGCAGTTTCGCCTACTGCCTGATGAAGAGGAGGATTACGAGAGCGAAGTGAACGCGCGGGCGGCTCAAAGTTTTTGGGAGTCGTGGTGCGGGCCACGCGATCATCGAAGTCATGGTAGCAGAGGTGGTGGTAGCAGTGACCTCGATATCAACTGAGGTCCTCCAATCCCAAAGCCCAATGCCAAAAACCCAACACGTACCGGTTGCCAGAACTTTCACTCTCTCACCGCAACCGATCGGACTCGCCTCGTGTACTCGTCTAACGTAAACCTCCTCGATCTCTTCCTCCCCCCTCCCCTCTGCTCTCCTCCCTCCCTATACCTTCCTTTCCCTCAAACACGATGATCTTCGTTCTCGATACCACAGCTCAACCGGCTCGGACGTCATCGCCCCTGGACCAGACGGTTCAACCATGCTCCGTTAGGACCCATTTCTCCTTTATCAAATCGCTTACGTGCAGAATCTACCTGAGGATTTTTTATCGGACCCCTTCCATTTTTTAGTCGACCTTATCAGCCACGTAGACGATATCCTGAAGCGACCTGGTCTCGCGTCCGAATACTCTGATGATCATCCCCCTAGATGTTAAGTAAGAGAGGACGACAATCCGTTATCCCAGCTTCTTTAGCCAAGGGGACCTTAGTCTTCTTTTTGGTTAACTGATTACAAGTTAGCAAGATAACGGGGGCCCGTCCGCCCACTCTCTTTCGCTGTTCTCACTCTCGATGGACCTCTCTTGCACGAACAATCGCTCCAGGAGTGGGAGTTGCAGCTGGTATTAATGAGCAAGTGTAGCCAAGAAGGAGAAGAAGAAGAAGAAGTAACGGTAAGACTCGATAAGTGGGTCCGTCTAAGTAAAAGGGGTTCTAGCGAACCGTACGCAAGAGCTGGATTTCCGAGTGTTTCACTTTTATCCGAAGAAAGTGACGAAAGTCAGAGATGAAAGTTACGAAAAAGTCAACGAGAGAAAGAGGCTGCGGCGATGCATCGAGCAAAAGAGAGACAGAACAGACACGGTCAGACAGTCGCGTTTTCTTCACGCATATTTTGGTCGAAAGTAAAAGTACTTACGCGAGAGGACCTTGACGTAACGCGCTCTCGTCGTTTTCATTATCGCTATCGTTTTCTGTCCCGTTGCCATCGTTACGTTGGGCACTGCTGCGACACCAAGATTTTACTTGGTTCCTCGGCAGTCTCCCACGATATTCGGCAGTTCGGTCAATTTTTATTGGCAAATCCGTCAAACTCCTCTCGATGATCCATCGTGAATATCTTCTTGCCGAACATTGAAATCCGCCAATACTTCTTCCACGTTTCTTCTGGTAGACTACTGTGACTTTCTGCCCGGACTACGCACTGACGCACTCAGCACGCAAAGTGTAAGTAGTGTAGCCAGCGTAGTCAGTATTATAGGCAGTGCAGCGGTTGCTCGTACCAACACGTTGCGAGCGGTCGGCCATGGCATACTTACTAATGTCAATCACACCGGCAGGCATGCACTCTTGTACGTGTCGAGTATGGTTTATCCCAGTAAACTGTACGTCAATATAAAGCTGGTAGAAACTTCTTTAGTCCAGAGAAATCAGTTTCCGGTTGGACGATAGGGTCTATGACGAAAATTTCTCTTCGTAAATTCAGGGCCTGCTCCTATTGGCCCACTACAGACCTAACCGGGACCTCGACTGGCCTTTGATTCCCATAATGAAATTTCTACTGGGAGTTATAATTTTGGATAATTTAACTGGCCTAATGGCATTAGACTGTACTCTGCAGGTGTCATATCATAAATCTTCCTTAAGTTTTGTTTTGCTACCAGGTTGGCTTTATCGGCAAAACTGAAAAGTCACCGAGCTATCTTGACGATAAGGTCTTATCTAGAGATGCCTGTGCACATCTTGAATTGACATAGGGTTCGATTTATAATTTGAGCCGAGGGCTTCGCAAGGTTCGTCAAGAAATGCGTCTCCTCTCCGAGTGTACGCATTGGCTGATAACTACAAAGCAGATATAGAATTACGCTAATTTAGAGTCACGTTCGCCGATCGACACGCAGCTAGAAAACTACTTCCAGTTGGCAGTGCTGTACGTAAACAGGCAACAACTTCGGTGTTACAAACAGTTGCAACTTCGCGAGCTGCGTCGTCTCGACGAAGGCTGCGCCAGTTTCCGCATTGCGTTTCTCATATACCGTCATGCTATTTTTGTCCGGTAACTAGAAACATAAGAAGAAACCACCTCCTGTCGCTTTGTCTTGATCTATGGATCGAGAAATCCAGTGAATAATCATCGATCCCTCGATCTTTCTTCTCACTAGCAACATATTTATGCTCCATTGCCTTTTATTCGTGTCAGGAGAATTCCTATTGGCCACACAGACAAGGCAAAGTCCACATCCGGTCCAAATACCTTCTTGTAGCCTCAAAGCGGAAGTAACGAGACCAAATGACGTTGCTCAGTCCCCGAGGACTTTTGACAATTCTCAACTTTTTTTACCTCTAAAGCCAAGTTCCCAATCGCTCAAACAGCTCATAAATAAATGTCATGCACCTTCATAAAGCTGTTCCTCGCTAGGTCCGTGTCAGGGTCAGATGAGATCACTAGATGCAAGGATGCGGCTCATACTCGCCACGCGTTCCTAGCTGCTAATTATTCCAGCAGGACTTTAAGGAAGAACCTCGTCATAGGGGACCTCGATTTACCAGTGAACTATTTACCGTGGATCGCGGATATCCTTGATCCTCGACGGGTGGACATTAAATTTTATCAAGACATAAGATCCTTCTTCAGCTTCACCTTAGCTACCTTACTGTATGCTCGGACGATGCATCAACGGGTCCGATCAGTCCAGTTCATCAGCTCATAGACAATCAACCCGAACCACGAAGACATCAGGTTGCCCTGAACTCCTCTCGAGAATAGTTGAAGACTCAGACCAAGTCCCAATACGCTCGTACCTTATGATCTTTTCACCTTGCCACAGTCGCGTCGTCCTAAGGCCGCATATACATGTAGTTGATACTGCGATTACTCCGAGATATATATAGTTCGAGATTGGCATAGGTCACGAGTCTGCTGTTTGTTATCTGTTTCTGCGCACGTGGTCCCAACTGACGATGATCTAGCTTCGCCCAGGGTCCAATAGACTGCCGCAGAAATTATCGGACTTAGGGTTAATTAATTGTCTTGAGATTTTTAATTGATATTCAAATTTTATCTACATTCGCTCACGTCGATCATTATCTTACTTCTGTTCTCTATGTTTTTACGTCGGACTTTCCATCCTCCGTAACACCGGTTGCGCATTATCGGTTTTACCAGGGTATCAACTACTGGTTGAGATCCCTCGGTAATTGCCGTGTACGTATATAGCGTGTGCGCCGCGGCGCGTACACAGCTCGTATCCCCGACCTATCCCAACCTCCTCGTCATCGAGAGCGTGCGCACTAGAGGTTAGGTCAGGTTAGGGACGTCACTGGCAGTGCTCATCCGCTAGAATAACTTCTGGCTCCTGCGATTCCACTTTCCGTGACGTGGCAACTGTTGCGGTATCTTTAATCGCGATATCATTCCGCGACATTCTGATGCGTCCGTTTCGACATACGGAAAGAAAATATTTCTCGTTCCGATGACTGATTTGATTGGTCTTACATTGATTTTCCCACGGTTTGGAGATCATTGAATAAAATCGTCAAAGGGATGGGACTTTACGTAACGAGGAAGAAGACGACAGCTCATGACATTCCGAACGTGACCGACCGGCTAGTTATACATTTTATTACGTTTCCGAGACAAAAATGGCGGTTCTTCAGTCCGCGGCCAGCGATTTGATTATTAATTATTTGCCAAAGAATCGGCCGAAATTTTTTTTCATTTAAATATAATTTTTTTGACAAATTTATTGTTTCTGACGGTCATCCTCGAACGAGTGGGAATCATTAATTTTGGTAACGACCTCGCGCAGTGTCTCGAAGCCCAACGTGTTCCACGGGTATCGCTTAACCTCGCATCAAAGTTCCTTCTACAAGAACGTGAAAAACGCCTACTCGTGCGCCTACTACTGCGTAGCCATGTATCCAGACCTTCTGTCAGGTATCCGTAGTGGTGTCCATGCGCCGAGCAGCGTCATTATTAACACTCGCAATTTTCGACAGCTCGTGTACGACCCCTTATATCCATACGGCGACCTAGACCTTTCGCTGCACGTCAAATACACACGCGTCCTCTCACAGCCGATTTGCTTCCTTAATGATCATTCTCCGCGTATCTTAATTGACTTGGCATAGGTATGAGAAGAGAATGAGAGAGTCGTCATAACGATCACCTGGTGCAATCGGCTGGACGTGTAATTGCCTCCCATGACATTAACGCTTAGTCTAGCGCTTACTCGAATCTAAGGGTATTTCGTCAACTTACATTTTTTTACGATTAGGACATCCAAAATACGAATAATCGATCTTCCCGAGCTGATGAGCGTCTATGACGACTGCCGATGCGTCACCGCTTCGATCGATGACAATGACGAACGCGGATGACCGTGAGGATGACGGTTTATGACGATTACAGTGAAGATGAGAATGAGGATGAGGACGGGACGGCGTCTTGGGACTTACGTCTTCAGGGATTGGCGAACTTATTGACTCTCGAACCAAGAGAGTCTTGACTCCTTTCGACGCCGACGCCTAGTCCGCTTTCTTAAGCACTTGCTCGTGTTCTTATTCTTCATTTATTCGAAGGGTCAACTCACCCACAGCACCACTAGCACTTTCCCTTTCATCTCTCTCTCGGGTCCAACCGTAACATAGAATGACGATTGAGATACCTCTCTAGTCAGATGATCAGCCTCGACGTGAAAAGAATGAGCTAGAGGCAGATGATGATGAAGATGATTGCGCGTGCGACCTCGTTCACGCGTGCCGTGTGGGCCTGGGTCTCGAATGTAGGTTATCTTTTGTCCTAACAGTACAACGTCTCTTTTACGTCCTCGCTCTGTCTTTCCCGTCTTCCTCCTCTTTATACGTCACGACTAACGGTGCCTCGCGTGGCCCACTCCGACGCGCTGCATCCTTCGTTCATTCGCTCTTTTTTATTTCCTTCGCTCATTCCTCCTTCCGTCAATTCCTGGCGCGTCCTTCGCTAACCAAAGAATCCAACCTTCCCGATGTGGACGGCAGTGAATATTATTCCGTATCGGGCGGAACTTGCGACTGGCAATGGATGTTGGGGATGATCCTTAACGGTCTCCATCCGCAGTAAAATCTTTCGATGGCAGTGCGTTATAGAGAGAAACAGTGTACTAGATTGCTTCGAGATCAGGTCAATTGGCAGTGTACACACGTGGACGGTTCCTTCTCGGATCTTCACTCGTGGCCAACTAGCGACGTCTCGCGGATCCCGATGGACCGTCTCACTGGGAACTTAGGTTCATCCGATAAATTCATTCCGACACTTCCTGTTCGCCGACCGAGTCCTAACCATCTTTGAACCACCTTTAAAACAGATTTTTCCTCCGCGGATATTCTCCTTGGTTTACTTTTTGATTGAACTTCAAAAAGGTATATTTTTAGGAAAAAATAGGTTAACTCTTCGACACCGGACAAAACACTGCTTTTATATCCGGTACACTCACTCGGTCAAACAGAAATCCTCCATCCACAGTAGTCCAAACTGAAGCACCGATTTTCACGCGCGTGACAGGAAGAGTCAGGAAAGTGTCTCAGGCAGCCGAGCAAGCTCACGATCTTGGACCCAGAGAAGTCACAGTACCCACGAAAACACGTGGTAGCCCTTGTTCCTTGGGTATTACCTTGCACGGTTGATGCACCCTTGAATCATCCGCGGTGTAGGGGGTAGGGGTGGTTAAACGGGTGAGAGAGAGAGAGAGAGAGAAAGTGAAAGAGAGAGAAGGCGAAGGAAAACGTGGGGATTTTCGCGCGACTACGTGAATACCGAGTGGTGTAGGAGCTCAGTTGGCTTGGACAAAGTAGGCCGACGACTGGGACAGCGGCCACAGGCAACGGCGCTCTGTTGAGGAACCCGCCAGCGCTGTGGAACTGTGGAAGTGGTACCCTCCTCGTAAACGCACGCTCACCGTTCTCCAGTAGGGGAACGCGAATACTACTAATCTATCCTCTATACTGCAAGCTGCAACTATGACTTCCATAGAATACCCCACGTAGATCACTCGATCTGGTGGATGCACGATAAGCAAACGCGATAGGATTATTTAAATAATATTTATTTTAAAAAAACATTTCCTCATCGCATCCACTTTCTTTGTACAATAAAAGCCATACAATTATATTTTTATCACTTATTTCCCATCTCGTTAGGTCTCAACGCTGTACGTCACTAGAGAATTGCCACTTCCACGAAAAGCGTTTTAGACCTCTATTGGTGGGAATTGCCACCGGGAGGCCAGAGAGGACCGTCCTCTTGGCCAAAGGAGAAAGTGCGGTGCTCGGCCTCGTGTAGGTCCGATCCGTTCGTATTACTTATTCTTACGGTCTAGGCCACGATGTTTGATAACTGAAAACTTTCACCTTCCGAACTGACGCCCATCGTCGGCAGCATTGCTTGCGGAGGATGCTGGAGAATGAGGTAGATCGTGAAAGCGACATCAGCCACTATAGGACTATGCTCCGAGGCGACGAATCGTCTCACGTAGATGATCCGACCTCCCCTGCAGCATATTGATCTGTATTTTTACATGACCAAGAGTCGTGATAGTCTCGAATAGTCTTGACATTTACATGTATGGTGAAGGAGGGGAGAGCGAAATTTATCTGGACGCGTGAAACACAAGGCAAGAGAATTTCGAGTGTTCAGGGTCAAATTGAATTTGAAATATCGCTTGAGGAAATTACATTAAACTTGGTGCTACGTACGTCCTTGGCGTCACTTCCGGCGACGTTTAAAAGTCCAACTATCCTTCGAAGCTACCAACTGCCGCTTCGGACTAGCCGATCTTCGTTCGTGTCTCCTTCCAGCGACGCAAGGATCCCATCTAGTAAATTCCCTTGACCTCAAAAGTCACTATCTACGCTTAATTGCTGCTGCACTAGCTCAGCAATGTTGCTCGCCTGCTCAGCTTGGTCTGACCCCGTAAAGAGATAGAGTCTGCAGCCACCAACTACTGGGAAAAAAACTAGCGATTCCGAAGGAATCCTCAGGATCACTCGCTAACGCATAGGTTGACTCTCGGACAGTCCGAATATGGTTAAGATTAAAATTTGATAATTAGGAAAAAAAATTTTGGCACGTTTTAAAAATTCGAATAAAAAATACGATAAGGCTCGTCTAAGCTACTCTTACTTTGATCGGGGTCAAACCTTCCCGTTTCAACGCGTATTCGGGTCAACTAGTATTGTTTGTCATAGGATGACTTCAGCAGTGAACATTCCCCTCTTGAAGTTGTTATATTCATATAAACCGTTCAACAGTTGCTCTCCTAGAGTCTGTCTACTTTTTCAGTTTCCATAAGTTCATTAAAAAAATTCTATTTTCAAGTTTTTATATTTATTTTAAAAAACCTCAAACCGGCTTAAACGCCGTCTTGTCTGGTCCGTCTAATCTAGTCTCTAGCGCCACGGAGACATGGCTCACAATCAGTTCTATTACCGCTAGCCTCAGGATGAACATAGCCGTGGCTGTAGAGTATAGAGCGTGAAGCACGGAGTATACAGTAGTGAAGAAGAAGGAAGGTTGTTCAGCTGAAACTGACTCGAGCGTTCAGAGAGTACCGCAAGCCCCACTGACTCACAGAACTACTTTCCCTTCTTTCCCGCTCGACTCCAGCCTCTTCCACGAGAGTGAAATCCTCCTGCGCCGGCGAAGGTCCACCGAAACGGAAAGAAAAAAAAAATAAAGAAACGATAATGTTTCCGGGTGATAAAATTTTCCTGACAACCGGTTACTCCGTTACCGTTTGCGTACAACAAACGTGTACAGTGAAACCAGATTATCTTTCTCATTAGCGTGTGCACGAGATAAACCGCCAAGATTTAAATCACCTGTAGCTTTATGATGTTCGGCCTCCAGATGATTTCGAACTCTTCGCACTGCTCCCCAGTGTCCCTTCGGCATGCATGCAGCTTATCACGTAATGCGGTCGACAATTCACTATGAAAAACTATATGACTAATTGTCAGCGATCAACATGACCGCGAAATAAAAAATGGCCCTCGCGGTAAAGTGCGACTGTTGTTGTACGACCAATGTACACAGTAGTATCCAGTATAGATATACATAAAGCGTGTACAGAGTACAATGTGTACCGTAGGCCGTCCGGTAAGTCAGGCTTTCTGGGTCAAGATTCAAGTTCTTTGGTAGCAACCAGTTAAACGTTCCGACCCTCGTTCTGGACCGAGCACGTTGCAATCATTAGGATTCCTATACGTTTAGGATGATCCAGATTTGGGTTTCGTTAAAAAATCTCAGTGCTCGAGAAAGTGTGCTTCTAAACTTTTCCTTGAGTCGCGATACGAATCATTTGATAGATATGAATATTTCCCGACAAATTTTTTCATCTCGATTAACCAGATAAAAAATGACTGACTGTCGGCTTATACATTTTTTCCATTTTCTAGAGTCCCTGGGAGTGCGAGAGAGATGGACTTATGGGAATCTACATGAGCGAGAGAAAGACAAACATACCGGTAAGTCGAATAAATTAAGAAAATTTTTTTTATTTCCTGAGCACAGTCAAATTTGTTGAGTCTTTTATTTACTGAGAGAGAAGAACTTCGACGTACATAAAACAAAGACGCACAATGACTGTTCGAAACTCATGAATAAACCACTAATTCTTATAATGGACTACCCTAGTTTCGCGCAACGTTTAAATTATTTACAGTCTCTAAATAAATATAACTTCAACTCTACGAATATTTTCTAAATCCGTCTACCAACTCATCAATAATACAATTTCTTTGAATCAATTTTTTGGTAAAAACAATACCTCGCAATGCGTTCGCTGTACTCTATTACTATGTGCTATAGTAAAATAGTAATCAACCTTTAAGTTTCTTTTCCTTATTTTTTTTCTTTCACTTCCTTGCATTAAGATGTACCAGAACCATTTGGTTTGATGTACCTAACGGATGAGAATCATGAAACAAGTTGTACGAATATTGCCGTGTCATTAATTTTGACACGCTTTCCCCTTCCAGGACGGCGGGTCAGGCCGCTTCACAACGCCATAAGATACGCCGTGTGCCGCGAAGTCGCTCAGGAAATGAATTCGATTTTGCGACCGTAGACTTTTGAGCAGTGGTTTTTATTTAACGCCGTCACGTTCCATTTAGACACGGACTATGAGATAGCGTAGAAAGTGTTCATTACTTATTGTATGCTATAGCACTTCCTTGTAGGCCTGACCTTTCTCTTGCCGTCTTAGGTCCGTGCTATCTAGCTGTACATGCACCTATACCTATATCCATTAATCTCTCGCCCATTAAACTGCTCTCCTTCCTACCATACTCATGTAACAAGAATAAGCACGTGGCAACAGTGATCGTAAGAAAGTCCAAAGATGAATCCATGAAATTTTAAGTTCCCTGAATTCCTCCTTATTAAAACGAAGGATCTTCGCGGTTAAAACGAAACAATGGTGAAATCAGTAGTAACTCAGTGTTCTGTGAATCCTTTCGTTTTCGCAGGGATCACTAAGAATTGGTTCCATCGTTTTTTTCGAAATCCCCGAGAAACCTTTCACTTTTTTTCTTATAAACACACGATCGACTTTCCTCGTCAGTCAAAAGTTACGAAAAGGGTTATTAGAGAGTTTCCAAATGAAATCTCGCCCGACCACCGAACACGTCGAAGATCAAGGGCCGCCGTAGCTTTCGCTTGCTGACATAGAAATCGATCACATATAAACCGACAAACGAAATTTGTATCTCGATATCGACACGACGTTCGTACAGCTTCATTCATAACTTATCGTAGCTTCAACGAAAGAACAAAGGCGTTTGCCGTTTTCATAAAATCGTTTCCACGTTCGCGTTCGCACGATGAAACATCGAAGAATAATTTCCAGCGTCGTTCGGCGTCTTCCTCAACGACGAGGACTTACGTTCCCCCGCCTCCTGGACATTCGATTGCGTAAATCTAGGAAGCGCCGATGCATTCACCTTTTACGTGTAACAGCCTTGCGACTTCAGAGGTTCCCAGCGAAGCTCCGTCTCAAAGTACTTTCGTGGGGACTGGTAGCAGTGTTCCTTAAGGCAGGTACACACGTGACCACCGAGCACACTGGTGAGACTCGTGGAATCGCTCGCGATAAAAGATTGAGAACTTAGTGCGCTGCTAGGAGAACTTGCGAGGTCGCTAACTTTCTCTTAGTCTCATCGCTCTTGAGAACCAAGAGAAGCCACCTCGTATGATCTTCCTCTACCCCATTGTCATAGAGTAACCAGTGTTACGGGCTCGTAGATATTACGATCGTCCGTATCCTCGAATTCGTTATCAGCCACTCCCCGTCTACGATAACGGCCAATAATCAGAGAGACGTCAATCAAAGCCCAGAGTCTCCGAAGCGAATGAGCTTCAATGTCAATAGAACTTTTCCCTCGAATGCACCGGGACAATTGCGACAGTCATATTTACTTTAGACCTTGTTTACGTTCGAAAAGTATCAGTTTGGTAGTCGTCACCCGTTAGCTAACGTAGCGATAATTTACGTGACGAAACGAGTGGCAGTACCAAAACGAAAGTGGTTCAAGGCGCTTGCAGGTCGCTGCCATTTGAATTCACTGAACTCGGACGGGGATTCGTTAAGATCCTCTCCCTATCCTTCTCGCGCGCTCGCACGTATAATATTTACAAGCGACTCCCCATCGCCCGCAGTTAGCGCAGCGACGGGAGTAGCGGGCTGAGACATTACATATTTTTGTTTATGCGCCACGCTCGGGCACCGATGACTAACTCTCAGCGAGAACACGGCCGTGAACAGGAGCGATCGAAAGCCCAGTCCGGCGCGCATTGCCATGCGACAAGGTCTCCCTTTCTCCTCCACTCCTCTCTCCCATCCCTCGATTCTTCCTTCGGCATTATCTGCGTCGCTCGCGAGTCTCCTGATACAATTTTCGAACGAAGCCGTGAGTGCCCTGCGGGTGCGTTGTATCGAGCAAGATTTATACGCAAGCAGAGGTTATGTGCACCAGCCTTAAGTATGTATAGGCGATTGGCATGGACGGCCTTCCCGATGCAAGGACTGAAAAAAAGGTCAAGTCGCTCGTTGACAAAAGTTGCAAGGCGTGAATAATTTTCGAAAGTGATACCGATTAGCAGGGCGATCAAGGATCGCGACGGGATAGAGATTGCCGAATTGTATGGGATAGGCTCATCGAGGTGAGTCCTGTGTAAGTCCGGCCTGATTTCACTATGGATTAACGTAAGTCAGTTGGGGAGGGCGACGGATAAACGACGGCGACGCCAACGACGACGCACACTGATGAATAATATTTACGGAAATAGAAGCCGACGGTAAGCAAGATCCAAGCGAAGGATCTAGATGGTTCTTGGTTCGAATTTCCAAAATGATTCGTACGTCGGGAGGACGTGGACGATTTTTTGAAATTCACGTTCAAAATTTTTTCTTGGATTCCGGAAGGGGTTCTTTATGTCGTTATACGGAAGAGGTCCCTCGTGCGCTACGCCAATGTAACGTTCCCCTGTCCATCCCCACCATCCTATCCAGGCATCCGAGCCTTTTCCTACCTTTGAACCCTCTCGGGCTCTCGTTCACCCAAGCTTCCCCTGTGCGCCTGGTAGGGTGAGCGCCGTGATGACGTCACGAAAAGCGGAAGGGAGGCCAGGCGAATATAGGAGGGGCGGTAAACTCGACACTGGAAGGGAGAAGCGGTGGAGGAGTCGCGAGGTGGTGGAAATGTAGGGGCGATAGGGGTCGTTGTTGGGGAGATGCTCACGGGGTGAACGACCGACCTAGACTTAGAGTCAGGGGTGTGCAATGTAGGAAACCACCCGTAACAGCAGCCCTCCGCTAAAGCAATCCGCAAGGGTAGGTTTTAACGCGGCTATGCAAGAGACCAATAGACAAATAAGCTCACAGTTATGTTTCTATCGAACCTTTACAATTTTTCACGTATTAGATACGCGATTTTTTTTGGTCCGATCGCACGCCGAAGCTAAATCGCCGAGTTCGCGTTACCTTTAAGTAAGCAATTTTCATGGCGCGTCAAAATTTTGCGGAAGAGGTCCAGCTCTAAAAAATCCTGACGATCGATCTTAAACCCCGAGGCAAGAGACCGGATACGCCTGAATTTTGATAATTGCGGTCGGTCCGAAAAGAGCAGCCACCCGCAATTCCTAATGTCTGACTCGTGTTTCGCGCCCCCTGCTAACCCTGCAAGGATGAGGCGGTTCTCAATTGTTGCACACGGGAAATCTCTCTCGTTCTATTATTTTCTCTCTCTCTCTCTCTTTCCAAAGCGTCACACTACCACCACGTGGCTCGTATTGATCCTCTTCGGTACCACGAGGAGGAGGACGAGGAGCAGAGGGGGTTGCGCGGCTGGGGGTGCCACTACTTCCTCTCTCTCTCTCTCTCTCTCTCTCTCTCTCTCTCTCTCTCTCTCTCTCTCTCTCCTCCTCCTCTTTTTTCTCTTTCTCCCTCTACCACTCTTTCTCCCTCACTCTCATTCCTCTCACTCTCCTCTCTATGCTCGCTGAGGGTAGCAGCCTAGTGCCCCTGCCTTTCGGTCGTTCACCCTACGTACACACAACGAGGAGCAGCCACTCGATTTCGGTTCTTTCGTCGCCAGATGAAAAAAAAAAAAACGTCGATCTTACGCGACTACGCTGGCTCCGCTGTTTGACCCTCTTGGACCGAGATAGAGAGATCTTTTAGCAGCGAAAACAGTCATTCAACCATTCAGTTAACCAGTGAACCGATCAGCCAGTCTGCCAGCCAGACGACCAGCAGTTAAATAACAGGTATATTCCATACGTACGATCCGCGCCAAGGAATGCTCCTCACCGATATTCAAAGAAATCGCGACTCTGCGAATGCCGACTAAAAATTGACGCGACGTGGGCTACTCTTGCGTTTCCACGGTAAAGTTAGAAAGCAGCCTTTTCGTTCGTTACTCGTTACGGCCTCGCCCTCTGCAAAAGGTTAAGGTCGAAATCAAGTGCCTCCGAGGTGTGCTCGCGTTGAAACAGCAATTTTCATTATCGTCAGCATCGTCAGTACCTCCGTTACCAAGGACGTCAACGGGACCTCCAGGATCACCGAAGAGAAATAAAGAAACATAAGAGACTTGGAGTATTCTCATTAAAGCCGTTTGAGAATCTCTACGGGACAGAACTGTTCGAGATGTTACCGTCGGATGAGAATAGCGGAAGTGGAAGTGAGACAGGAAGGGAAAGGCGCGCGCTGAGCGGTGCCGTTGAGAGCTTTTGCGGATCGATGCTTCACGGAAAGCGTAGTAAAGTTGTACTTGGGTCTTCTGTGTCGAAGAAATAGAAGCGTCCCAGTGAGATGGGAACCCTAGGGACATAAGCAGACGCCTAGAAGAGGCAGGACACACCACGGGGGACTTCATCCCTCATTCCTTCGAACTCGAGGAGCAGGGACCTTCTGGAAGCTCACCTCCTGGAAAACTGATTGGATGAAAAGCCTCCCCAAAGACGATATGGTGCTAGGAAAAAAAAAGAGATACGATCGAAGAAACTGAAATACGTGCTAGAGAGGCAGCTTACACCGTCTGGGGTTCCTCAATATAAAAATGGCAACACGCTATCGGAGTTTGATTATAAAATTAATGGTGTCCTTTGACCTTTGGTCGAATGCATAATACCCCAGTGCAACGATACTATCTCAAAGTGCCTTGATTATAATCAGGGGTGAAGGAATGACCCCCAACAATTAGGCCACACCTAGCCTATATTCGTGGAGTACATTCACCCCTGCGTAGGATTCGCCTTCTCTTGAATTTTTTCTGAATCCGCACCTGCGCGTTATACGTGACCCACGTGTCAGCCACGTGGACATAAAGCGAAGGAACCGCCCCCACCCCTGACGACTATGGGGTGGCGGTTGCTCGAGGAAAAAGCACCAGGTCCGAGGGGATGAGTATCGACCAAGGGCAAGGGCGAGGGCATGCGTATACGTATCAACGTATCAGGGAATCCTAGCAATCCTTCCATACGAAGAGAATAAAAAAATAAATCGTCATGATCTCGTCCCTGGCCCATCTCTTGACTCTTGAAAAGCATATGCACTTCCGGAAAGTCCAAGGTGATTGAAAGAATTTTACCTAAAAATTCATGACACGAATCTCAGCTACGATATCATAGAAAATAATGAACGCATCTCAGCGGCACTACGGCCCTTGAGTACCAACTGAAAATAAAAAAAATCTTATTCAATCTTAAAAAATACCGCAAACCGGCTCACTCAGAAAGCGTCACTCGCGCCATAACGAATCGAAGCCCAGCATCGTTTTGGACAGCCCTGAGTATTCGTATCGAGCGGCAATGCCAAGGGCAAGGGCGCCCTTCCCCCACTCTTACTACGCGAACCCCCCCCTGCCCCTCCTCATCGACTTCCTCTACCATTTCCTGTTCCGCGTACCACCACCTACGCATCCAGGCCACGCATCGTCTCACTCCTTGCTCCAGTGGGTTCCTACCGGAAGCTGCCTCTACAACCTCATGTAGGATCCCACCAATTCAAAATGGACCCATCCTCCCTTCGCATCCGCGAGCCGGTGCATCTTATCAAACAGAAGGAAACAAGACAGCCACTAGAGAAAGCTGAGTCCCAGCTCGGGTGAATGCACTTAGCTCCGTAAAGAGCCAGCGCTGACGATGATGATGTTTCTAATGTTACGTAAACGACGCGGCGCAGTTACTCCAGAGAGGCTAGAGAAGTTCGCTCGGCAGAATCCGACAAATATGACTTTCACCATTTCCACGTTTTTTTCTTCAGGGAAACTGACGAGCAAACGCCTCGAGCGCCGGCTCGTAATCATTGGACCCAAAGGGCTCTTCCGAGGCCTGAATCCTCCCGCTGACGCAAGGATTAGAAAGGACTCGCTTAGAAATTTCAAAGGTTACGTGTATTGCTCCCCGAAGAAACAGGAAGTGCGACTGAGAACCGCTGCGCAGAGAGAAAGTCGCGACCGAGATATTTCGCGTCGGCAGCTCAGGCACGAACGGGAGAAACATAGAAGACGTCGGAACGGCGGCCGCGCGCCATGCCGCGTATAGCAAAGGAAACCCGTTGGGCTTCTTTCGATTCTGCACCCGATTCGCGATCAGGTTAATCGCTCAATTGGAATCGCGAAGCGACGCCTTTCTGCCATGTTACTCGTTAATGAAGGCGTAACGCGCTGGTCATTGCCTTTAAGAGCTGTAGAGATATACCTGTACTTTTTACAGGCAAAGCTTTGCCTCCTGCTTCTGGATGAAATATGTATCCGATATTTTTTCGCGGCTCTTGCGCGCAACCAGTCCTGTGCTGTTGGCTCCGTAGCCAATGTAACACCTACAACGTACTCTAGAAACAAGGTGCACGGAGTACGCATGTACTTGGAGAATCGAGATCAAAGGCCCAGCCGCTGGTTAGAGCGCATGTCTGATGTCATTCTTGTTTTATAGGTGGTCTTTCGCGGGAATATAGGCCACTTCTTGCTATACTTTGAATAGGAAATAATTCGCAATACCACGCTAACGAATGCTTCAAAAAGGTGAACAACAGCGAGTTCAGCGTCTGTACGATTTCGATAAGGCAACTTGGAGGATCTTCGAAGAGATCTGGAATTTTTCGCACGGTCTTATCGATTCGGGTAACGCGAGTGAAAATGTAAAAACAAATTTAAGGTAAAAATATAATTTCAGCTGGAAAATGATAATCGCAACGTCCAAAGATATTCGGCATCCACAACGATGATCCGTTTGATAAGGCTATCGAAAATTCGCATGGGACGTAAAAGATACGCGAAACGCAAGTGCAAGGTAGCCGTGTTCTCTGGTATTCTTGGAGAAAGTTTCTTACGTCATGAGAAACTCGGGCCACTCTACTCACTCTGAGACACGCACGCCCCGAGAGCCAGTTGCAATTTTCCGCAATTAGCCAGCTAGAATTCCGCGTTCTCGTTCCCTAGAGGGTCGACGATAGTCTAGCGGCTGCGTCATTGATTTCGCAAGAGACAGTCGTGACATCTGGAAGGACCAAAATCAACGGAAGATAAAGGGAGGAAGTGACGAGTCAAGATTTAAATACCATAACTGTATACAGTATAAGATGCCGGTATAAGACGTGGAAGCAGCTCGCTAGATATATTCAAGAAGTGTTGCAATGGCCCAGAAGTGGCGGTTGTATAGTCAAAGGGTCAAAAACACGGAGCGGCACAGTTTCTAGGCCATGAGCTGCTATCTATAAACCCCCTGGTTCGCCTGACTCTCCGATTGGCTGGACTGGCTGACTGGCTGCCACCGACCTAAGCAGTAATATTTCCTGCGCGATATCAAGTGCAGACTATAGGAATACAGGCTTCAAATAGAGCATAGTCTGATATTTTCGTTTCAACTAAAAAAAGAGACAGAGCACGTTCAGCTTTAGCAGATTTACGAAATTTCGATCTATCTTTCTCTCTCTCTCCTTGGCTCTCCTACCCACGATAAAATTTTGTATGGTAACGAAAAAAAATATCTTTGCGTATAATCGATGGCGGGGGGGGGGGGGGGGGAACAGGTCATCGTTTCACGTTCAACTTGACAATGGGCTATCGAATACGTGGACTTGAACGGAAAATGTTACATGTGTGAATGCGCGATGACAACGTTTCTGATTATACAACGGCGCCGGTGCTGCGTCTGTGTTGCAGCGTGCATATGGGAGAACGAGTACGAAAGTACTGGGGAGCGAGCGACGGGTCGCTCTCTCTTTGACGGCGGTGCTCAATGTGCTTTGTTAAATATTAATCGGGCCGAAGGAATTGAAAGGCAGAAGGAAGGTGGAAGAGAAATATAAATATTCATGGGTAAGATCGATTTAGGGTCAGACAGTTGGTAGGATAAATAAATTCATTTCTGAATACGGCTACGAGAGTAATCAATCCGTTATCGATGATATAACCATTACGAAAGTACCTTAGCGTGTGTCCGATGCGGTACGTATAGACTATACACGGTCAAAACAGAAAAAGAAAGATACGCTCCAAGTCACTCGGTCAATCAGGAACGGATTGACCCTCCCGGTTATAAAACCAGTGTACCTGGTATACACTCTCTCCTCGTTATATCTGTCTCTCTCACTCTCTACTCCCTGATCGTGACGCTCTACCTCCTCCTAAGCGTTAGCTTAGCGGCAGGACTAACGACTTTCACTTACCGGGGGGACGCAGCGGCAAAACTTACTTCCTGGACACGAAGTCAAACTGGTCGAGAGACTACGCGAACGGGAAGAGATTTCCTGAGATCCATAATGCGTTACAGTTGCTTGGCGAAGATTGATTAACGATGCCCGAAACTCTTTTAGGAGCCATTCGATGAACGTGCTGATAGGTTTAGACAATACGTTTTTGCGAAGATAAGAAAAAAAGAAATAAATCCAATTTACCAAAATTTCCAGAAATAATAAAACGTCTGAGGAGTCTCGTAACCAAGACAAATCATTACGTAGTAGACGTCCGTCAGAGACAAATGGATAAAGTCTCCAGGTTTTAACCTGGACCCCTCGTGCACTTGGATACTGCTAATAGAAATGGCGTAAGAAGGTCCCGAGGCTTGAAATACGATCCAAGCTTCAAATGCATAGGTCATTTCCTCGTGCATAACCTAATTAACTGATTATTCAACACTCTCCGCAGTTAGGACTCTCTCTCTTTCCTTCTTCAATCCATACCCCACTCGTTCTATCTCTCTCGCTCATTCACTCTCCTTGCCGACTACTTTCCCACCTACTTTCACAGAGAGACTAGAGTGGCAGAGAGAGAGAGAAGGCTGCTGATCGGTAGGTCGACTCGGTACGGCCAAGAGAAGGGAAATGGATGGGAAGATTGGCTAGGTGAGTTGTGATCGTAGGAGAGACAGAATAGTGAAAGAGCGAGAATGAGATAGAGGGAGGAGGGGCGGCGGGGGGGGATAGTGAGAGAGAAAGAGAGAGAGGAAAGGGTTAAACCGTGCTGAGCTCTGGTGGGATTGCAGTGGGGCTGCTGGTTGGTAGACCGAGTGCGCATTGGCATGGGACAGGGTTACCCGCGGTCGTTGTGTCCAAAAACTTTGGCAATAAACTTACACTCTCGCAAGCAAACGTAACCAGCCGGATAGTTTCACTAGTTGCGTAACTTAATAGGCTGCTGCTGTTGCTGCTGCGCTCCCGCCATTGTACAGCTAGCATTTGCTGCTGCTAGAAGCTATCGGTAGCATCGCTGATAAAGAGCCCGGGTTCGTGCAACGAGACCAATCGTTAAGGTCTGCCATGCCATAGCTTATCTCACGACACGGCAAGAACAAGATAATAGGTCAACATCCCTGCAAGTACCAGAAGGGTAATATCGAAGAAATAGGTCTCGTATGGGATTTTTAAATGAAGGTTGAGAACCGCATACGTCGAGCGGAGAGTTCAGAACGTGTGGGGGTACGCGTAAGCGGGAATAGTTACGTCGTTGCGCAAAGGTTCGAAAAGTTCATGATACAAAGTCACATTACGAAAAACGCTAGACGGCTTGTGGACGCGCGTATTGCCGTGGCCTGAGTCAAAGAGAAAGTAATAGGAATCTCGTATAATTATACCTAATGTCAAGCGGTGGCCTTTGGACAAAGGATCTCTCCTTGCCGAAACGTTCGGAGGACGTGGGGGTATGTAAGAAAATTTTTAAGATTTTCGGTGTGCACGGGTTACCGTGTACACAGGGTAATACTCGAGGAACTAGCGAATGGGCCTAACGAGCGAACGAGCGATTCACCTCGTGTGGCCTAAATAAACAACCGAGAATACATCGACCTGCGAGCTAGCTGGCTCTCGGAACTTGCACCTAACACTGTTTACGAAAGCTAGGCTACGTCCAGAGAACTCGACCCCGGAGTAGACCACGGCCAGCTGACGGTTCATAGGTTCATCAGAATCTTACAGCAGACGACGAATAAGTTGATAACTAGAGAAACGGGGATCGGCTGACTCTTGAGCGTTCTTGATCCTGGTCGAGCATCGTCATCGGGAAGAGTTCGTGGCTGTTTCGGAAAAAAAAAAAAAACAGCAACGATACCTTCCGATTGGCCGATCCGTCGATCTATTATTGTCAACACGAAGCGTTCGCTATCTCAGAATTTTTCCACCTAGTTTCGAGGTATCGGCTGTTTTTTGCCGGCCTAGTTATCGCTTATCGTGAAACGTAGGCGGCGGCCTCTACCGATTGGTCGTTTCTAGTCAAAGAAATCGTCAGGGTAGCGCGCGTCCTCGCTCTCCCAACTGACGGAGAGGGACTCTTGACTTCTCAAGATCTAGTGCAAAGAGCACGAGATTTTACCAGACGCTAATGAGACGCGCGAATAAATATTTTCGTGATAATCATAAATTTCCGCGAAATACGGTATAGAGGTTAATATCTATTGATAAGCGTGAAGCTCTTCTTTTTCGCTGTACAGTCAAGGGTTCTAAACACCTTTTAAACCTACATCAAATCATGAACTCGGAGTATCATCGTGCCGATAACGAGTGTCTCCTTGGCGATAACACAGTTGCGCCTTTTACATTTAGTTCGACTATCTCTTCGTTCTTCCTTCTCTAGCGTGCAGTCGTGCACACGACGCGGAATTGAGGCTTGCTAGAAGAGAGAGAGAGAGAGAGAGAGAAAGAGAGAGAGCCTGAGTATATACGAGCGTGACGAAGAGGGAGTGTCGATCCGTTTGCGGAGGGCGAGGGTGACGATGGTAAAGGGCGAGGGGGGGAAGGGGGGGGGCTGGAAGGCTGGCGAGGCTCTAGAAGGCTCTAGGAGGGTTAGGTGTAGTATCGGTCATTACCTCCGGCGAGTAACTGGGTCAGTCGTCACAGCGCGGCTCGAGGCTCGCGGCTTCGTTCCCTCGGCCGGCGCACTAGCGCACTCGACGACAAACCGGCGCGCCGCGACGTCGCGGACTAACTGCTAACCAGGGAACCTTCCACGCGAGTCCCCGTCGCAGTAGATTTCACCATCGGAATAGGGCATGGTTTTCTATACTTATATCTAGCTCCGCATGCATATACATATATGCATTAGGAAATATATCACTACGGCCTCTTCTTAAAAGATAAACCCACACGTGGTGATCAGCTTGACTATGGCTCTATGTCTGCAGTCACGGAGGCCCCTCGAGAACTCGTCGGCGCATTAGTTATGCAACGACTGGCGAAGGACAAGCTCGGTACAGTGTGGCAGCAATTACGTCGGAATGGAAGAGTGGGGTTAGGAACGGGATGGGAGGGGCATCGTGGTCTAATTCAAAGCTAAATTAGCATTTCTCACTGCGAGAGATAATTAGATGATTATTGCATCCATCGGGTAGCGTTATCTGCCCAGGTATAATAGGGTAGCCAATCCTGATGACGGACCGATCCTTCTGTAGCTTTATGATTTTACTATAGTATCGTTATCGGTATCTCTGACGATGCTGGCGACCCCCGAGGTCCGAGACCACGTCCCGTTTCAGCAGGCACATAAATACGTCCCTGATGACGCGGGGGACGCTCGGCGTCGAATTTGCAAAGCGTTCCGCGATTAACGGACGAGGAGCGTCGCATATCGACATTCTGGGCCAAAGGTTGAGGAACGCTGGCCCTCGGAAGCGCAAGTCTTCTCACTCTCCCCTCTTCGCGTCAGCATTGCTCTTCGTGCTCTCGCCCGACCTACCTCAATCCCACTCCACCGTCTTCCTTCCTGTTCCTTTGTTTTACTATTATTTTGCCGGTTCTGCCTTCGTCAATGTTCCACTCGTTTAATAATCGATGGGTCTTAAATCGAACGGCAGCCCGAGCGATGCTCGACGGATAAATCAGAGACCTTCGAGAATTTCTCAAGACGGAGTAACCGAAGTCCGTATAGCCGAGCGTAAATCCGTCCGCTGCAGCCGGGCTGTGCGAAGAGAGTCCGTAGCTCGGCGCAACGCGACGCCACGCGACGCGGCACAATGCACGTTGACCCATATTCAGATCTATCCTTTCCATAGACCATAGAGGAAGGTCATAGCTGCACGTCGTTGTCGTTGGCTCGTTACGTAAGCCATCTTGTTTTCGCGCTCACTCGAAAACACGGAATGTCGATACTACTCGCTGCAACTTCGTTCCTTTTAACAAGATGGCACCTGCTACTTCGATCACTCGTTTCTGGAACCAACGGCACTTTTGAGGTACGAAATATCGCTGTGACCATTATATTCGACGATACTGGGTCAAGCTTAGACACTGTCGCGAATTCGGACAAAGAACGGCTGTCAGAGTTATTGCATGTTTTCAAGGCAATCGAAAATTTTGCGTTCGCGCCAAGAAATTCAGCTGCAAGTTATTGGTCGATCCCATCAAGCGTCTTTGTCCGACTCAGCCTGTAGAGATTGGGATACGGAGTGGGCTCCGAGGTGCCTACAGTACGCTCACGAGTTAAATGTGTTTTGGAGGGGCCAACTTTCTTACGGATCTCAATGCAAGAGAGTCACCTTAACCTCAAAATTGACCCTTGCTAGACCCTACCTGCAAAATGAACCTTGTCACACCTCGCATGACCCGATGATGATTTCGTATAACGGCACATAGATTTTCTATCCACTGGTTAGATCAACGTGTCCCCACGTGTCTATCTTTCTATGAAATCTTGACTTTCGTCAGCAATTTCACGCTCGACGGAACAAGCGAGCCGAGCATTATGTAGAGAATCGTAGAGACCTGCAGCCGCCAGATAGCAGTCATGCACTGCCGCCCCGACGCCCGTCTATCTCTAAAATCCAAGAGGCGTCGTTCGAGGGAGCTCCATTGCCTGATTCTCGATATCCGGCAGTCGATGCCTTCGACAACGTGAATTCACGGTGTTCCTAAAGTCGTCGAAAATCGCGTCCCAGATTCGCAAAGCTGTTCCAAGATCGTGATAATCTTTGTCGAAGCATCGTCCAATCAGCACGCGATTACCTTACGCGGCCTAGAGTGGATGTGCTCTTTTTTTTCCTAATAGGCCCATAACACTTTCTCTCCGCGCCGTCGAGTGAGCCGAAGAGTGACAAGAAGAGAAGCAGACGAAACCAAGTTAATGCCCAGCGTGTAAAGTGACCAAGTCCAGATATAAGAAAGATACCTAGAGAGACGTTCCCCGTATAGAATGCAGTTCGGTGCATCGTTGCATAGAAACTCCCACCATTGTGGAGTCGCGAACCCCACCACTGTTGGATCGGTTCCCACCAGACGACCAAGCGAAACAGCGTGTCAGGGGTAACTCAAGGTAGCCGGGGGGTTGTTGGAGGTGCTCGAAGGTTGTTCGCGCATGCGCCAAAATAGTAAACACTCCCTGGCTGCGCACTGCGGCCCGTCTTGTGGAAGGTCCGGGCCATCCGCTAGTGCGAGTACCAACAGATAGAGGACACAGGACGTAAAGGGGTGGGCAGCTCGATACGAGCTTGGGTTCAATGCACACCATCCCCCTGCCCGTCAGCCACCCCCTTACCACCCACCCCCCTCTCAGAGTCATCCCCACGGATGCACTTCTCCGCATCGCCGAGTTATATCCTAGCCAACCCATCCAACCGTCGACGGGCACCGACGTCACGACCACTGCCTTTTCTTTGCAAGAAATAGGTATAGGGGTTGTCGGTGGTCAGGGTTCGAGCCTACCTTTTTCACCCGCCAGTTCTTCCTTTCAGATACGAACGTTCGCGAATACTTCGATGATAACGAGACTACTTGGGGAGGACGTAAGGAAAGTGAATTTCGTGTTACGATCGATTATATCTTTTTTTATCGACGCGCTTCGAATGCACTTTCGAAGGTCTGCAGTAATTCGTCGTTAGATGCGATAACGCGTAAGTATAAGTTTACGTAACGAGGCACCATAAGAATAATTCCCTCTGCGACCCGGCTTACCTGCAATATACACAGGTAATAACGTTCGCGTCAGTGGTCGCGCTGGAATAGCATTATAAGAAAAGTATGTAAATTACCCAGCATGCTCGCAGCGCAATCGTGAAACGTAAACGTAACCTGGCTCTCGCTTTTGCCTCGCGCCGTCTCTACCCTCGTCTCTGACTCGTTTCGAATGGCAGGAAGATTGACAATCTAAGGAACTAGCCGGGTCACTCTACTTCCTGTAGCTGTATGCCATTACGTCTATAGTGTATTTACTTTGAATGGTAAGAATTCCGATTCTAATTTTAGTATGGCTATTGTGGGAGAAAAGGAAAAAGCAGAGAGGGTGCGGGAGGGAGAGAGAGAGATAGAGAAAGTGAAAGAAAAACGTTCCTTTGGTCGTGGCCGTTATCGCGTACTAAGTAACCCAACGAGTCTCCTCTATCGGTTGACAAAGCGAGCGTCGTCACCTCGCTAGCACTATTATGAGAGATAGCGCGGGTTAAGGACCCTCCTTCGAGTACAAAGCTAAAGTGCACGGCATCGTGCGCCAGGGATCATTAGTAGTAGCCGTGCTTGAAAAAAAAAAGGCGCGTTCGCATGTAAACGCACTTGGGATCACTAACTTTACTGAGAGAGAATAGAAGCGAATAGAAGAACGTGAGCACGTAAAAGTAAACTGAATCGAGAAGTATCAGACAATGATTAAGAGAATATCAAGAGACTCGGTCGAGGCAGACTGCGCCTCGACCTCTCGGTCGGGCCAAATGCAGGTTAATTACGTTTTCCACGATGAAAAGGGCTGTCAATGACAATCAAAGATCGTACTCTGATATGGGATTAAATTACATTGAAAAAAAAGAAATATTCCATTAACAAATAAGGAGATAGTTAAGCTGATTTTTTAGAAGAATTAAAAAACTGAGGTATACTTAGGGGATGCTATGGATGACTCGGGTGCAACGTCAATCGCACTTCCACCCTTCTCGTGAACGTCCTCGGCTGCCACAGCCTTCGTAAGGGCTGGTCGCGGAGGAGTATCGAGTAACGGGGGCGGGGGGGGGGGGGGGACACAAAGGATATTTCTGGATTAAGGAACATCTCCGCTTGTAAAATGAAAGACGTTCGAGCGTTATCGAAATTTTTGTTCTTATCCATTTAATTTAATAACCCACCAAATTTTCCCAATTTTGTGAAATCACGTTTAACTTGATCCGGCACGCTTATCGCCAGTCGCCATGACGATACCAACGATCCTGAATAAATTGTACAAAATAAGTAATTCGCTCAGAGCCGTAACGTCGCGTCTGTTGGCAAATCGATACGATTAAAAAACCATTGCCGATGTAAACAAACTGCTTTGGCAGCAGCGATGCACTGCCTCGCGGAGGTCATTGACCGAGGCTGAAGAGAACGTAGGTAAGGGTGGACGGGTGGCTGGGTTTGCCGAGTGCAGGGTTTGGGGAGGAGGGGTGGCGGTTAAAGCGCGACAGAGAAGGCAGAGAGAAGAAGAGACGTAAGAGAGGGAGAGAGGAAGGAGGGGAGAGCGGAGAAGGGAGGAAAAGGTACAGTGGTGCCTGCGTCGGAGGAGAGGCAGAGGAGAGTAGGATACGTCGAGAGAAAGAGATGCAGCAGGGAGATGCAACGCGAAGCAGTTAGGGAACTAGGTGGGGTGCGAGAGCTGGATATCCTAAGGGTGGTAGCCGTAACGAGGGGGTGCGGAGGCCGGAGAGGGGCTAAACGAGACTCGTGGACGAGAGGAATGGCAAGGGCGGAATTGTGTGCAGTTGCATCGACCGACGGCTCAGCTGTGCATTTCCCTCCCTTCCCTATCCTTATCAATCCTTCCCGTAGCTTCTCCTCGTCGCCCGCGACTCCCATCACGGGTTCCATGGCCTCCTCCCAACCACCCCCTCGTGAACCCGCTCGGCCCGGACCTCGCGCAACCCCCCGAACCCGACGCGTCACGGGGGATGCTGCGCTGTGAACGTGACCCTCAAAACCCAGGATGCATGTGTAGTTACAGCGCACGACCGGCCACGCGCCTTCGCACATACTCACGCATTTCCATCGCAGTCTCTCACGCAGCCTCTGACAATTTTCAGGGATGCTTATGCAGCCGCTGCATCCTTTTAGCATCGGCATCTTAAACTATCTAAATGGTAAGAAGCCATCCCATATCCCGGAACGATCATTTTTCGATTGATTGATTCAATGGACCAGGCTAGATCGCCAACCCTTGGAGTAACTGACTGTGAATTAAAAAAAAAAAGAACGTACGGGTTCACAGTCTCACCGTTAGTCAGGAGGCTGAAACAATTTTCGCTAACGATCCTCTCTCCTTGTTCCCTGATTGTTTCCCTTAACGAAGGGCTACCGGTAACAGTCCTCCTTCTCCCTGTCAACTCCCCGATCAACAAGGACCGCGATATCGAACGCGTTTCTGTGATCGACCCTCTGCAATCTCTTGAATGCATCCAATCGACCCCAGACACGAGACACCACTGTTGGGCTCTTCGAGCTCAGAATTCGAAGTCCACCAGTCAGTCCCTTGCCACTTTCGTTCCTCCTGCTGCGCTCGCTTCTCCTATCCACTGGGAAACGCGTCGTTGCATTCAGTTTACGAGGCAGACCGATAGTCTGGTGCATTATACGTTATATGATATACATTATACGTTATACGACCAGTGGTATATAGACTGTCTGCACCGTAAGCTCTGCGATGACTAGGAGTCTGGATGAACGGGGTAATCAAACGTAACGAAAAAAAAAAAAAGGAAAGATCAATGGTAAAGGGAACGGGAAAGAAAAGCCTCTTTCGTCTTCTTGATAAGATATACAATTAGATATATAGATATATACATCACGAGTCTGACGATGAAAAATCTTTGCTTCGAGTGTTAAGGCAGGTTTTAGATATCACAGTTTTCAAAGCTCGATACATTTTTTCTCCCCTCTTCTGCGATACTGACAATTCACGCACTGAGTCTCCTACGAATGATCTCCTCTCCCGGACCTAGGTCTACTACGACGAGTATCCATGACAACCCAAAGACGCCGAGGAACGAGTTGCCCTCGCCAGGATGACCTGGGTCAACGCACCGCTGTCGCCTGGCAACCTAAATAACTTGCTCACTGCTCCTGCCGTATTCAATTTTTCCCTCGTACCATTATTACCCCTTGCCCCCCTGTACTACAGACCAAGGACTAGACTTTCTTCTATTTTCGGCATTGATCCTGTTATCCTGAATTTCTTCCAGGCAAACGGAAGGCTGTTCGAGACGGGAGGAAAGGGGATGATTGGGGGAGGGGCAGCAGCCTTGCTCGACTTTTCAATCCTGACCTGTTCCCTTTCCGCGAAGACGGGGTAAGAGGATACTATAAAGGATACCGAGGATACAGAGAATCAGCTTCCTGTAACATGGTATTTTTGGAATTCATTTAGTAACAGGGACGTTGCAACTCCACATACAGCTACGTACTTCGTCCCAAGGAATTGGGTTAAACCGTGAGCAATTATGACAGGATATGATTTAGCCAGACTTTCTTAAGCGCCAATTTCCACCAGCACGCTACCGACAAACACGCAATCGGCAATACAGACGCTACCGGTACGACACAGTGAGCCTAGTTTAATTTCTAGGGACATTTTGTAACAAGCAAATACCCATGTCGATCGAACGGAACTAATAACCCTCGTGTAATTTTGATCCTATCAAAATAGCAGCATACGGACATATGAATAATTTAATAAAACAATTGAAGAGCACGTAACGCGCAGTAGCATGACCGCGCGTACCTGGCTGCTATAATTATTTTGTCCCTCGACTCAGCATGCTGCCATAACAAAAAGGCACGTACGCATAACCGACATTAGAATAATCATAGAGGCTCGTAGAGAGGGAGAAAAAATTTGACGTTCGATCCGTGCGGAGAACAGGCAGAGGTAAATTAAAGTGCAGCGACTGCTGCAACGGCAACACGCGTGGCCTACGACGACGCGGCGCAAGCCTAACGGTTTCGTATTAATTATAGAAAGCGAACGTCACTGCCCTCCATGAACGACTCACTGCTGAAAAGCCTTGAGCGAGAGAAAGTCACGTGCAGGCAGTGTCTGATTACTCGGCTCTTTAGCTTCCCCTGATTCGTTTCCGCATCGGTCGCCAGTCCATCAGCGATAGTCGGTCGGTCTCGAAGTAGGAAAGCGCAAAGACACGGAAGGTCCGATACTCGTATGATAGAAGAAGAAGAAGAAGAAGAAGATTCAAAACGGCCTATAGAAACACTCGGAGAGCCCGGAGCCGAGACACGTTGTGTTTTGTGTAGTTTGGAATACGTGTAGCGGAGTGCGCCCGGGGTCAACGACCCGTCTATGCCGTACACACACACAACCACCATTCTACCATACACCACCACCAGATGAAGCTGGATCGAGCAGCATGCTCTCCTCCTCTCCTCCTCCTCCCGATTCCTCTAGTCCTATACTTCTCTACTTCTCTACGAAGCTCTAGGCCTAGACCGTAAGCCAGATAGGGACGCACGATAATTCATAACAAATGCGGTACAGGCGGATGCGAGCCTAGAAGAAAGGGACGAGTCACGTGAGAGATGGAAATGGCGTCACCGAACGTGTCTACCTCGACGTGTCACGCGGATCGAACCAAGAGGAAAGAGAATCTTTCTTTCTTTCTCGAATGCACTCCTACTCTTACCGTACACACTACGGACGACGTCGACTGCGATTGCTTTGGGCATGTCCGAGCCAAGTAGCCGATGCATCCTAAGAATACCTTTGGTAGCCTCGGTTACCCTCTAGGACAAAGAGCCGGAGGACGCTGCTCTCTATCGTCCATACACATATTTTTCTATTCACGAGGTTCCCACGCGCTTCGGATGCCGTCTCTTTCGACGGATTTGTCATGGCGATACACATATTATCGTTCGGCTATTTTCTTCGGCTGGGTCCTCCTCTACCACTCTGCGTGCGCACACGTGCCGACGAACTCTCCTCTCCCAGTGCTCTCTTCTCCCTGGTACGCTTTGTCTCTCTTGCTCTTTCAATCTAACTTCTTATGCATCCCTCTCTCGCGCTCGCTCCTCCCCTACCCCGCTCCCTCCCTCTCTCTCTCTCTCTCTCTCTCTCGCATTCTCTCCGCGTCAGACTCACGGCGAAGACGCTCACGACGTTTTCACGGTCAGGCCTTATCGATCGGTGGAAAAGATGCCGAGGCTTGGAGTGCATCCAGAGGTCGTTGAACCCATTTTGGCAGCTTCGTCGACTTAATACGATAATTGTTAAGTCGCGTTATCTTACGTGAATCGCAGCTGCCGCTGAGCGCAGGACACCAGAACCGGTGCTCGTTGTTTTCGTGGGTGTCGTGCTTCGTCGTCGTCCTTTTCACAGTGTCTGGACAAACGTACGGACAAAATAAACTCCGAAGGATTCCCACATGGGTGTCACTTCCGTAACTGTATATAAACGTATTTTCACGTAAAAATGTCTTTGCAGGCTGATATTCAACCACGCGGCAAAGTGTACGTCTGGGCGACCCTGAATCCCGTCTCTGTCAGGGACAAGCGCTCGACTGAAAAAAAAAGTCCTTTGCCAAATTACGTCACAACGCTAAAATTAGTGACGCTAGACACATAGGCGCGTTTGTGGAGGTGACGAACGACTCGACGAACGAGTGAAATAGCGAACCGTCAGGCCATTGCCAAAATCGGCTGCACGTGATACACGTCCTTTACTTTGTACGCACGTTGCCTTCGCCTTAAATCCCTTTTCCCTGTTAGGTCCGAAGAGCTTAAAAAAAAAGTGAAAAAATAAAAAAACTTCCTGGAACGTTATAACGATCGCAGAAGCTGCCGTGGTTTCCTTCGTTTCGGCAGACTCACGCCCTTTCGTCCATTCGCCCTTCGTGCCTTCTCCATGGCCGACGATTCGGGAGACGCATGTGCGAGAGCGTCCTCTGCCTGTGTATTTCGGTGCAGCACGCCGTGGCTTGGAGGTCAATGGCCGTCCTTACTCCGGCCCCAAGGAACCGCAGCCAACAAGACTGGAGAGACGGAGACTGTCGAAGGGTGGCGAAGGGCCAGGACGGGGCAGATTCACTTATTCTCCGGCAACGGAGGGGACGGACGCCGCGAGGGGAATCGAAGCGAGGAAGGATCAAGACCGAAGTGAATCGAGGCAAAGGGAAGAAAGGAAAGGGCAGACCCTAAGGGTTGCTTCCCTTCTTCATCCCCTTTACATCAACTGGTACAGGTGAGCTACCCTATTCTACGTGAGTCCTGAACTATTCTCTTCCTGGATTAATGCACCACCTACCCCTAATAAGCCTATTCCCGTTGACACTCCAAGTATAAATTCTAAGTCATGATAAATAGGAATCCCGACTTGTCGCGTCAACCCGACGACGGCGGCTAGTTACACCAGGAAGCGGCAACCCTAGTCTTCCCCCACCTTACCAAGTGCGCTGCACTGCAATCATCTTGCTCGCGCAGACACTTTCACTAGTGACCTACTGTTACGTCCTGCGACCGAACGGACTCGCCATTTTCATGTGTAGTACAGCGTAGGTGTACAGTGGCGACGCCACCTCCACCACCGTAGACGTCCTAAGGCACAAGCATCGGAGGATCCCCGTCTCCAGGCATGACTGGCCGATGGCGACGACTTAGGACAGGACTCTTGTCCTACGTGGGACGGCCATTCGATACTTCCGCGTCACGAAACTCGTGATCCTCGTGGAGGCTGCCTGATCACGTTTCCCTCGAGAACACGAGTTCTCGCCGAGAGAAAAGTGAAAAAGGTCCTGGTGCAAGATGATGGAAAAGGTCGAGCGTCAAATTCTCTAGATGGAAATGCTCAAGACGATATGCAAATCCCAGCCGATTCTCCTTTCGCCAAGACTTCATCAGCTCTCTCGCGGGGTCTCGGGTCTTGGACTAGGTGTACCTGACCGTGCACTCGGCTCTCGACATCGGGGACCATGATCGCACGCAACGTACATAAATTACGAGTAGCCAGCAGTGCCCGACGTCGTTCCCTGTTGCAGCGGTGAAAGTTGTCCGAGGTCAACCCGTGCGACTGTATATCCTACGCACGTGTGAGACGCATACAGGTCCATCTTGCTCTTACGCATGCCTCTCACCCACTGTCCACGCACTCCTCACTCGCTCTCGGTGCCCCCTGCGAGTTCAGCCTTACCAGCGCGTAACGAGCTGATGCCGGGTCCTTCGCGTCAGAGAGGAAGAGAAGGCAGAAGCAAGGCAGGTAAACCTTAAGACCAGGGATGATTCTTCCTTTTTTCTCTCCTTGGTCTTACGATAACTCCCACGCGCGATGCAGCCAGTGCATCGGGCCTGCCTCTACGAGCACTGGTCGTTGTGAACGCCGACACATGCGTGGACACCAACTCGGATGTAGCCTGCCTCCCGCTCCAGTCATTGACCCTGCCTGCCTTATGCTCGTACACCGTTTACGCCGTTTACGCTCTGCGTATAGACGTAAGTTGATAGCGAGTGCCATGAGACGTTCTTAGATTCACGCTTTGTCGCATTCCCGTGATCCTCCCTCGTTTCCTTTTCATAAGGAGCGAGCCCGAGCGACGACGTGTATTTTGCCAAGATATTTGACTCCTCTGAAAGTTTTGGGGGGAGACAAAAAATATATAAAAATTCTAACGACCGCTCCGACTCTTCCTGGTCCATTCGCATCGCGGTACGTTTCACACTGCCGATGCAATGCTGCTCGCTACTGATTCCATCGGCGCCCACATGATGCGCCCCCGCACCCTTTCGCCCCTGCACCTACGACGCAGTTGCGTTTGATATTTTTACGCACGAGTCATCGCTCCCACGGTGTATTTTTGCTCGACGAGATATGTCGCTCACGTGCGAGGAACTCTCCACCCCCTGGGATCGAATTTTACTGGTTGGAACGATGTTCACTTTTTTTTCACGCGTTTTCGAATTCCCGTTCCGGCACTTTAGTTACACGGTGTACACAAATGGCGCATACCTACGGCTTATACCTGCAGCGCCTACGCTGTCGGGAAAAAAATGAACCACCCTTTACTTTGCTGATATACGTATTTTTCTATATATCGAATGAGGAAATTAACTGATTCCTCGTATGATGCGTATGAATGCTTTGCTTGCAAGGCGATCGGCTTGTTTTCGTGGACACGTCTCTCGCGTAACGCTTCGTGCTGATAAAAGTTTTTTCACCCGAACGCGACTGATAACGAGCGAACGAGCAAATGAGAGAGTACGCGAGTAGACAACTAGCTGAACGTAAAGCTATGTAAAGACAGTTA
Organism: Trachelus tabidus; assembly: GCA_030142655.1. Taxonomy (NCBI): domain Eukaryota; kingdom Metazoa; phylum Arthropoda; class Insecta; order Hymenoptera; family Cephidae; genus Trachelus; species Trachelus tabidus. The sequence goes on along the minus strand of JARQTI010000282.1, from coordinate 210,047 downwards.
CATAGGTGATCGCGCAGATGAAGTCGTTTTCGCGTATTCGATTGTGCTTAATATATCATCGATGTATATATATATATATATCATTCTATATATCCAGAGATTAACTATATTGTAGATAGTTGAAAGTTAGAGTTACAGGTTGCAGCTGCGATATTCCCTTGAGAAACAGCAGGAATAAGGTCCTGTTTGCGAAAGTCGTTGTTCCGACGTAATAGCTGGTTGTAGTCGAGTCATGAGATATGTAACATTTAGGGTCTCTTTTGTATCGGGAGTCGTAAGAAGTTGGCCCCTCTATAAAAGAAGTATAAAAAATGACCGGATAGATAGTTATTCGAAACGAACCTGACCGGGCCCTTTTCAAATTCCTTCCTTTGTCTGTTTTCAGGTGTAATACCAAATGACTATGTACGGGAGAGTCGACTCCGCGGAAAGCAAAGACATCGCTTCTGTAACCCAGTTAATTTTAATGGTTGGTAAGACACCTCCGCTGCACCGTAGCGCCCAAGATGCCACTTACCGATAATGACATTTTTACATGATTAATCTAACAATGAGAACGGCTATCAATTGCAACGATATATCCTTTAGCCATTCCCGTTGGGCAGTTCGATCGAAATCCCTGATAAATCGTTTAATTGTGCATACGTTGGTAATGTCACGGTCGATACCGGCCGCGCCTTTTCCCAAGGATAGTTAAGGATCGAATTACTTCATATATCAAAGAACGTCTAAAGATATTCGTCCTTTGCGAACATAAATCGTTCTTAGCGCTACTCCGCTTCGACAACGTGCAGAATTAATGAAAATTGTGCCAGCTGAAGTTAGCTCCAGCTGGCATAGAGCAAGCGTAACAAACGGGGCTGACTTCAGCCGGCGAAAAAAATGCGGAAATAAGCGCATATCGAGAATCGTTAATGAAATCGTCACTCAAAGAAACATCAAGTCGGTTCAGGACAGGCTCGGAAGCTCGAGCCGATTTTAAAATAAACGGCTGACCCGTGTCTTTCGTAATATTTCAATCTAACCGGGAAGCGTCGCGACGCATCATCAAACGATAAAATTTGCAAGCGCGGCAGAAAAAACAGTGCCGCGTCGAAAAGTACGCCAGGCTGCTAACGACTGACCGACGCGAACGATCGGAAATCTTTGCTGACAATGTGAAGTCTTTGCTGACGATGACTACGATGACGCGAACCCCGACGACGACCAGCATAACTGTAGAGCGTCGACCTCCAGCGACGTCGACGTCGACGTCTATCCATGTCTCATGCCCCGTTATCCGTATCGTTGAATCTGTGATTCCCTTGTCGAATTCATACACCGTAGCCTGAGACCTCCCTCACGCAACGAAATCCCAACCTCAACTGACTGATTACCCGACAGACCAAATGACCGCGTAACTGATTGACCGTATAACTGGCTGTTAGTTTACAAGAAAATGTAAGTGAGAGCGTTGCCCGCTCGTGGACTCGGCAGCGTGGAAAAGGTGAAAGTCTGTAGCGAGGTGACGAAGACGCCATTGCTCAGCACGGAATGGCTCGGAGTCAACCGAAGGAACCAGACCCACTCGATTCACTCGACTCAGTGGGCTAGCTAGCGGTGCTTACCGTAACCTGGACGAGCGTACCGCTATCTTACTCACGGTACCGCTAGTCCGCACGATGGTTCCCCATATCGGAAGACATGTAGACTTCGAGTCCCATACGAGCATTACGCATATAGACGTGTATATACGTATATAGGCATAGACAGACGTGAATGGACATTTAACATAGACGTACGTTCGACCTCGAGCACGTCAACGGCGAAGTCCGATCGCTGAAGGTTTAGCCATTCCCAGAGTCAAGAGTCAAGATTCAGTAGAGAGGCGACTAGCGAAGAGCAGCTAACGGGCTACGCGCATGTAATTCGCGATGACTTGAAGGTTATGACTCAGCCATTGAGTTTAAAACGAATAAAGATTTCGCTTGTAAAGGAAGGAATGTTCACCTCGTGACGTAACGTTCTAATCGATCCTGGTTGGATTTCCTAGTACGAGGGTCACGGGTTCAATTCTCAGCGCCTGAGGATCGAGGTCCTCCGGCGCCCCTGTCAGTTTCGAGGCTGTTACGGGTGTGCCAAAGGTGATCGACGTAGCCGGATAAGCGAAGAGGGTAAAAGTAACCGGAAGACTGGATTGTCCTTGGTCGAAGGATGAGCCAGGAAAGATGCGCGAGGTCGAAGAGGAACGGAAGGGTGGCTGCGATCGAAGAGCGATTGGGGTCCTTAAACTCGGCCCGTATCGCCGGGGCAGTGCTTTTGAACTCCGTGATTACGCGAGAGGAAGACAATGGCGGTCTCGATAAAGCGATGATGACACGACGCAATCAAAAGTCACGAATTATCCAGCATGCATAATGCATTACCTCTGCTACTGCAACATTCATGTCGGTCGACGTCGGCACAGAAACGGATCAGTCGAGCAAGCCGAGACGCCATGTTCGAGCTATAGCAAAGAGGCTGTACGTATCTTCCGCGAGAAGACGAGGTTGGTCCAGAGGACGCGTGTCGTCGACACGGTCCACGTTCTCCGAGCCTCCCACGAACCTGAGGAGCTTCGGAAGAGCAAAGTAGCTTCGAACCAGACGAACGTGGTTGGTGCGCATCGTGTATTCGAGCCCGTATACCTTCCGTGTACGTTGTGCACGGTACGCTGGCAAGTGCTGTCGAGTGGGAAACGTGGGGGTGTGCGAGAGGCACGTGGGTCAGGGGGTTGGTGGAAGCGAGGACGTTCCGGGGGCGTCCTGAGGCATCGCCGGGGCATAGAGAGGCGAGGAGGGGGAGGGCCACAAGGAGGGTTGGGGGCAGAGCGGCCTGCTCGGTGTCATTGCCTCGACGCTCAGGGCGGCCAGTGACTCCATCACTGACCTAGTGCCGAGTACGGCCGAGCGCGGCCGAACTCGCACGAACTGGCGGCCGTCGACCTGAACCCGCGATGCCGGCCTCCACCGCGCCAACGGCACACCAACGCGTCACCTCACTCAAAAGGCAGCCAGGCAACCAGCCGCCGTTACAGGAGCCGCTCGACTCCGTGCACTCCCTCGGCCGCGGAAGCGGGGATTTTGTAATGCCTACGGAAACGGGAATAGCCGCGGAACACTCGACTCCTCTTTCCTTGGCTTTACACCCCCGACGTCGCCCCTCGTCCTCACTCTCGACTCTGCTCTTCCCATCCTTGCCAAACGTCATGGCTAACCGATTTCATCCGGGCGAGATCATCGGCATGGCACTTAACCTCCCTCTTTGCTATTATTGACTCGCTCGTTTTTCGTAACGTTGGTACGCCTTACGTGCAGAAGGTAACGGCCGTCAGTTAACGATAAACAGACAGCAATGACTCTGTTAATCGTAATTCGCGTTAAATACCACTGGGGGAGAGCGAATGCCGAAGAAGCTGAAAGTTCAGTGAGGCTTAATGTGTGCACGGTGATGAAGTTTGTTATGAATTCTTAGGCTCTCTACCTTCCGGGCTGGTTCTCAATTGTCAAGCGAATGCACGGGCTGCGATTGGAAATGCAAGGAATGCCGGGCCATCGGTGGCTACGATCGAGAATTCGAGAAAAAAGAAACGAGAGCGCACAATGTCGAGTGTCGTGACTGCCTTTGAACTACCACGTATAGAAATCGATTGCAGTGCCTTGGATCGTTCCTGAGGACGGTTATACTAGGATACCGGAAGTTACAGCAGCATCCGTCGAGTATGTATCGAGAGCATTATGAGTCACGAATATCCCGAAGAAAAGATGCATCGAACCGTCGAAAGAATTTATTACCGAATAAGACACGTGTGTGTGACTTTAAAATCGATATAAAAAATTTGAAGGTTACGTAATTAAATACAGTTCAATTCTTATCAAATTACGTACTATCGCCCCCTGCACCTTCCTATATATAAAGTCCTTCATTAATATTCCTTTTTTCATTTCCACTTCTATCCTTTACCCGCGACTAAAGTCTGATCTTGCTGACACGTCAGAATCCACGAAACGCCCCGAATCAGACGTTGCTCGAGTGACACAAGTATTTTAATCAGATAAAAAAAATTGGTCAAACTCACATTTTTGGTTCGTCGATGAACTGCCATCAATGTAAACTCCAGCGAATTCCAGGCTCTTCTTCATCGACACCACGACACGACACGACACCAACGAAAGGGACAGCAGGATCGCAAGATCATCAATCACAGATCAGTGTACCTCACTACTCGAATGACACATTTCAATAGAAGCTGATATTTATCGTTACCGCCGGGCAATACCGGCAATGGCCAATCGGAGGATAGGCGGTCAAAGGATACGTGAAAGAGAAAGGACGATGATAAGGAAATAGAGAGGCACTGCGCGTCCGATCCTCAGCGTATTACGTCACGCGACGACGCATCGTATTAACGTAGGATCGTTACAGTTTCACTTTTAAATTCCTCACTTCACTCTCTTGCCGATCCTCGCAGTGCGTACTAGGTCGAGCCGAGGGGACCGTTCCTGTTACCGTTACCATTGCCGTTGCCGTTGCCGTAGCTGCTGCTGCTGCCACGGTAACATAGTTCACGTGAACACGTGCGTCAGCGCACCACCGATTTCTTCTAACTCCTCTCGTACGCGCGACACGGCTCTTCCCCGACCTCCGCTTCCCTCCAGCTGATCCTCCACAGACACGATCGCTAAGAGCCAAGCGTCCTCCTTCCAGCGACCTCTACGTGACTCTTCCTCCCGAAGAGCTTCGACCTTCCCCGACGATGGTGCAGTATGAAGCTGAGGCACCAGGAGACACGCTTCGCCGCTATTGGTTCCCCAGTTGGTTACGTCACTGAAGAAATCCCTCTGCTGCCTGTCAATTCATCCGTTACCTCCGGTCGCAGACTCGATGACTCCTCGCAAGAAGGAAGCGCCCTGAGCTTGTTCCCGAATCAGTCACGCCTTTGAGACGGCTATTGGGATATCAAAACTCGTTCGACTAGTTACGCGAACGTAATCCCCACCTGCGCACGGAATTTCCTTCTTTCGAGACATCACCCTCGGATTTCACCCTCCGAGATTGTCCTCCTCCTTCGCTGTCCTGCCAATCAGCCAGCCAGGTGAACGAGTACAAGTTCTATCTCCAATGACGACCAAGCTGAAGAAGGTACCTCTTCAAAGGTAAAGATTTACGAAGACCCTGTTCACGATGTTGGCTCCTTTAATTCTCATTGTTCCCGTCACTGCCGTTAGCGTCGCTACTGGTTCACTATCTCCTCCGAAGCAGGTCAATCCCAATGGCAGAGCGCGTGACAATCGTATCCCGCAGCCCTTCTCTAGCATCTTTCCCTCGAGAAAGGGACAGAGCTATCCCAAGCTGAAGATGAAATAAGACACGTCCTTCCTATTATCATTAACTTTGTCCATATCCTTGCGACTCTCAACGTCACCAATGATCCACGGACACGGCGAATATCCTAGAACTCTTTCCGTCCTCGCTACTTCCTTCGTGTCTTCGTCCGCTCCTGTGCTACGGTCGCTACAGGAGGTTACAAAAGTTCATGAAAACCCCTCAACCTGCCTGATTTTCTAAGTCGGCCAAGGAAGTACGCGTGAGCGCCCCCCGATAACGCCAATGAAGAAACAAGAAAAGAAAAACGGGGCACGCACGCGTGCTTCTAACTGGCAGACAACCCTGTTACCAAAGGAGATAACGTGAACTACCCTCTCGCACTGCACGAAATCGAAAAGAGAATTGGCCTTAGATCGCGCGACTATCGGTACAGCTGATAAGCTATGGATGGCTCTCGATATCATGAAATTCTGAATATATCAAAAGAAAGCCTTATCAACCGGACTGCGTGCACGAGTGTCACGGTACTTGTCCGATCGAAAAGAATTTTTATTGACGGAAGCTCTTTTTCACACTGATTTGCCTATTTATATAACGGTCAAATCTATCTTTAGTTTTCTATCAGTGATTAAGAGGAACGTGACGCGTTATCTTTAAAAACGTCGACGACTTCGAGCCCCGTTGGCTTCTCGACACGAATAACGACAACTATGTAATTCAAAGAATAAAAATATATAGCACCCAAGGGACAACGCGATCTCGAGCTCAAATATACATTTAACGTATACGTAATTGTTTGGCTGTATTCGAAGGACCCTTCAAGGCTGAACAGAAAACCTAACCTCAAATAGAGGAAAAGTTGAGACGACGAAGAAACGTTTACGAGTAAATGTACAGCTGCGTTAAGGAACGTGGCGAAAGGGGTACGAGGGGGGTGGTGGCTAGGAACGAAGAGGAGAAGCGAAGAGAGCAGAGGAAGGTACGTTTTCATTGACGGCACTGCTCTCGAGCAACATAACCTGTAAACTCACGTGACGAGATATTTATATATACGAATGAGGCATGATCGCGCGCGAACGTCCTATGCTACACACGTCCTTCGGACACCGTACGTACACGCCGTATGACAGGACATAAGATAAAGGAGGACAACAGGATGGATATAAGAAATATAAGTTCTTAGAGAACGATCGGTGCGAGGTAAGAGGTTGCGACGCGTTTTAAAATTAAAATAAAAAAGCCGGCAGACCTGTATCCTCGATCATGAACTCCTAATCTGCTAATCTGAGAGACGTCACCTAAAAGGGTCACTCCTAATCAATATTGACCCGCTTTGTGGAATTCGGATAAAAAGGAAATGACAAGGCGATTCGACCGCGATCGACTTGGCGCAACGTGCTTCAACGGCATTGTGCAGCCTCTCCGCTATTGGATATCCGTAACACTGTGCACAGTACTTAGTAGTAGTAGCCAGGAGAACACACAGAATATTGGATACTTAATTTTAGTTATTTAAGTATTCATGTCGTGCGTGCGAAGGGGATAGCGAAAGGTTGATTCCATAGACTTGGAGTGGGACTGAAACTGGGACTAGAAGTGGGAGAGTGAGAGTGAGAGTGAACGAGAGTGACAGTGAGAGAAGGATGAACGCAGCGAGATGGTACGAGAGAAGAAGAGCGAATTAAAGGAATAAAATAATGACAGCGAGGGAGACAGACAGAGAGAGTGACACGGACAGAGAGAAAGAGAAAAGCAGATAGTAATGACGATAGTAGTATAGTAGTTATGACGATGGTAATGGTAATGGTAATGGTAACGGTGGTAGTATTGATGATGATGATGATGATGGTAAACAGCGGTGACGGTAATAATTGTTGTGACGGTGCTGGTGGCGGAGAGAAAAAACGATGCAGTTTTAATCCGTGCGCTTCGGTCTCTCCAAAATCGTTCGTAACGTCAGTTTTCCTTGAACACACGGAATTCACAATTCACTCCTTTTATATCCTTTATTATATCCCGTTTTATTTTCCCTTATCGATCATTGCTTTTCTTTCTTTCTTTCTTTCGTGATATCTCTTCGTCAATCTCTCTCTCTCTCTCTCGACGACGATGAACACAGTGACACACGCGTACTCCGCCGTTCTCGCATGCGGACTCCGACGATGACGACGGAAAGGACCAGAACGTGAATGGCACGACAGGAAGGAGTCGAAGACGGCACAACTTCTCACTCGCGACAGTTGACTGACGCACGCGTACGATTTATTGATATCATCGCGCAATCAGTAGAGAAGAAGCGTCAGTGACGGGCAAGCACGAGAACACCGCGGCGCAAAGCCCGTATCGTGTACCGTATATCGTGTATCGTGTACCGTCTGCCGTGTGCCGTATTCCGTAGGCCGTACGCCGTATGTCCCGTGCCGTATACGAAAGTAAGTTTTCCCTCGGTAGGAGAGGTACCGTGGTAGAGTAAAGCGCGCATGAGGTACGAACGCGGAACGAGGAGCAGCTAACACTCTAGCAGCCGGCAGCGAGCCGCTGGGGTCAATGACCTCTCCTTGCCGTCGACGAGCCTCTCCCCTCTCTTCTATCGGAGGTTACCCCCACCATTAGTACCACCACCGAGCCAAACCGACTACCAGTGATCCCACCTCCACTTCCTCCTCCGTTTCTCACGAGATCCCTTCTCCGCGTTTCAGAGCAACCACTCCCCCCACCACCACCAGCGCCGCCACTTCCACAGCGAGAACCTCCTCCATCGGCGTAACCCATAAACCCGTAACCCGTAACCGGTAAGACATAACACGTAACACCCGCCACGTATTCTCCCACCGAGAATCACTCACCCCTTGGTCCTCTCTCCCACCACCGTAGATTTTCACCCTCTGCCCGAGTGTATCCACAGCTCCCTACTCCCCTTCGCTGATTTCAGGGTGGCCGTGGAGGGGCTGCAAAAGCCCATGAGGGGCAACGATACTCAGGGTTCACTGGTACAGTAGCCTCGCGCAGTGCAACGCTCTGTTCCTGATTCCGCTCTCTCTGGCTCACCTTCCTACTCCCACACTGTATACACACATGCTGGAACCTCTGCTGTTCCTGAGCTTCCTCGTTCTTGGTTCTCCACCCTTCGTTGTATGCCGATATGTATGGTGGGAACCTTTCACTTTTCCGCCATTGCTCTGGTTCGCCCTCTGGACCTTTGCTCCGTCCATTGAGGCTATCTGGAGAAAAAGATCGTATTTGAGGTTATATGATTTTGTTGATGGTTGCACTGACTCACGTAATCCTGACTCGAGAGGAGACCTTGAGCTTGCAGACTTGTTCCTGGGTAAACACTGGTATGCCGCTTGGCTGCTGGATAATGAGAATTATGTCATAGGAAGCATTGTACGTATTTAGTATGTGGTTCATGAAAAGGAATTTAAAAAAAGATAAAGAACGTTGTAGACAGTTGTCAACATCACGGTGATGGATGCTTTGGAATTGTCGTACAGGCTTCAAGGTACGTATGGCACCGATCGAAGCATCGTCTACGCAACATACGATATCTAATCGTTGCAGACACAAAGATTAGATTCTAAAAGAAATTCGATAGTATGACATTCGACAGGAACCTTCCATCTGGCCTATCGTACCCAGCCTATACGATTTACAAGGCAGAAAGGAATTATACCGGGCCGTTGTCGCAACGTCCATTTCCTTTTCCTCGCCAGTCCATGTCAAAATTACAAAGTTTGCTAGCCTTTATGACTCTTTTTGACTTTCAAACGAGTTACATGGGAAAGGTGAGAAAACGAGTGATCTATTAATATTTACTAGAAATAGTGTCTCGGCGGTTGTCCAAGCGCCGGAGAAAGATTCGACGATTTTAGAAAGAGCACGTGTCGTTTCACCAAAGGCACAACTGGGGTCACCCGAGACGCCAAGACGCCGGTATTACAGATACACTCTACTTCCACTTTCGAAACTAGACCGTTACTCACCGATCCTTCATTCTTTCAGCAAGACAATCGTGATGCACGGCGACAAGTAGTTCAGATTCCGTTAATTACTAGATTTCAAAAAATTACTCATCAGAATTTACAGACTGCCAACCTTGATGTCATCCACGAATCCCGTCTCTCGTTTCAGACAGGAAACATTACGAATGCTCGATCATCGTTTCCGAGCTGAAGTTTAAGGTTAGAAGTTTAAAATATTTCAAGTATTTATTACGGCTGTTCTTATCGTTACTAACAACGCCTGTTTCGTAGCTCATTTAGACATGTGTGTTTCGGCATGACTAGATGCTTATAAACGTGCGCGCATGCGCAGTACCGTCATTCTCTATGTAGTAACCGCCAGTTAAATATGAGTGCACGTAGTCCCTTATAGGACATTGACTTTGAGATATCATAAACTCTGCCGACGGCTGTTACACTATCTTATTTCCGCTTATCACATTTTTTTCTCTGTATATTATCACTCTTTTAAGTCACTCGTTGCTTACTTTATGAAATTCCCTCTACACGAGCGTCTCTTTCTCTCTCTCGTTCTATGTCCCTCTCTCTCTTTCTCTCCACGAATCTCTACTACTTTTTTATTCATACTCGATACGGTCCTCTAGTGCTCAACTATCTGTTACACGTCACTTTCAAATGAAATGAACGAGAGAGAGAGAGAGAGGGAGAAGGAGATTAGCGTGCAAGAGAGTAAGAGAGAACAGTACCCGAAACAGAGCGAGTAAACACATTCACGAACAATCTAACTGTACAAGAATTTTGGATATGTAGGTACATAGGTTAACGCAGTACAAGGAGCTTAGAATATTTAAACATTCTTCAATTTACAATACGTCTACTACTAGCAGCCAAACACGATAACCACATTATAGAGGGCACGGTGTCATTATCACATGACGGAGGCCTCAGGACCGCGAAATTACGAACAAGGTCGCGCTCCTATGCCTTGATAGCGCCCCTCGACACTCCGCATTCTCCGTATCTGCTCAACCACTCGAAATGACAACACGTGCGTACTCCTCTCTCTCGTTCTCTTGCAAACTAACTTGGAAGAGTGCGTTGAACAGTCTGATATAGTAAAAGGATGAAAATAAGGCCTAAAATAATAATACTAAAAAGAGTCAATTAAATAGTCCTTTTGGCTACATCTATACGATTTTAGTGTACAGTATTGTAGTATCAATAAAAAATTGCATTTTCCAAGCACTTTGAACAGGCTTGAAGTTTAATAATTAAAAATTGGATTCACCTTAGAATTTTTAGCGGTTCGTTAAACTCGAGTGTAACTGAAACACTGTGACTCTGCATTCCTTTCTGTGTTCAGAGGGAATTTCACTTCTTTGTCATTCCTCGACGAACGCTACTCTATCCGTCTCTTTTGCTCTCTCGCGAAACATCAAGACATCGATCCTCTACGCTGACAACTCGTGTTTTCAAGATGGTGCATCGACCTTTCCACATGCCTCGTAATATTATGCGTATATGTGTGCGTGTACGCAAGAAAAAGACGGAGGGTGCGTATATTGATTTCCTGAAGCTCTGCCTCCGCGACCGTTACAGCAATTAGATTGATTAGATCGTCAATCTTGATTTAGTTTCCTCGAAATCTTGTCCAATTTCTCCATAGTACGAATTGTCCTAGACTGCGGCGCTGTTGTTTAGGGAAATTGATAATTATGATTGAGAAATAAAAGTAAAATCATGAGAGAACTAGTGTGTCTAATCATCTTTATTTCTTTCATATGGTACGAATAACTGCTATATGCTTAAATACAGGTGATCTATTACAGAAAAGAATATACCAAACTTATTAATGTACATACTAATAATTCATATTAAATAGATATTCACTATTTAATCGATTACATCATCCGGCAAAGTAGCATTAATACATTAACTTCATGATGTAGACACTTGGCGGTGGAGGAATTTTATTCGAAACCCGACGGATATATATATATAAATATATATATGAGAAAAGTACAAAATTCAAGAAAAACAGGAAAGAAAGAAAGAGAAAAGAGATGATAAACAAAGTGAAATAATATAAAATAATCTCTATACAGGTGTATCGACAAAAGAAAAATTGTAAAGAAACCAAAGTTCCTTCATTTACGCGTGAACAACCATATTGTACAAGTCGTAAATATAATACTTTTACGTGGGATTAAATTAAAATTATAATAATACTCTCTATCACTCGGATTCTCACGCTTCATGCATTCCGTCGCATACACTCTCCTTTTACTAGCGTAAAGTAATGGCTACGGTAAATTATTGTGATGTAAAACGCAAGAGACACACCATCAATCAGTGAATCAAATATTATTTGAAGTTAATCATTTGGTGTCGCGCGCTGCAAACGCAGTTTGACGCCCTCGGTGTTTGTAACTCGCAGGCAGCCAGAAACTCCTTGAAATTTTCAGTACAGCAGAAATGGCAGTTTCCAAGGAAAATCTCTCTCTTCGGTTTCCATGGTCTGCGAAATTCAGGTCGAGGCGTACATGATAATGGCTCACGTGGGCCATTCGTTAATATTGAAAGTCAATGCGAAAAGAAAGCGCACTGATAGCGTATATCGATTGCCGAAAGTATTTCTCAAAGAAAATAAGCAGCTTAAACGATATACAAAGAAAAGACACGTATCTACAACAACGCGAAACATTTATACAAATGGAAAAATCCTCATCTTTGGTAGAAACTATAAAATAAATATCATTGCTTAGAAGAGTAAGGTTTTTCTTTTCCTTTGTTTAGGTCAAGCCACGTTCCGACTTGACCATTTCTCACGCTCCGCACGATTAACGATTAACGACGCATTGTAAAACGCGGCCGCATTTATCTTTTCCTAGATTCGCACGATTCACGTCGTAAAGCATCGAACGGGACTTGTTCTCTCTGGGATTACAGTTTCTACGTAATTCGTCTAGTGGAAAATATACTCGCACGTTACGGTATAAAGAGCCTCGAAAGATGTGTCCTTTTAATAATCGTTATTAAAATGCTTCTCTCGATCGATCATGCAGATTCGATGGCACGTGGCCAAAGGTACTTTTATATTCCAAAACGCAGAGAAGATCTAGGTGGAACGTCTCCGTCTGATAAATTGTAACGAGTATTCCATCAGGGATCTTCACCCTGTCTTTATCCTCGTTCCAGTGCGAACGAGACAAAGCCAAGATGATCGTTCACCGAGAATTAAAACTATGACTCTCCACTATCTCTGCAGCAGTCGCCATTTAATTATTCCTCTATGAGGCACGTCTCTCATTTATTTGACGTTCAACCGACAATATTTCTCTACGCGTTGTATGCCTAATCACTAGGGTAGCCTCTCTTCTCTATTATACGTTGGTCCTCGAAGCGTCGAAAGCTCCAGTCGAGCTTCTAGGTTCTACTGACCTAATCCTAACAGCTAGAACTAGGTGGCCTAAGTTATTTTCATGCTCAGTGTAAAATTCATCAGATCCAGAACTAGTCCCGGCAAAGACGTCGTCATTGCTCGCGCGAACCCTCTAACAGGAGGAGCTCTTAAGTTCCCCTATATCAGCGATATTTTGCAGGAGAGCAGCAGCCTCGCTGTTCGGTTGCGCCTTGGCGTTGTATCGTTGCTTGAGGGTGCTCAATGCGGACAACAGTCTTGTGTTCGATGACATGAGGCGCGAATTTGCCGCGTCCAGGGCAGCTATTTGTTGCTCTTGCGCGTCGATCACGCGCTGCTTGAACGACAATGCTGCAGACATCTTCTGCTGCTCGCGTCGTAGTTCCTCCTCCACGGATATTAACCTGCGAGCAAAGTAATGTCGATTATTACTTCGAAGAGTTAAGGGTTAGTTGTACGAGGTAGGTTGCTGAAAAAATTCAACCAATCATCGATCAAACGTCCTGCGATCTTTTCTGGTCTGTTGATTGTTCTTCTACTGCTGTGTATTAACACCTTGCTGACCGGTAACTCGTGTTGCTGTGGCCAAACGACTCGAAAGCGCATGGAATGGTTTTAGCTCGAAAGCCCGGGTCAGCAAGGTGTCAATATGAGCAGGCAGCATATCGAGATCGTAGGATGGTTTGGTCGAAGGTGGAGAAGGATTGTGCCTTTGGTTTTAAAGATCAATTATGCTTTTTTTGCATATGAGCTACTCTCCGTTGTAATGCGCTACGAGTGAAATTATTAAGCATTTAAGACATTTCACTCGTTTTGTGTCGTTGAGCGAATATGTCTTTGTATCTCCCATGCTGTAGGAAGTAGTAGCCCCTGTGCAAAGGAAGACTTTTTTGCAAAAGTAATAGCGCAGGTAAACGAGAATGAATGATGTCGAAAGAATAGGTTGAAAAATTGTATAAAGCCAGAATAATGAAAGTCAAGAGAAGAGAAGAAAAAGCAAAGAGAGTTTAGTGCGGTGTGTACATACAAAGTCGGTAGGTGTATCATAGTAATATGAAAGTAACAAATGTGGTACGTATAAAGTTCAGAGATATTTTCACGAGCCTAACTGTACTCAAGTACATGTATAATGTAAGTAAATAGAGAATAAAGAGCATTTTGATATCCAACCCAATCAAGACATTCAAGAACTGAAAATGAAAAATTAATTGAAATGTATCCGTGCAACTACGTGTAAACAAATGCGTGAGTTTGCGAAATTGTGAGAAGTATACGAAAAAGTCAAGGAGAGATAGAAAAGTTAAAAAAAACGAGAAAGTGCAAGGATTATCGAAAGTTCGTTCGAATGTATGAACGGATGAGCACATGAACAAATGAAGTGATTGAATGTTCGTTTATGTTTTCGGCACAATAAAAAAAATGGATGTCCTATTTACGAAGTAGCACCGAAATTTTGCGCGTCACTCCAAAAAAATGAATATAATTAAATGCCAAACATGTGATGTAAAATGTAAGAAGCTTAGAAATATAATTCACTCTTACACCAAGGTCCAGATCAAGCCAGAGTATACCAAATGCAGCGGATAGAATGCACAGGAACATACAATTAATTAAACACATATTGATTTGGTAAAAAGTGACCAGTCGATTATTAAAAGGAGCTTAAACTCATTACTGTTAGGATAAAACACTCTTGACAAAAGTAATTAACAATAAAATTCTCGCAATTTAGTTGACAAAATTACCACGGGTAGCGTGTTAATCGCGAACGATAATTTTGACTCCATTATTTCTCTTTTACCTTAAAGATACGAAATTGCACACAAGTTTCTTAAGTGATATGTACGATCAACGTAAAATCAATTAGCGAGGAAACTGAATGAAGCCGATTGATTCTGGCCTGATAAATGTCCTGTGAGAATGTAAATGGTTAGAACGTCAGGTTTAAGCGATCCTTGAAAGGTAAACATGTCAAAGGTTTGAGATAGGGATGGAGGAAGAGGGCGGACAATGGTTGACAAGATTAAAACACCAGACTCGTGAGTAGTGGGACTGTAAGGAGAAAAACGATATCTATCCCATTGATGAGGATGTAGGTCTATAAGTTAATGACACTGATTATCAGGCAAAATACATTGGGCATGTGGATTATTAGAGAATGATGATGAAATGTACCTGGAGATGATGCTCTTCATCTTGGTGTCGGGTGCAATGCCGTCTATCTCAGTATCCTCGGTGGCGCCTAATCGAGCGCGTAGCCGATCTACGCTACTTTGCAGCCTCTCGATTTCCACTTCGTACTGGAAACGAAGAGAGACGTGTAGCGTGTTAGTTACGAGGCGAATGGTTTCCGGTCGATGAAGACAATGGTACGAAGACGTATAGAAGTTTAGTATGTTATTGACGCAGTGGGAATCGAAGAGAAAGAGAGAGAGAAAGACAGTAGAGGAATTTGGAAGAGTTTCCGAAAAAGAAACAGATTGTGATAATTTACCTGGTCGATACTACGATGACTGCGAGATTTGCTTCTCCTGGTGGCGCAACTCTCCTCTTCGCTGGTATCTGAAAGATCTCTCGTAGAATCGAGAGAGAGCCGTCTTCTGAGCTTAGGACAGCAAACAGGCTGAGGTTGCTCAGACGAGGTCCTGTGAACGTTGTTACCTTGCCTCCATTGATTCTGAGCATTCCTCTGAATGTTTCTGATGGGCTGTGGAGGTGGTGAAGGACTGAGGTCGACACCTCTGACAGCCTCGACGCCTCCTCCGCTGCCTTCCCGTTCCTCCGAGCTGGTACTTCCTCTTCTGGTGGTTCTGCCGTGCGTGGATTCCATGTGATAGACCGGGTTCGCAAAGGCCAACGGTGCGGTGTTCAGTATGTGCGCATTGGTGTTGTTGCTGAGGTCGACCGGACTCGAGCTTTGACTGTAAGCGGCAAAGCTCTGATAACCGGAAGACGCTACGTTGCTCAGCTGGGAGATGGAGATCTGGGATCCTTTCTGGGACTTGGACTCGGACACTTCGTCATCAGCATACCTGAGCAGATCTGAGAGCTCCTCGAGATTCCCGTTAGCGCTGGTCATGCTGCCTGGCTTCCCGTAATTGTTGTTTGGTTGATTAATTGAGAGCGTCAAATTCGGATTGACGTTTGCATTGATCGTCGTCTTCGAGATGTTATTGTAGTTTTGGGTTTGATTCGCATTCTCCTCCTTGTGACAGTGATTCCTGCTCCCTGACCTCGAGATGTTGTAATTGTTGTGATTATAGTTATCCTGCTCGTGCATTTCAAGATTCTGAAGCCGAGCTATGTTATGACGATGATGCTGGCCAATCGAACCATTGTTAGGATTCATGGTCTGTCCAGTTATGTTGTAATTCGAATCTTTTAAATTTGTCTGACTCTCGGATCGCGTAGGACTTGTTGGATGAACCTGGCAGTGATTGACGTTGGCTAAACTGGCGCTGGTCGTTAGCCTGTAACCTGTCCCAGTGCGATTCGGCGCCAAGGCACGATGTTGCCTCGCGACTGGGGTTGGCGATCGTGAAACGAATGCGGCAGGCTCTAGAGGATAGTCATCCGTGCTGATCTGGAGCTGAAGCTTTCCGTTTGTTGGTAGATAGGCATTTCTTGGTAAGGTCGCCGCGCGGATGACGTTTGGACTTCTTGAACTGTTGTGCCCTAGGGTATTCGACTGTAGGACTTCGTTACTATCCCTAATTGTACCGTTCAGGGTGCTGTGATTGCTTAAGGTTGAGGTCGCTGAGATCGAGAGATTCGTGTTGCTATTACCGATCGTAGGATCGTTATAGCGGAATATATTATTCTGTAGATTAGGATAACGATGAGAAGTCGGTATAGGACTTGGTCCTGGTTGATCCAACGCTAAAGATATCCTCTCGAGAATCTCAGGAAGACGAGACGCTGGGGAGGATGGCGATGAGGAAGGCGACGCAGCGACACTCTCACGAAGTAGGGAATGGAGTAACGAGAGCTGTTTTCCCAGATCTATGTAGCCGTCGAATTCCAAAGAGTTATTAGCAGGAGCATCTTTCGGCAATGGACTCTGTTTTAAATAACATAAAAATCATAATTAGACAATAAGTCATCAGCGTGATTCTTAATAATCAGAGATTAAGATTAAGATAATTGAATAAAGCCAGAAATTGTTAAGACAATTTTTATACTCACGCTGATGAGCTGCAGAAAACTTTTCATAGCAGATGCCTCGCGCTCCAGGAAATCGTTCATGAACTCCATGAAATTTTCTTTACCCTGGAACCTGGTGAAGTTCGCTAGAGTCTGCAGGGTCTTTGCCACTAGGGTGAGATTTCGCGCTGCCTTCTCATTTGGATATTCTAAAGAAAAAAAAAACCAAAAGATAAACATCGTACCAAAGATTTCACCAGGACTAAAGAAGCATTGATCGAACGTCAAGTTTGCATTTATTAAATTATCTTCAGGAGAGATCAGGTCGTCGGCTATTATTAAAATAACAGCTCCTCGTTATTAGAATCCTTTCTTCGCAATTACTTTTACAAACTTTCCCCAAAGAGTCTATTCCTTGATTACCCCAGATTCGCCCTCCTCGATCAGTCTCATAAAATTGGTCGACCGGGCAAGCACTGTTTAAATCTCACAGTCGCCAGGCGTATTCAAGAGAGTAAAATCACAATTTAGAAAATTACCGTGTGTAATGTTGAAGAGCGAAGGACTGAGAATGGCCGGGCACAGGAACCTGAGGAATATCGACGCCGAGATGAGATTATCTGCAATATCCTCGCGTCCCATTTCAGCCAGACGCTCGCGAAATATGCGGAAGCATTCGCGCAGCTCCATGGGAAAATGTGCATGGCTTCCTAGTATTCGACTCCACGCGAGTTCCACGGCAGCGCGTAAATTATGCTGCTGCTTGTGAAGCGCTGCAACGGATGAGACTTTCAAAGGATCGACTTCGCAGTCGCCACCCTCGACCGCGCCACGTACAACGGCTCCGAGGGTCTCCTGTAGGTACCGATCTCCCGTTAACTTGAGGTAAGCTTCCATAGCTTTGGTAGCCAAGGAGTTCCCCCGAAACGTGAGTCTTTCGTCGTCTGAAAATATAAAAATGCTTTAGCTTCGATTCGCACTTAAATATCCAGGATGGAGAAATATTTGTTCCTTTGGACACTGACCTATCCTATGTATATCCATCATGACCAGATCAGCCAAGAACTGAGACGCCTTCTTCTCCCTCTGCATCACTGCCACCAGAGCAGTTGCGATGTCCTCCTTTGCTTTGACACCGATCACCGGCTCGAGTTTTTCGCACAACGAGGCGTAATCGGTCTTGAGGTATTCGAGGAACTCCTGATAAACTTGTACCGGTAAAATGTCTACCGACTGAAACCGGCACTTCACTCGAAGAGCTGGTGGCTCCTTCAGTGGTCCCTTGTCGCCTACCACTGGATACCATTTTTCCGTGAGATATCGAGACGTTACGTTGTGTACCGGTATACTGACCGAACCTAAAATTCAAAAAAAATTTTAATTAGTATCACGATCATTATTTTTAATACTCAGTGACGTCCATGATAAAGATAATAAAACCTACCGATCAGAACATTTTTGTCTCTCTTCTTCTTCCTGTCTGCCTCTCTATAGAGATTCACCTGAATGGTATTGACTGACGGCAGATGATGGAAGTCAAAGTGTTCTCCCCAGAAGCACAGATCAGCCTTAAGTTTCGCCGTGGTGCGAGCGTACAGAGTGCTGTCGAGGCAGACCTCGCAGAAGTATCGTTTCTTTGCAGGTACGCCTTTGGCCTCGAGTAGCCAAATCTGTAGAGAGTTGTCGGTTCGTCTCGTCTGCTCGGCATCGGGTTGTACAGATTTCCTTAAGCTGAACCGGAAATAAAAGGTCACTAATAAGTTTCACCAACGATTAATCCTTCCGGATTAAATTTCTTTTTTATATCGAAAGAAGTAAAGGCAGTCATTTAAAAAAGAAAGTCCGATCGTTATCGAGACGCCGGTAACTTTTGTGACTTCCGTGTGTTTCGCGAAATTCAAGTAAAAATAATCTCCCGATCGCGTTAATAATCAAGACTCGGATTTACGTGAAGTACAATAAAATAAAACTGCCTAGTAGTATCCCAAGAGAAATTCTTCAGGAAATTCCATACCTATGCAGCCACTGATCTCGTTCATGCGCAGTTCTGCAGCTGAAGTACTTGGGTCCCCCGGTGCTGGGTGTCACCTGGAAACAGTGTGGCCGACCCAGCAGGCTGGGATGCAGGGGCGTCACTGCTGCCAGGTCCATCGAGGTCACGGCCTGCCCGCAGAGGAGTGACTCGTGCGAGCGACAACCCCGAAGACCTGGACCACGTTGTTTCTGTCGCTCGAGTTTCGTCACGCTCTTCGTCCTCTTCAGTGGATTCGAGCGGAAGGACCTCTTCGAGAAGAAGTTCTGCAAGTTATATGAGAATCTTAGAAAACTTCATTGGAACAGTACATGAAATGCGCAAGTTCGCGGAGCAGTCGAAGACGCGAGTGCGAAACGTCCGAGAGGAAATTGTCAACTGGCTAAAACCGCCTGGTCGAGGATTTCCAGTGACATTGCTCGAGTGAAAGGTAGAATCTACCGGATCCAGACTCTCGCGCAGTGCTTCCCACACTAGTCCGCAGCGTTTCGTCCGCGCGCGGATACACGTTGTCTCTACATAGCCACACATCGACGCTTCAAGTAGATACGCGCCCCTCTACAACCTCGTCTGAACTAAAAGAGAGTACACTTACACAGTGATCGCAAAATAGTACAAAAAGGAGTTCGCTCGAGCATACGAGTCTAGCTAAAACACCTGAGACCGGAGCAAGATCAGCAGATATATCGAAGGACTCTCTATAGTCGATCGCGGTTCATTTACCCTGCTCATGAAGTAGTTGACGATGACATTGACTACTTTATCCTCGTTCTCGTCCATTGTCCTCAGGCACATCTTTTTCTTCCTCATCAACGTAAACGGCACACGAAATGACTTCTCGAGCTTGTCGTGGACCGTTGGATGGCTCAATAGCTCAATGGCTCAATGGCCAAACGCGACGTCCTCATCGTTCACTGTCCAGCCGGTTGCTGCTCCGCAGTTATGTTGCTCCTGGTTCCTTTCGTATCTCTGACCTCACCGTTGACCTCAGCCGGTCGAGCAGGCCAAACGCACGTAACGCATCAACAATACGAATTGGGAAGAGTCTACAGAGTTCTTTATCCGTTAAATCCTAGATCAACGACATAATCCTCCCACGCGTCTCAACGGCGATATCACGAGGAAGTGACCCTAGTCCAGGTCCTCACTTTCAACTGGTCTGACCCTTCGTCGCCGTGGAATCACGCAAACGGATAAACACACGGAATGGACGAACCCACCAGAAGACACGACCCGAATACTCGTTTGGAATGCCAGGTTCCTTGATCACTGTCAATTTATTTTTAACTGCTCGACGGAACGAGAGCAAGCTCATCAGGTATTTCGAGATGGTCTCACTACCGGCACGTGGCTACAATTAATTATCGATAAGCGAGTTCAGAGCCTCGATCAGCTATTTCTCCGGGAAATAATACGTTTCCTGAATATATACTTGATATCACCGTCACTGTGTAACGCGGCTATCCGATACCCTAAGGTAGCTCTTCGGGTCTGAGGATACTGAGCTGGACGCGTTCTCTCAGAAGGAAATCTCAGCAGCGACTGCAGATGTTACCTCGGTCGTTCGGGGGAGCCCAAGTCAAGGGAAGTTTTATCCCCCGAGGTACCTTTGTGTTGCCGAAAAACCCCCTCGTGGGCTCTAGGTGAGTGGGGTACACTATAGGTACGGTGCTGGTACCTCGGTAGAAATATACTCGCCCCATCTCCCTCCCCTCCCCGTTCTCTTCCTGGCTGGGGCACCCTCCCCAAAGACCAGACAAAAACGTCTTGAGGTGGTTCTCAATGCGCAAATCCCGAGGCGCCTCGCAGCCTGTTTCGAAACCAGTCTGCTCCTTTCTTTGTTCCTTCAGCGCCCTGCTCTAAAGGTATATATGTGTTTGTATCGCATGCTCACGATATATATATATATATATATATATATATCACAATGTATAAGGCAGCCTCACTCTCGACTCTCGCAACGACCGGCTCTATGTATCTTGATTCATTGTTTTAAAATGTCTCTTAGCTCGGAGCGACGCTTGGCGTCCTGTCGCCTTCGGAACTTTATAGGGCGCAGACCCTTCTGGCTGCGCAGATTTTGTTACCAGGAGAGAAAGAGCTTAGAGAACGACGTGAAAACCGGATTGAAGTCGTCTTCCGGTCTAGAAGGTATTAGGGATTAAGAACCATAAGATATAACTGGACGTCGCTCGACTATGCGACTAGACCACGCGTTGACCCAGTTTCTCGCGGTTTTACTCTCCGCCTCGAGGAAGTAGAACGAGTCGTACGCGCCGGAAACTCGCAACTTCTGCACGCGCCTTTACTGCCATTTCACAGCTAGCGGAATGTACGGGCTCTTATAGTTACAGCAAGCATCCATCTAAAAAGTGTCTTCCGGATCAAAATCAGATCAGAAAATATTATGGTTATTCTGACAATCGATTGTTTTATATGAGTATACTAAGAACTATTTTCTTGTATCTTCGCGAGGTTATTTTATCGAAAAAAAAATTAAATTCCTTGGAAGATCCATTTAATTGCCTAAACCTGTCTCTTACGGTCGTCTCTTAATTTTAAAGACGTACCGTTGACCAATCAACAATCGATATTACGCACCTTAAATCCCGATGCTCATTGGTTATACGATACCTTTACCTTAAGATACTGAAAAAAATACGGGTACAGACTCATGACTTTGAAAGTGACGTCGTTAACCTTCGACGATGGCGTCTGCTCACGTGACTCCGTAACCTAACATGCTGCATATACTTGCAACTCGTTCGGCTCTCACGCGTCCATCTAGCCGTATGTAAATGTCCATGGACCAGTTTTCCTTGTTCATAGTTTTACCGCATTGCTGGATGTAATCGACTTTGTTCCACTATTGTCATTCTAATCGCCTAATGGGAAAGCTTCTTGCAGACGCCGTTTTCACGAATTAGAAGCGGTTACTGAAAACCCGAATAGGGGATCTCAACGGATGAAAACGGAATTTTTCAGCAGGGTCAGAGACAGCGAGATAAATCTACTCGAACAGTAACTTCCTTCGTTTTCGCCATTCGTCCACCAGTGCCACTCTACTACCCCTGTACGGATTTATCTCGTCGGTCGATAAATTTCACAGCGTTGAAAAAAAAATGTTTCAAATTTGAAATTTACATATTCCAATCAGATACTCACGACAATACGATTGGGGGTGACATCCAGAGGCCGCGCACCGAGAACAGGTGTGGCTGGAGCGCTACCTCTCCGACAGGCCTTCTCGTAGGAGGTATCTAGAACAAAGAAAGACATAACCTCAAAAATGGTCCAAGTACCGAAATTTTATTTTCCGCTCGAAGAATCGTCCCCTAAAATGATTTCGTCGCACGACATTTTAGGGGAGGGGGGAGGGAGGGGTGAGGGGGGTAACGGAAACAGCAGCTCAGAAAAAAAAACTTTGTAATTTACACGTATTTCTTTTTGCTCCCTCTCTCACACTCACTCAAGTTCCCACTGTGTTTACAGTCAGTGGTTTAAATGGTCTTCTCGCACAAAACGTCTCGAGTTACCAAAACTCCCTTTTGCACGTATGGCCTATTCATCCCCTTCGCCAATGTAAGCAGGCACGTCGGTAGAGCCTAAGACGCAAAAGACCAGTGAGTTTTAGCTAAGGAACATTTTTTGCCGCACCCAGGCAAAGGTGCGTTTATACCTCTAAGATATAAATGATAGGTGGGTACGTAGTAGCAATGGCTGTGGCTTTGTGATACTGGCTATAATAAATTACCATAGCAATATAGCTCGAAAGGTCGCAATAACATGAAAAGTAGTTCGTGCCGAAATTATCTGATCGAAGCTTTGCTCGTGCGTGTGTAATTCGATTATAATGGGTTGGCGAGCGGGTGTGACTACTCCTGTTTGCTACGAGTTTGACCCTCCTTAGCAACCCTTCCAGTTCGTATACTTTGTACTCTCTGGTGGGTTCGAATGTTTTCCTTTTCTTTCCGGGCTCGTGGATAAATTCCCTCGGGTTACGCATTAATTCCGTTGGCTTTAAAATGAGCAGAAGGACCGCAACGAATATTCGAGCGATCGACGCGCACTCGCGCGGACCACTTCGGAACTTCCCTTTGACCACGCGGGTAAACCCGATGTTATGCTGTATTGGAAAATTGGCAAAGGTCAAAATGTCTAACGAGGTAACGCTGCCGTTAATAATTAATATTAAGAATTATTTTCGAAGCAGTTGGCAAATCGCTACGTAATCGTCTTGTGCAATTCTCAATGACATTATGACGTACTGTTCAACGGCTACTGTAGGTATATTCGTTGAACTACGAGGCAACTATAAGGCTCCAGCCACGCCCAGCGCACTCCAAGGGCTAATTGCAACTGGCGAACTCTAATTGGTTTAGGAATAATTGTCGAAATCATTGTTACTCCCAGTACCCTTTCGTTTTTCGAATAGGTCAGTTAACCAAGCAGCTGCCACGGGGGCGCCAGGCCATACAGAAATGCATTGCGTCTTTTGTGCGAGTTCAGGCTCATTGAAAAAAAAGAAATGAAAGATAAAGCCTTGCGATCAGTTAAAATTGAAACGAAATAAAATACGTAGGGGACACTGGGTCTCCAATGTGGCGACGATCTTGCCTTCTATCCCCTTATGCCCGAAAAGCTCATTGTTCGAGGAGTAGGCCTAACCAGGCAAAAAGGAAGGGAGGCAGGATCCTGGACCGAGTCTTTCTTCGAAGAAGGATGTTCTTTTTTGCTCGAGATAAATAAGGTAAAAAGAAAAGCAGCTCATTATTTTGAAATGCTATCCAGGGGGATGGAGCTCCTTTTTTTTTCCTTTCTGGAAAAACAAATCCCCAGTATCCGCATAACAGGCTCGGCATGGTGCACCGATCAAAACACTCTGCGCGGCACATGAATAACGCTTGAGGCAATGAAGTAGAAAGGACAGGATCATTTGTGGATGCTGGACGTGGCTGAATACTCGTATACAACTATATGAAAATCAGGGGTCTCAAGGTAACATACGTTAGCAGCCGTATAGTTGCGCTTCGTTGCGGGTTCAGAGGGACAAAGGGGACGCGGGGGTAAGATACTGTCCCATAGAAACAGGACAAATAAATGACGCATAAATAATCCAACGTTTAAATACATAGCGCAACATCATCTTTCGATCGTTTCCTGCCTGTATTTTTCACGTGTCCATTGTCGTACCGGTTGGGCGTAACAGTCACCGGTCGGTAAAAAGGGGTTCTTCCGAATGACGCGATGATTCGACTATTTCATTATTCCACTAAGTGAATTGCCTACGCGAAGCCCGTGGGTTCGTTAAAATTGAAGAAATCCATGAAATTCTTATGTCACTCGGCATTTCCGAAAACATGGGAAATACCGTTCTCGCGAACGAATCCTAACACTAGATAAAGGGTTTCCAAAGCGATTATGAAAACTGCTCGCAGATTGAACGAATTCTAAACCTTTTGTAGTAGCGATAGACCAGAAACTAGTTCACCACGACGAAACCAGTTCGCGGTACTATTCATGAGATTCACACGCCATTGCCCTGGGGATGAGTGTTAACGCGACTAAAACGGCCGGGGCAGCCTCTGTCCTTGGCATGGGGTACTATTTAATTTATCGCTCTATTATGATCCCTTATGGTCTCTATGCTTCCTGTTAAAGTGTTAACAATGCTGGTCCCCATTAGCATCCTCACTGAAAAATGATGTCAATCGTCGCACACGATTTAAGATGTTAAGTTTGCTACCAGATATATGGGGGGGGGGGGGGTACTCTTGCCTACGTATTAAAACGCGACACGAGTTAAAAATTCTAAGACTGTCAAAAAGCGTTCAGTCTTTTCTTAATATCAATCTTTGAAGTTAACCCAACACCAAAAGTCACTGCGAGTGCGACTCTTTTAAACTGGTTCGAATTTAGGGGCGTTCGGCAGTCCGCACGCGAGTCCCATTGTCCCCAAGAACATATAGGCAAAGAATGAGCAAACAATTTACACTGGCCTTGGCATTCCCGTACCACCGTGTGGTTCATTGTGAATCGAGTTCCCTATAAATATCGATTCGTCGACACTTCGAGAGAATCGCAGATACACAGCCCGGTATGGATTCCGAGAGGATCCATTCAGCCGTATATCGATCCTACGAGACTACAATATAGGTATACAGGCGTGAGCTAAATACATTGAGTTCCCTATTCTTCAATTCATTCATTGACCACCATCATCCGAATTCCAAGACCGTTAATCATTTTCATGGTTAACGCCGATGGGTCCTACGAGCAGCTTTGCATGTATTCCACCATAAGGGCTCATTGTGCAGTTCGATGATTATGCTTTATTTTGCGGCACGTACCCCCCCACCCCTCGTGAAGTACCTCTCTGCGGTCTACAGGAGAGATTCGAGTAATCGGTTTATACGTTTACATAAAACCGCGTTAAGAGACTACTAGAGAAATTGTAATCGAGCCAATGGAAATCCTTGCTTTTCTAACGGTTAGAATCCAGAGTGCAACCGGGCGAATCGAGCGACGAATCAATAACGGATGAACGCTCACGAACAGTGGCTCATTGAATTTCAGCCAGGATTCCCAGTAACCTAGGGATCCTCCGCGACGACTGCCAACCGAATAGCGGAAAAAGTACAGTAGTCGGTCCGGCCACGTTTTGAGGCACGGTCTGAAATTTGAATAGAGCTGACGCACGTCAAAAGAGAGACAAGAGTAAAGGTGCCCCCACAGAGCGATCACCGAGCAAGAGGGCGGAGTGACTGTTCAACAGATGTCACATTACGTTACAATTCTATGTAACCTTTTATGAGAGCATTAAATAAAAGCCCCATTACTGTTGGCAAATAAAAATTTCAACTTTGTTCCTCGGCTCGATCCGTAAGTTTGTTTCACTTAATTTTTATTTATTAATAGAAACTTTTAACGAAGCCTTCTGGTACGACATAAAAATTCCATGCTACGCGTTCCTCTGTCTATTTAAAAAGCGTAATATTCCGCCCCCTCTCGAGGAACACGTGTAAAGTTGGAAAATTTTTCAGCAGCAGTCCCTAGGCTATCCCTGGCACTGGGTTCCCTGGCAAGCATGTGCGCCTCTTTGGCCGCAAGGACTGACAGCTTCCTGTAAAGGGATACAAGAATCCATAGAAGCCCTCGAAACTGAGCGAGCAGTCTGTTTCACGAGAGATCTCAATGCGAGTAACGGAAGTTCGAATTTTGATGGCAATGGATGTGAAAAGTCAAATCAAGCGAAGGTCGTACGCGGACAATACAACGCGGTATCAAGAGCAACAGTTAAAAAAGTGTATCGTGCATGAACGTTCTACGATTAGGCGCGTGCCAAGCTGACATTTACATCCGTATAGATACGCCGCTCGTTTAAAATTAGCCTTTAGTTCTAGCCGGCTGGAAGCTTAATGAAAAATACAGCGTGAACCCCTTGGGCACACCGGAAATTGTGTCTCCCATACTCTGAGGGTTTACAGCGTGGGTCAAGGTTCGCTCAACTTGACTCTACAGTCGTACAGAGAACCTCAATAAGTACTGGGGGAGTACGCCCCGTCGGCAGCCTGTCGTAATAAGTATTATTACACATTCGGGTACCAAGCGACTACAGCGACGCGACTGGCTCGTGTCGCCAAAACGATTTCCGGTTAAGTCGTTGACGATTCGAGCGAGCAGTTGAAGCGTAAATTCCAATACGAAAGGATAGAAGGTTGATTTAATTGCGGTTAGACGGCAAATCCTCAGAAAGAAAAAGCAAAACGATACTCGAGGATGTAATTTACACGTGGTCTATTGGTAGGACTGATTCGAGAACACTCGGTGGCCATTGTGCGCGTTCACGTTGCGTGAGCACTCGAAAACGAAGTTCACATTGGAAAGGAGAGACCGTCGAGTGCCCTCGAGTAGCTCGATTGTGCATTTGGTAAGCGACCTGACGGCCCATTAGCTTCGAATCGCCATTGTAAATGAGCCCGAGGGCGAACGAGAGCGAGGCGATTTATCGCATTGAAAATGGTTATCCAGCAGACGACGCTCGGCTAAAATCTCAGAGGCGTCGTTCGGGCATTGCTTTTGGTCGCGTCTTCTTATCGGACTTGTATCCGCCCTCGATCGGCATTCCGCTCCAGTAATGATGTTCATCGCGATAATTATACTCAATTGGAGCAGCACGTTAAACGCGCATGCGCACGCGACTACCGCTCGGCAGATGGAAGACTGGAAAGTCGCTGCGCACACGCGACAAAAAAAAGCAGGAGTCAGTCGCATCGACGCAGGTGCTGCAGCTGCACGTGCAACGCAAAGCGAGTAACGCTAAATTATTTTGCGTTGCACCGGTACTTTGTAACATGGCGAGACTTAAATATCTTATTGAATTTTCATGAGCATCGCGTACGCACGTCGCTACTGTCGCTATCTTATTGCGCGTGGAGTTACTTCCGATATTATTAATAATTAACTCAAGTTTCGTCCCCGGTTCTTATCTCCCTGGGAAGTAGAAAAGATAGCCCCGTCGACCCAGCGTCATTAAAGTCCAGACCTCGTTTCGCCGTTATTCCGAGTACAGCAGGTTACGTCGGTGCCAATAAAGTGGAAGCTAATAAAATGCAAGAGCCAACGGAAGCCGTTTGAACTTTTCATCGTAACGTAGGAGCGGATGGAGCTTATGAGTTTCATTTTTCACTTGGCCAGCTCGCCGTATATCCGCGTCAATTTACTCCTCGTCGAGTTCGGGGAGGGGGAACGAAGAAAGTCCGTAAGAGAGGAATGACGGTAAAATCCTTCGACAAGACCTCGGGGAGCCTTGCTTCTTTCCCACCTTGACTCACCTGAAACATAAATAGATAGGGAGAATGTTAACAGGCTGGAATGGCTCTCTTAATAGAATCTTTACGTATTGAGTTTTCATGTTTTCAAAGCTCTGTAACGTCGCTTACAGCACGCGAGCTGCTGCGATACCAGACCGTACTGCAACTCGATCCGATGACAAGTTTGCCCCAGTTTATTTCTTATCCACCTTATCTGACCACTGAACTGTGAAAGCTCCAATTCTTATCTGATTAGGGCTTGCCTGTTGCCGCATTACAAGAGGCTAACTGGGTCTGATTCGATGCTTACATAAAAGTCCTTCCTGGTAGCAACACGAAATATTCAAAAAACCAAAATCTCATTAGATACCAGTTTTATATATACATATATATAGTGCGTTACGTATGACATACAGTTAAATAAGAAAATGACCAATATGCCTATGAGTGACTCACAAGCTTTACACGTTGCATTAGTATCTTGAAAAAAAAAATACGTACCGACTAGACGTTTACCGTTAAATATTCTACAGATAAAACCAGAGGTACGATATGTGTATCTTCGAGCGAACGGGTAAATGTGAAAAGCAAAATCTTTTCACAGATCCCAGAGACTGCCTTGTTCAGACTGAAGCACTGTCTGATGGCAATTCACTCTTCACATTTTCACGCCGTCTCAGACACGCGATCGCACCCCAGAAGTGTCTTCCGACATAGACGAGATGTTTAGTCTAGATTTTCGAAGAAGGGAGAGTTATTTTTTACAGCCCCGCCATTGGCCGTAGTCCGAGAATTTTTAACCGTACTGTACAGAGGAAGGATGCAATACATGTATAGAAAGTATCGGTAGACTTTCAGAGTCCTGAAGCTTATTTAGAATTTCGTCGTCTATCCGTACTGTGAGTGCGAGAGAGACAGTGGCTATAGGGGGTTCACGTGCACAAGATAAGGACAGACATAATAAAGACTTAATTTTGCATGTGTAAGGGCCCTTTGGTTTTTATATATAAACTCCAATGGCACAGCCGACCAAACGTACAAGACTCTGGCTCTGCCTATATATAGGTTAAGACTCGAGGAAAATACGACGCCAGAAGACGCCAGAGGGCGACGGGTAGCTGTAAGCGGGATGAAAAGTGCTGATCTCCACCGTGAGACGTACTTCCAAGAAGATTTCACGAGGAGTTCGCGTAAGAAAAATGAATATCACTAAAGCGCCGTTCCAAGAAGCAAATGGCTAATCGGACGTCCCAATGGTAGACCGCCCGCGCTATGTATTTTCAGGAGAGGGAGCAAAATCGTTTGGCCCATATATCGAACAGGCGCCGTGAAATCTCATGGGCGTCCCTTTTCACATCGGGTAACCAAAATAAATATAAATGGACCAGTGCGTCACGCCATAGGAAAGACCCCTGAGACTCGGAAAGCAGATAGAACAATGCATCAGTCATGACAGTTACGTCCAAATGCGTTCGTAAATATGATGAAAAAATTCGACGACTCTATAATTAGCTGCCATATGACGTTTAAGAGCAGTCTAACCGAATTCGTATACGCTCACTCGATCGCACATACTTCTGGTATGTGAAAACCAAGCTTAACCTTCTCTTTCGCATAGAGGTTCACCAGCGACTGAATAACCGACGCCAGGCATCTATTTTTTTTTTTTTCAAGACCTTCATCCAATCGTTTATCGGTTCTCAGACGACTGCGTCGCCTTGCGATATTGTCCCGACGTGATCTCAGCGTGTAGCAAGCGAAAGGAACGCTTACGAGATATAAGCTAGCTTTACAGAGTAACGTCTATACCGGCGTAATAAGTTGGTACAGGCATGAATATACGGAGACACGTTGGGCCGGCGTATGGATCAACACGGAGCTGCGGACGCGCAGCGCACACTGATATTTTGTCTGAATAGAAAGGCGAGTGGTACTCGGGCCGACGTAGACTGGACTCGCCGAGAGTTCGAGCATATCGATCGACTTTCCCGGGAAGCTTTTAATATTTTACTAAGCAAAACGAGAGCACACGCTTGTCTTACATTATTCAGGAGTTTATCTTTACTTCGTATAACATACAGGAACGACGTGCACGTTGGTCGCACGTGGATTAATTTTATAGTGACATCCTGGTTAAAGTCCACTTCCGGTACCCGTGTTAGGGTCTACTGGAATACATATACAGTACATTGGAATGTAATCGAGCCTAGAAAAGGACTAAGGATGCCCTTCAGGATGTATTGCTTCAAACGAAATTGAATGGCTGAGCTTGCTTTATCTGGTGCTGATTAATCCCTGCGACCATTCAGCAAGCAGGAAACGCCTGAGATGGTAGTGGCTTTAGAAGGGGATTGAATATAAAATTGAAGGACGAATAAATGGATAAAAGGACCATAGTCTGAGGTTAGGAAGAAAAGGATCAAGGATGGATGATGATTTGGGGACGAAGAAAACATCGTCGACTGGAGAAATATTAGGTTAGGGGTCGAAAGGGCGAGTGGGGGGTTGACTGTTAAATAAGCCCTAAGACTGGTCCCTGGACTGGGACTGACAGTTAGGACATTTCCTAAGACGACTCATGGAAGTGAGGGGAAGGAATAGGGGAGACAGGGGGGGGGGAGAAGGAACAGGAGGTCGTAGGAGGAAGCTACGGATAGGATTTCGCCATTGATCAATGCATAAAATAATTAATCGGGGTCCTGTGGCAACGGGACGCACACGGTGTCAAATTAATCCCACTGTGAATTAATTGGAGAATTAAAGATTAAAGGGTGATGCGACGTCGCGTCCCCGTTTCATTGTTCGTTCTCCTGATAATGAATTAACGGGCATACACTTTGCCGACGTCTTTATGACGCGTCGAGAGACGTTTAGGGTCTCCCTGGGTTATTCGCTGAGTCGTTGTTACGCTGCGAACTGGGGTGGTTGGACGTCGCGTGAGTCATCGCGAGAATTACGAGAAGACGGGAGGATCGGCCCAGGGCAGCGCTCCTTCTCTATGGGTGAGACGCTGTGGTCCAGTCATCTCGTGAGAACGCGACCCGCTTCCGTTTCCAGCTCCTATTTCCCAAGCGAGCGCCCCTTCACCCGTGTATAAACGCCGTGGCAGAGTGCGCTGGCAGAATGAGAGATAGACAGAGTAGGCTAGAAGTATATGAAAAAAGAGAAGTACGATTCGACTGATCTTGCTAATTTTGAATAGACGACGTCAGCTTCTTCATAGAACGGATGACGCGATGCGACCGTCGAGCGATGAATCCGTTGGCTATGAAAGAGAGAATGAAACTAGATACGTAAATAAACGAGTTCCGAAAAAAAGGTAATTTTGAAAAAAAAAGGTACCAACCCCTATATACCTAACGGGTTGTATCAGCCCGGTGACTCTGCGTGTTGTTTTTATTCTGTGCCAATCCCAGTATCCCTAATCGTCGGGCAATAAACTAGCTTTTAAGGGATCAACGGGAGGGAAAGGATGGCCGAGTAGAAAGGGGACATTTTTGTGGATTAGCCTGGTCCATTGTATTCTCTGAGTCGGGACTCAAAAGCCATAGCCAACGAGAGCAACCGTGTGCGAGCTGGCTGCGTAGGGTTAGATATTATTTAAACGCTAAACTGGTAATGGACGTGGTGATTTGTGTCAATAGATTCTAGGCTAATTGTCAGAGACGCATCCAGGGACGGAATGCGATTATAGAAGCATCTGCTCCTGATTGCCTATCTGGCTGTTGGCCTTTTTCAGTTTCGGCAAATTACCATTTCACCATCATCGTTAGACTTGGCCTTTCCAGGGAAACCTCCGATAATACACAGCACAGTCACCAAGTGAAATCAGCTTTTTTCGGCACGTGAAATAAAATCTGCGTTGCCAGTAAATTGGATTCCCCTGCTCCCGCCACCACCCCCCCCCTTCCCCCCAAAAGGACGCAAATCTTTTTGTAACAAACACAGCCATTTCTCCCTGATTCGCGTAGCCGATCACCGAGCGAATCCCACGAGAAAGTAGAAAGTTCGTTATTTTTAAGAGGGACCCGAGCCAATCGGCACTGCTGATAAATTTCAAAAACGTTATCGCGATATCGTTATCAACGATGAACCCAAGAATTCACTAGTCTCTCGAAACTACACGCGTGTACGGTCCCCGCTCGTAGTCCAATTGCAACGATTGTCACAATTATGACAATTCGCAACAATTGCCTCCGGCGACAAGACCTCCAACGACACACGTACACATGTATACGCGTCAAGCTCTTTCTCGCTCTTATCAACTACGAGCTACCATAGTCTGTCTCCCTTGCACTCGGCTACGCCGATATACCCTAGAGGAGGCCTATAGAATTTCCGCAGAAGCTGCGCGTCGCGTCGCATCCTGCGGATCGTTGAACTAGATTTAAAAAAATAATTTTCTGCGGCGAAATTTCAAAAAAAAAACACGCACGAATGACTTATCCAGGTCAGGCTGGACAGTAATGTAATTTTCCACGAGGGACTTGCGCATCTGCACTTTGTCAGAGTTGGGTCCCTGCAGATTCCAATGCAGGAAATTCCAAACGATAACGTCAGAGTGGCCGTTACGTCAACAGAGGCGTAATAACGCGAGAGAGGAAAAGGAATTTGCATATAGAAGTCGTGGAGTCCGAGGTCACGTCACCTCTTTGCCCCTCGTTCCAGCTAGCCCAGCGTATCGTCTCGTGCCGTATCAGTACTGGCCGTCCTAAGTACACAAATACCAACCTCCATCCCTCTATGCCTAGTGGAGCGGATTCCATTGTGCCATTGCGACTAGGGCTTCTGTACTAATGGACGACCGATCGACGAGCAGTCACAGCTGACACGATCTTTTTTTTTCTTTCTTTACCAAACGCCCGGCATTTAGCCTGCGAACAAAACCGAGTGCGTAAAAAGATCGACGGGAACGAAAGTGAACGAGCACTTTGCTGACACATGTGTTGCGTATGGCGAGTACGAACCGCAATAAAAGCGTCGCGCTTTGCTGTGTATTTTTTGACATTGCACAAACAACTCTAGCGACCCCCCATAGAAAAGCCGAACCTGACGTCAGAGCAAACTTCGACTTGTTCCATCCCTCTCTGCCCTGTACCAGGTAAACAAACTGATGATAAAACAGCAGATGTCAGGATGCCCATGTAAATTTACGATTATTCCAAATTCAATATTCGCCTCGAAATAGAACGACGAAATCACCCTGACGAGCAACTAAAAATTCCGATCAGCTCGCTCGCACCCAATCAGACCCAATTCCGCATCAATCTGTCCTCGAAGTGTAATCAGGGCAGAACGCCGAGACGTCACGAAGATAGCTATGACGTTCTCGCCGATAATTTTGACAGGATCGGCAAAGCCCACTGTTATCGTTAACACGCGTTCCAAGTATCGAGACAATAATCGAGCGAAATTAGCAATCGGCAATACAGCGACGACGGGAATGACGAACAGTGGGACTCATTGTCCATGGGTGTTGTTGAAAAATCATCAGACCCAAAGACTGACCCGTCGGCATAAAACGAGCCTTGCACGTGTTCGATAAAGGGAAAAAAAAACTAAAATGAATTTGATTGGCAAGCAATGCGAGAGGCAATTAGGCAAGTGCTTGGCTTTGTTGTGAAAGTCTTTCGTAAGGGACCTACGTAATGTGTATCGAATGGCTAAGCGTGCGTTCGTAAATACGATCAATCCACATATCGGACTGTAGCGCGAGACGAGAACCGTGCTACCTGCGTATACTTGCACGACCGACGATTAAAAATTAACAAATAACGAGACTTTCGATTAACTTGGATCATATTCGAGGCGTGCCCAAAATGTCTTATCGTCATATCGACGCGAAGGCTGCAGGCGATAGGCACAATCGCCCGGTCGGATTTCTTGCATAAATTTTCGCAAGCTATGAATCAAGCTACGCAACGACGTAAATAACACGCCGAGCGATAAATCTATTGATAAACGCAGTGCTCGCGCTGCTGGCCACTTCAGGCTTCACCTGTCGACAGGCGAATGAGACCTGTGAAGATTTTCATTATACACGCTATGCTTATAGGCGTACCCTGCGAAATCTATTATGATTTTGAGTGGGACTACCGAGCCCGAGTACAAAGCACGCACAACAATAATCCACCGTACGAAATCAGATTATCCATGAGACTTTTTAATATATTTTTCTACGGGCTTTGGATCAGGCCCAGCCACGAATCGACTGTATCCGCTCGGTGAAGGATAGAGGGAGCGAGAGAGCTCATGGGGAAGTTTAGGAGAGGAAAGTGTAGCTATTCGGTTAGAGTGGGTTCTGGTCCAGGAGGCAGGTGCCCAAGAGGACTGGTAGGGCCCTGCATAAGTAGGTCCCCGAAATCTTGTACAGGCTTCGAGAGCTGATCGGCCGATTCCAGCAGACGGCATCTCCCGTACAAAAGACGCGCAACCAAAGGGACACACAGGCACGCGGCGCCCGAGGGTAATGAGAAGGGAGTAACGCAAAGGAGGATCAGGGAATCAGCTCCGATCGTCAATTAGACCTGGTATGACTGTGAACTGGAGTAAGAGAGACGGATTGAAAAAGAGGTCCGATGAGGTACGATGCGTCAATAAGGGATAAGAGAAGAGGCTCGTTTGG
Source organism: Trachelus tabidus (assembly GCA_030142655.1). Taxonomy (NCBI): domain Eukaryota; kingdom Metazoa; phylum Arthropoda; class Insecta; order Hymenoptera; family Cephidae; genus Trachelus; species Trachelus tabidus. The sequence goes on along the minus strand of JARQTI010000282.1, from coordinate 175,705 downwards.
CGATTGACTCTTGGCTGCTTAACGGGACTGCAGGAAGTTACGCACGAGCACGGGACAACGTTCACGGCGTTCATTTGTCAGGGCTGAGCGCGAGACACCATGAGGTTGAATTCGAGGTCTCTCCAATGGGTAGCCGGCCGAATTGACCTTATCTTTAAACTGGTTCGATCGGTGAAGAATGCACGGAGGAATTCAGTCCTCCTTACGAGACACGACCATCGGTCCTATAACTGCACCCTTTGGTCGGGTGATAATATTTTTAATATGTATTATTTTTTTTAAATTCATAAGACATTCTTGAATTACGTGAGTCTAAGAAACTGATAAAGCATTCGAAAACACGGAAATCGTGCCATCCTGAAGCTACCGGCGATTACGATAAGCTGCCCTTTTTCCGTGTCGATAACAAAGAGACTTGCGAACGGTACTGCCAAGAAACTTCTTCTCCGGGAGGAAACTATACGGTTTGCTCTTCCTGCACGTTGTTTCCTGTGCTCCTGTGCCCTCCTATACCTTCTACGTAAGTACGCAACTATCGACAAATCCTCGTTAAACGTCTTTCGCTCGAGTGCTGCAAGGGAGCGGAGTATATAATTTTCCGGCTAATAACGGCGATTACTCCAGACCTCGTAAAAGTCGTGTTCGGTATTAAAAGTCACGAGTGAGAGAGATAGATGAAGAGAGGAAAAACAGAAAGAGAGAGAGAGAAAGGAGACACAAAGAGAATGAGAAAGAGTCCTGAGGCAACTCCCACCCACCATAAGCATCTAGCGGCCAATGCCCTCAGAGTGAAATTAAAACGAAACTTTCGATTTACAAAGGACCCTCCATAAAATCCCGTACCTGAATGAACACCAGCGTCAGCATCCACGTCGTCCTCGTAGGTAATAACCTCGATCCTCGTAACAGCCTGAGGTGCGATCTCGTGTTCCGCGGAACTGTTAGAGTCGGTAGTGTTCGTAGACGAAGTTGAGGCATTCGAGATACTCGATGTCGTTGAGGTCGTAAAAGACGTCGTGGCTGTCGAAGGAGCCAATAAGGTCCCAGCCGACGCGACTGAGGTCTGACATGGTGGATTCTCGCTGGAGTTATTGTACCTGGTAGTGGCACGGGCCAGAGTGCTCGTGCTTCGGGCCAGCTTCGTACTGTGGCTTCTACGGATCAGGTTGGTGAAGGTGGTGTTTTGTTTTGGCATTTTTTGATCCGGCTGCTTCTCCGTAGTAGTCGCCAGGTGAGCCGGCTTACCAAAGCCGATTTTGGGCACTGCCCGATCCCTCCGAGCCTCCTCCCTGCACTCGTCCGCCATTCCATTGCCGGTCCCTCCTCCAGCGGCTTCGGCTCTAGCATCGACGTCGAGGCCACTCGGTTTCCCAGGTCCGCTAACCGGCTGGTTGTCGAAGCAGGCGATCGTCTGGTTCAGCCGATTCTCCTTCCTGTTCGCTTCCTTCCGGCCAGTGAACCGACTCTGGAACCTCTCGATGGTCTTGAACGACCTGGTCCTCTCGACCTTCTTCTTCTGCTGCTGCTCGGCAACCTCTGGTAGGCTGTACTTGGGCGCCTCGAAGATCCTGGTCAGGGACTGAACCTTCCCGGAAGTACCGACCGGCACGCTGCTGCCCTCCTTATTCTCGACAGCATTGCTGCTCAGAGTGCGAGTCAGGATGACGTTTGGGATGCTCTTGGACGTACTGATCGGGAAGGTGTTGCAGGCAAACTTTTCCTTATCCGGTTCGAGATGACTCTTCGGGATCTTTGAGGAGTATCGTGACTCCCCATCGAGGGACACGTAGAACGTGGACCTCCTCTTTGGAGAGTCATCGATGCTCTCAGCTCCCAACATGTCACTGTTACTTCAACGTTTATCCTTTCCTACCTCCTCTTCTTCGTCACTCTCGCCAAGGCAAACTTGATCTACGTTCACATCTCTACTAACGCTCACTGTAATTCCTGTTATTACGCCAAGAATCCTCCTCCTTATAACTACGACTTAAGTTCGTCGTCGAGACCTGCACGTGCTTCGACGCTTCGCTGCTTTCAAAACAACGTCCTATCCTCGACTTCTTGTCTGTTGTCATTCACTAGGAGCAACTCCGCAAGACGGACACACACAACGCGTTCACTGTAAACGACAACGACAAACCAGCGTCTTCGATCTTTATTCACGCACGACCACGACGGCTACTAGCCTAACATCGTAAAAGCAAAAGACGCCCGATCACCGTACGATTATAAGAATTCCAAAAGTTTCTGTAACTCGAACCAAGTTTTACACAGCTGCTTCCTGGCTTCTGTATAACACAACACGTAGGTACTGTACGTCTCACTCGTTCACTCGCAAGTAAAAAACACGACAGAAATTTTCTCGAGTCAGTGCACACCGCGATACCGAGTTCGGCAGAAGCTCGATCGAGACTTTCAAGAAAAATACGTGAAAAACGTGGAAGGCCAATGGGAGAAATTAAAGTAACGAGAGAGAAAGGCAAGACAGAGAGAGAAAAAGAGAGAGAAAGACAGAAGGAGAGATAGAAAGCCAGAGGAGCGATCCGTCAACCGCACAGCAGACAGACCCACGACTATCTGTCCGCAGCTCTGACTTTTTCCAAGGCAGTAACCAGCGCTCCTTGCGGCAGGCCCTCGAAACTGAGTGAGCGTGCTGCATCTATATGCTACGCCAGACTCAGCGCAACTTCCATCCGGCTGGACGCCGTGTGCATTTTAACCTTTGCAGCCGTTAACGAGCACGCACTGATATTTTATTTTCTCTCCTACGCGAAGTACGCTGCACTTTACAGCCTTCGACTTCGGTTGAGGTGCACCTGTCCCGTCTATGATATTATCCTCGGCAAATACTTAATTCAAGGACAATTGTTGATCCTAGCCAAGGGACTGAATCACGTTTCTTCGAGGGTTATGGCTTTATGGATATTAAAAGTTACTAATGAATGCTTATTGCTGTAATCATTTCTGCCTGCCCAGGGCTGACGCACAGTTAGAACGCAACGTGAAGAGAGAATCCGACAAGCTGGCCGACTTGGCTGCTCTGATATCCTGCTTCTTCTGCTGTTTCTTCTTATTCCTCGTGAACGAGTACGTCAAGCCTTTTTATTATCCCCTTCCTTCAATTTGTATCAGCTTACTCGTATGCACGTACACCGAGTTCTTGGACGAGGGGAAAAAAAATAGCCAGACGCGTCACATGATATTTACGAAAGTCTGGATAAACGAGCCTGCTGGATAGAGTCACCGGTATGAGTTGTGGAAGGAGAAGAAGAAGAAAACAAAGAAGGATAAGAAGAACTTTCATGGGTGTGGTAGCCATTGTCTCGCTGAGGGTGTAAAACCCTGACGCGCTCACAGTCGAGGATGTAAAAGGTTTTTCAGATGTTTCTCATATTGCCAACATCTTTGCTCCTCCCACGAAAAGTACAAACACGTACGGCTAACTCCGCAATGTAAATTTAAATTCAGTCACGGATGTCAGCGATACTATGAATTTCCATAACCCGTGCGATGTCCGAGAATATAAATAATATATGCAAAGAAATGGTCTAAGAATAATCAATTTGTCGAAGAGTCAAAGCTAGTTTTTAAAGACTGGCAATAAATGCAAAATTATCAACCGCACGAAAATTCTTACATAATTAGCCAGGAATAATTAAACTTCGAACATTTTTAACGACCAAACCGAAATTTTCATTCCCGACGTGAGCGGTAACCTTCACGATAGTTCGAGCAACGTCCGCGGGCGTCACTACCATCGCTCTACGCTCGGAAACTGTTTTACCGGCAGGTGTCGATAAGAGCGGACGTTCCGTTACGAGTTATGAGTCCTCAATTGCGCAATGCCTCTTGCACTAACTCTATTCTAATTGAAATTAATTAGATTCAATCGTCGCGTAGTAGAAAATACTCCTGATAAGAATCCCCAGTATTTCTAAATATCCAATACTCCAACTTTTCTCTTATTCCGTCAATCATTCAAACCTGACTACTCAGTCAATTCCTCGCTTCGCTACTATCCTCCTGACATTATTGATTGATCAAGGAATTAATCGTATCACTCCATACTCACGCCCACGGAATTCCTCGTCGACCAACCTTCTAATTAATATATCCGGCCTACTCCTACAGTCAACCGCCTGCAAGCCAAGGCCTCTTATAGCACTGCCTCAAGAAAAACGAGAGTTCCATGCGATCCTAGGCATTGTGCATCAGCATATATATTTAATTACACATCTACAGAGTCGCGTAAAAAAAGTACTCATCACAAATTCCAAAATATCAATATGCAGAACAGTTACGTCTGTTACTCGGTTCTTATAAAATTTCCAAATGTTTACGAGAGCATCTATTTCCAGAGTAGTACCCTGCCAGCCAGACTGCCCAGGAATCTCAATGAGGCGTCAGTAAATTACAGCTTCGGAATCTCCAAGCAATCCAATCAGGAAGGCCGAGGGTACGAGTAGAGTATTAGAAAAACAAGATGTAAACAATGAGTCACAGGCAGAGCCCACGAATCTTCTAAACTTTCTCAATAACTACAAAGAAGCTGGTGCCAGCAGCTTCGGTCGATCGAAACGAAGAAATCGAATACATAATTACCTTTACGGTCGCGCCGCCTGTCATCCCTCTGACCATTAATGCCTCTAGGTAGGGACATAACTTTGGACTCACCTGAAACACAGAAGCGTCGTTCTACGATCAGACAGTTAGCCGTGTAATTAAATGAATAAAAATAAGTTAGTGTACACATAACATGTGCGCGCTCGTACGTCCTCTCTCGACGTCAGAGCAGTTACGCAACCTCGTTTCGTTGGGGAATCGCGAGTTTTTCCCCAGGACAGCTTTTTCTCGGTACGTTTAATGGATGCGCTGACCATATCCAGCCGTGCTCCGATTCCCCCGACATACGAGACAACGAGAATCGAGTCATCGCTCGTTTCCCAAGTCGTTCGCCTGTATTGCACCTTCGATTAACTGTACTCGCTATTTCGCGAAGAGCTTCATTTTCGCAATACAGCGCCAATATCCGATACGTCATATATATCTCATTTTTCCCAAAAAAAAAAATAAAACAACGTCCGTCCACCGTCGACACTAACGAACCGATGACTCGATCACGTCGATCATCCGGATGATCTGCGCAGCCAAGATCTCAATTAAAAATAAATCCTCAGATCGGACTAGGTATCAACTTCCATCGACCTCACAAACGACCACAACAAACCGTGCACGTACGTTTGCCAAAATTTCCACTCTCCTGCGGCACGTATCGTATCCTCATGTCGAGGATTAATAAGAGCACGTGGGAAAATGTCAAAGTCAACTCCTATCGTATTCACCCTTGACCTGACACCGACCCCTCGATCTCGTCCTGTGACGCGAAGCACAAGGTCAACGGATGAACTTTTGATATTCGAATCGGTCGAAATTCCCGATCGACCAGAGTAACGGATGGATCCGGTGCTCGCTCGGACAAGGAAGAGAGTCAAGAATGAACTGATGGGTCCCGGTCGGAGTCACCAGGTCTGAAGTCTACGAGCGCGACTGTGAGGTGACCGCCGCGAGATCCTCGCGAATGTGTGTCAAACGAGGTTGCGAGGGGAGAGCCCGAAGCACGTGTCTTTCCGAGTGCGTGGTGCGTAAATGCGTGGTGCGTATCCCCTTCCAATGGACGTATACGCAATTGAGCGATAGACGCTCTCTGTACGGACCAGAGGCAATGGATCATTCGCCGGGAACATAGCGACAAGGATGCTGCGTATAATGGACCTGTCCGATGCATTTACACCGTGGCAGGGATTTCTGGACGTGTACCTGATTCGGGATCATCGTGATCAGCTCCACGAAGGCAGGAATGAAAACTGCGAGATAGTCGACGGCCTCCTGGAGAGGCGCCTTCCGTCGCGACGCCCTGCTGCATCCTGTTCCTTCACGTCAAACTCTGTTAGCTACGATCGATTTGACCCAACATCCTCTTTACGTACTATTGCGATCTAATATATATATACACAAATATGTATATATACACTATAAACCCTTCTTGGCCAAATGTATTTTATTCCTTTATCCTCCAAATCAAAATGGCCGTCCCTCGTGACACATAAACGCGTCCCCGTAACTCTTCTCCGTTCACTTCCCTTCAGTTATGCTCTGCTCGCCTCTAGTTCACCTAGAAAGAAAATCAAAATTTTTTTTTCCAAAGATATCAGCGTTCTCCAACAAGGCGACGTGACGAACGACTCGCGCTAATGGCTCATGATCCCAGCAAGGATTGAACGAGACTGTACCGAAGCCTGTAACGCTAAGGAGTAACGCGGAGCGCAGTCGGTAAAAGAAGTTTTTGTAAAATCCCAAGAAGAGTGTCTTCTTTAGCAATGTTCCCATTGTTGCGCGTTAACTCATCGGAAGACGTGTGCATGGTTACGTTGCTGCAGCCCACGGCAGGCTCTTGCATATTTAAAGGGGAGAGAGAGAGAGAAAGAAAGATTGCGTAGAGACTCGCAACTCCGTGGGAGTGCGTGGGCATGCGTAGAGTTTATATGGGACAATCGGCTAATTAAAAATGAAAAAGATACGTTTCAATTTAGCCAGTTGCCTTTCGAGAGGCGGCATCGATAAATCGGCCGCCATTGTGCTTTTAGTTCCTCGAGTCGCCGCAGGACAACCTACGGAGACCGACTGACTAATAATATTAATTATACAACCTAAATAGCTCGTTCGCTTTGGATACAATAGCGCGACTCTAGTCCTTCCTCTCTCTCTCTCTCTACAGCTTTTCGATTTCATCCTCAAACGAAAACCTTCGCTCCTTTCCTATTGCCAGCGAGAGTTACGTGCTTAACCTCCAATGGCTGAGGATCGTTCGAGGCTACCGATCCTCGGAAGACTGTTAGAAAGAGGAACGTGCATATCAAAATCGATAAGACACGGCGAATAGTTCGAGTTCATAGAACTCGATCGCGTCCGCCTTTGTTCTGAGATTTCAGGAACTATTGGATGAACTTAAAAAACGCAGTATAAATATCACGTGAAAAGGCACGTGAACGAATTAACGATTATTTATGTGACTGAGCGATCTAATTGTTGCATTTGGCAAAATAGTCGATGCTGAACATTTTTTTCAACTATCGGGTAAATTTAGTATGGTCGAGTAGGAATACCCGTATGACTCGCGTTATCAATGTCGATGACCTCTTTGGTTTTCAGGTGAATCGCAAGGGGACATACACGCCCTTATTCGACAGGACTGAGCCCATTAAGCCGTAAAAGCCATATCTATTTCGTAATGAAAAAAAAAAAATACCGGAAGGATCGTCCCGGTTTCCCTTTGTCCTGGTTATCGACACCGGAAGCAGCGACGTTCGCTGCTATACCTGTGCTGCTTCCTGTGTCCTACGTACGATACCACGACCAAGATCATTTTGAATCTTTCCCAGGGATCGTGTGCAGGCGCGAAAGTCTCTGAAAAACATCCTCGAAGGATTACCTCATAGCTATTCTCAAGGAAGTTGCAGAAGGTACGCGCAACGAGCGTTCCTGTCCTGTTCCAGTTACACGACTTCTGTTCTCTTGTTGAAAAGATGCTAATCTACTTCCCAGACTTTCGCAAAATTGGTCCGCCGACGTATGCAGCCGGAGAATACGGTACTAGAGTACCGGAAACTACAGCGCGATATTTGGTGTAGAAATTACAAAAAAAGCCTGAATTTGAAGTAGGTCGCTATAAAAAAATTAAAACGTAAAAAAAATCCAAAAAATTTCAACCGCAAGCATCGGCCTCTCGAAATATCAAGTCTGACTCGAAGTAACGTAGAACGCAGACGCGATAAGCAGCTTAGCGGAAGCACTAAATAACCGAAAACCTAAATGTCCGTATTTTCGAGAAACCCAAGAAATTTTACAACGCGAATTAATCCTTTAATGTCAACGTTACGTAACGAAACGAGAGCTCTCGCGAAATTTCACTATAGAATTCACTACACAATTATCGTATAGCCTAACTCAGTGTTGCGTATCGTGCGTGGTTTTTGCTCGTCAAACAAAATGAAATTACCTTGTCCACGGTAACGGACAGTGGCGTGGAGTACTCTGCTTTTACTCTTTTTTTCAAGGGACTCTATCGCACTGCGTCCTTATCAACTCGCCACGACGTGTCCGCTCTCAGTAAACACTAAAGTATCCCCATGGCTCAAGCGCCGACCGTCGTTTATCCGATTGAAGCAACGAGCGACTTCACCTCTTTTACCAAAGTGAAATACAGTAAGCGCAAGAAGCGTTCCATCGGACCGGACCGATAATACGTTGAAAAACTTAAAACCCAAGACCAGTGACGCACAGCGAGTCACGTGTCAATGGAAGTCGAGTCACGCGAGTCGTGAAAACGCTGATACTGTCCTATCAGCGACACCTACAAGTAATACCGGTCGCAGAGTGGTAAACGCAGTGGACAAGTACAAATAGCAATAGCAAAGTCGTTCACAACGGAAATGCCCCGGCGCGTCTCCTAACGGCAGCACCGAGTCATAAAAAAACAAAAACAGTATCAAACAAGTTGAGACACGTATAAGTAGATCATGAGCCACGCATCGAGTCGTCGTTAACAATTTACCCTGTCACCCAGTAGACGCTCTACCGCTGCGGAATTCTCAAGGTTGATCAGCCAATTCAGAGCTGCTTAGAAAAAGCAGTGTTACCACCCTACCGGCTGTTTTTATCACCGAGTCCGCAGCAGGAGACCGTCACGAGTGGATAACGAGGATTTGTCTTTACCTGGAGGAGCGAACTGATATTCTCTTAGGAAGATAATTCCACGGGTTCGGATCTTGGGTATGTGCGACGAAGAGCTCTTCCTCGATCCCAGTCCACGTACACGCGATGATACCGTCCGATTCCGATTTCATTCCCTCATTCAATTACCTGGTTATCGCCCCACGACAGAACGATCAAACGTTTAGCTCAATGGAATCAACGTTAACGCGTCCGCGATTGGTGTAGCAACGACTTTTTTAATACGTCAAACCCGCACTGAACACTGTCTTCCCTTCTGCTGAGCACCACAGGAGACGGAGTAAACAATTGTGACTCCTAGATACAACTCGAGGAAGGTATGCGAGAGTTGTTTACCCGACATTTTCAAAATGCCCTATTCGATCTCAGAGCGACAATAGTTTCGTAACGATTGCGTCTTCGGCAAGAAAAACAACCGGTTACACGCTCGCCTGCTGGTGAGTCAGTTTCATTTTTACCGTCAGCCAAGCGTGATTTGAAATCGTACGGTTGACAGTACTCGACGGCAGTTTTGGACTGCTGGTAAAATTACTATAATGACACCTGCCGGTCACGGGTGTCAGGGATCGATTCTCGATACGTGAAGGGAACCAAATAAAATGAAAGGAAAAAAAAGATTGTTCCATATCCGCTCCTCCCCACGTGCCACGATAAGACTAGACAGCCTGACGTCTACGCCACATACGTATTCCTGCAGTCGCGTATTATCTGTCTCCCTCTCTCGTGTGCATGTTCGGCAATGGCCTGTTAGAACTTGTCATTATCATCGTGGATACAAACCGGTGACACCGCCTCAACGTATAACTTTGGACGCGACTGAACAGGGCAGTAGATTGACAATGACGAAGACCGTAATTGTTATTCCAAAGTCACTTGGTACCTCGACAATTCCGCTGCTTTACAATGCCGGAGTCAAGGATTTGTCACGGGTAGGTATAACGCGAATACCACCGGTAAACATACGATTCTTCGTAGAAGTAACACGATACCGTCTTCGTTAATACGTCTTCTGCTAAGCTCGACTCTAAATCCCGATGCGTTAATTCGTTGGGATTATCTTCGATGGAAAATTCGAGGGAAGCAATAAACGAAGGTTACGCAGGAGCTACTAATTGCGAATTTCTACGATGACGTCAGTAATTAACAAAAATTGAGATAATTAAATAATTAATTCCACTCCACAGTTAACTGACGAGCTCTAATTGCAATATAATCTGTTTTTATGGGACTCAAGGCCATCCTACAAAATCTTCTGAATCGTGTCCCTCGAACCAGGAGCAAAGAACGAGAGAGTATACAGAGTTCGCGTATCTCGAAGACCGGTTCCTACGATCGGCTATCCTCGAGATCGTGTGTCCTAACCTAAGAGAAGGCACAGTTTTGTTTCAAACTCGAGAAGAAACAATTATCCGTCACTCGGTCACTCGATATCGCGACGCGCGTACTGTTTAACGAGTCGGGACAAGGGGAGTCCGAATCGGATGGAACAACGAGAATCGAGCCGCCGTCGCGCAGGAACATCGAAACTGGACTGTCGGAGTTGGTTGGAGTTGAGCCCGGAGTGGGACGAAGCTTCGTCCCACAACCACGACCAGAACGGCACCACTGTTCCAGGTACGTCGCTACGAGGAAACGGGCCCCACTCCTGATACCTTCTGACCGCCTATCTCATCAACCGCACGCATCAAACTTCTGCTCCTGCCGTTCTTTGTACCCTCTGTCCGATCTCGATGAGCACTTCCGTTTCACGTGTAAAACCATACCTTTCTTTTTTCTTCGATCCATACGATCCCCTCATGTTCCATGCCTGGGACGAACTTCAAGAGACACAACCACCCAGTTTCGACAGACTCGAAACTCATGGAACAGTAAAAGTGGCTCGCGCCAAACTGCGGAGTCAAGGAAGCGGAGGGGGTAGAGGACGTTGTCTACGAAACGAACTGCAGTCTACATAGCGTACAGAGTGTACAGTGAGCGGAGTATAGAAACTATAAGCCAGTATAGACAGACCCCAAGAGACAGCAATGTCCCTGCCGCTCGGCTCTGCTTCTCAGCTGGGGGGAGGGGTATTCGTCGCGACGACGAGTAGAACGTTTCTTTGTAAACACAGAAGCGAAGACGTGCGACCAGGATCGAAGGGAATGTTAAGGAGAGCGATGAATTACGTAATGGACTCCACGAAGGAAGATGATACACACGATACCAGCTATCGGGATTATTCCCCGGAGGTAACCCCTCGTGAAAATACATCTGGAGCCCACGCCCAGCTGCATTATTTATAATCGCGTTAATTCGACAGGCTCACGCGGCACGCGTGGTTCAACGAGCAGACGCCATTTATTTTTCCTCGCATTATTCAGTTTTACTTGCGAGCCGAACGTACGTACACGCTACACCACCCACCCTCCGCCCTCGACGCCGGGCCACGGCGTCGGGATCAGCCACGTGAGAGCACTATGTATATTATGGCGTAGCGGAGAGTGTTCACCTATTTTTAGCGATGCACCCGTAAGCCGTGCGCTTCGTGGTGCCACTGTTATTCCAAAGGAATATATTGCAGGCGTGAAATTAGCCCAGGAACATCAAAAGCCAGGCGTTAGACTTATAAGTCGCTTCGTACCGGTAAACAACGAATGTCGACACTTCGCGTCGAGCAGGACAGCGCGAAGGGCTAATTCCAGGAGTGACCCAAGTAATGATAATGGGGGATCCCTCTACAAAAATATATTTACCTTCCACCAGTACGAACCACAGAGATAAACAATCAACGGATAATAAATTTTAACCATGGCGAGTCACTACGTACGTTGGTACCCCCCTGGTCGCGGTGAAAACACGTGACGCTATCCACTTTCAGAAGCTTCTTCCACGCGTGCGGTGGCTTTAAATTTTTTACGCTATGACCTACATACTTTACGTAGGAGAAAGACAAGGAGCCATGTAAGCGATAACAAGCTCCTAGATGGAGAAAAACGACGTTAGCGAACGTACCCGATGATTTGGCGCATTAACCTGGCTCCGGGCCATGCTGCATCATAAATACGGAGCAAAGATCCTCGCCAAATTCTCTACGTAAGCTTCGTGGCTACGACATACATAACTTCCGGCCCGTCTCTACCACGACCTCGCTTCCGTTTCCGTAGGCTCTCCAGCGGCTCGTTCTAAATCCGCCGTATCGTTTCTCTCTGACGTTTCGCAAAAATCGGACACGTACGTAGGTACCTAACCACACCTGGTGACTACGTATTCGTTATTTTTATTAATACCCACGCAGACTCCATTTTCTCCATAGAGAATTCTCGCCCGGGATAAAACGCAAACGAAGGACGAAATTAGGTGAAGAAGGGAGCATATTATTATTATTATTAAAAAACAAAGACCAGGCGTAACCAGCAGCGAAAACGAAGGCTTTGCTACCGAAGATCAAGAATCTGGACCAAGTGATCCTGAGTGAAAATTAACGTGAATTCGAGGAACGAAAAGTCCAGTCGGGCTCTTAGACGGATAGAGCAACGGAAGCCGGTCGCGTAGGAGACGAAATTATTTGTTGTGTGCGCGACGCGCGTGCGGTTGCGCACATGACCGGAAGTCGTATACATATTCATGAGACTCGTGTGCCAGTGAGGAAAGGCGGCAACTAGCGAGCCAGCTGCAACTGCAAGTGTCCAGCTACCACATGCCCGTTAATTTAAATAATTAAGGTTCGACCATTATACAGAAGGACGAAGACGCCTCGTTTCCGAGTGTCAGAGCGAAAGTCAAATTGCTACGTGCGAATGTAACCTTGACTAGGAGCGCACGAAAGTATCAATCTCAGAGTTGAACCACGCCCGTGCCAAGTGCATTGCGTCGTTCCAGGAAAAACAATGGGCATTGATGATAAAGACTACTGGGAATGTGCCTTATTCGCAATCACTTAGGGAACCAATGATTTGATATTAGAAAAGCATCCAGGGCTGGGCTTGGCTCGTATTAACGTACGTATGATTGGCTATGATGATCCTATGGTCATTTCGTGTCGGTCCTTTATTTTTTTTTTTTTTCTATGAAATTTCATCACAACCTCAGGATTTCGCGAAAAATATCGAACGTCCGTTTCAATTCCGTAACCCAATGACACGGACAGCAGCGCCGCGCAAGAGCTAACAGACTATAAAAATTATTGTTTCCAGGTAGAACGACTCGGTAGGCAGGTACTACTTGGAAATCGTACAGTAACGTTGGCTGCGTTATTAATTTTTTTTTTCCGAAGCGAAGCCACGTTTCACACTCGCAGAACAGAACAATCGCACGGCACGAACAATGGCTGACAATATATTCCAGTCGCAATTAACAGCTACGAGAGAAACTGCGCGTCTTTACCTCGATCGTACGGCTCAGGTAGCTCCTTATGAAACGCTCTGGGCAAAGACATTGACTTGGACTCACCTGTAAGCAGAGGAAAAAATTTTTTTATTAATTTCGACAGAAACGAATTCGTCGATTCGTATTAGCGAAATAGATACGTCCGATCAATGCGTTTACATTCGCTTCATAAAGTAGAGCCACCCTGACGAATTATAATTACGGTTCGGGTGATCGATCGATGATCGAGATGAAAAATTAATTAATTATACATATATAAATATATTATATATAGGGTGTCTTTTAAATGACTCGTTAGAAAATCTTATGAACCGAGGATTTAATTGAAAAAAGTTTCCCCATGAAAGTGACATGGTTTCGAGGAGTATATGTAGGAAAAATATCAGGGAAAAAGTAGAACGTAAAATTCCGACGTTACAGCAAGAAAGGCTTTCTTTTTAAATAAAATCATATATTTATAAGATGTTTTAATCTATCGTTTAAAATGGTATACCCTATACATATATCTGATCTGAAGAAATTTTAAAATAATAAAGAAAAGCCAGTTCAACACGCACGCACGTTAACGCATATATCGATCAGCTCTGTTTACCCGCTCGCGTGATTACGAGACCGGATACATTCGGGCGTCGCGCCACTTTGCAACTGCGTGCATCGCAAACGTCAAATCGTGGAAATACGTTGCAGCGTGGGAGAGCAAACAAAGTGGCTTGAGTCCACATGCGGTTCAGGGGTTGGATTTCCATGGTGAAATAGTCCGCCTGATTATTTCCATTGGGAAATCGGCAGATCAAGCCAAAGAGGAGTCGGAGGTAGGAGTAGCCTCGTTAAGCGTTATCATTGATAATGGCCAAGAGTGAAAGTGTATGAATCAACGTTAAATAAATGAAGCACCTAAGATATATTGATTAGCCATTGATTTTCGCAGGTGTCTAATCCCCGTAGCCGGGGTGGAGAACTTGTCAAAAAAAATCTTCCTCCATTCGTACAATTTTTTCGATTTACGTATACACCCTGTCAGTGCGGTTTACGTCTCGCAAAGTCTCAGGTAAACAGAAGATAATTTGTTCCCTTGTTTTCAGAGACTATCCGCCATGGGGCTGCGGTCGGTGTAATTGGCAATTGCTAAATCGCACGAATAACAATTCCAAGTATTTGTTTGAATAATTTCAAAATATTTATTTGCATATTACCCTTAAGTCGTTTGAAACTTACAGTCACAGTGAGAATGCCCTGGTTCCATTTGACGAAGAGTCCCGACCACCGGATTGACGGTATGCCTATGGTGCGTTCCTCTTGTCGGTAAAGTAGAAATCCTCTTCAATACCGGCGCTACGTCATTTATATATTCGTTTAGGGTAACGACGATTAATAATAATTTTTTAAGAAGAAGAAAAAAGCGTATAGCGAATCTTAATTGCCCAGTGTCTATCGTTCAACGAATCTGCGATTTTTATATTGTGCGATAGTATGGATCGGTACGTGCATATATATAGAATTTTACTCAAGTACACTAAAAGTGACGCGCCTGTTCGACATCCAAGTCCAATTGAGAAATTTTTACTGAAACACCCTGCATACGTGTAGCACCTAGCAGTTGAAAATAACGTGTAAGTTTATTCGGTTGGCAAACTTTACTTCCTACTTTGGCATTGCGACGCTCGGCGTTACAACGGAAAAGGGGTCGGAGTTTTGAAAAGTTCGAAACTTATTTCATCTAAAATAAGAGGAGCGTGTAATAGAAAGTTTGTCTAGGACAAGAGTAAAGTACGTAGGAGCGTGACGATGCGTCTCGTTTTCATGAGAGTTACAGTGAGTCGCGTTAGAACGTGGGAGAACGAAGATGGGTCTCCCCAAAGGGAACCAAGTGATAACAGCTCAGAATTCTAATGGGAGGCACATGAAGATCCAAGACGACGAGGAAACGTGTGCAACAGCATAGCTTCTCCCTTGACCAAGTGCGTCCGTGCTACAAAGTGCATTTAACTTCGTTAATGTAGCCGGAACGAAGTTAACTGGCTCGATCAATTTATCGAGAATTCTCCGGGGAGCAAATTGAACCGGGAATTTAGTTTGTCATAAGCGCCCCGACGCCTGGCTCGGTGGAAATAATACAAACTCAAAGACACCCAAGGAAATGCAGGACAACAAAAATAAACAAGGATGAAAACTGATCGGCGAACCCCGTTCGCGAAATTCAGGGAATCAATGCCGTAAAGTTCTACTATGAGATTCGAGCGGATGAAATTTTTCTAAATTTAGGAAACTTTTACGGCCGACACATCCAGGCATCACGACTCGAGCGAACGCATTGTCTCTTCGACAGGGTCAAAGGAGCACGTGGGGACGGTCCGGAGTGACACGTGACGAATTAAAAGTGCGTGTATTTTATGAGGTGCTTTATCGAGCCGGAGACAGTAAATTGGAGGCCAGAGGACGTAGACCGAATTCCGATACCAAAATAATTCTATTGAAAATCCTTTCTTTCTCTTCCCTCTGCTTCGTCATTCGTCGCGGACAATGATTTATGACATATCAAAAAGATATATATATATATATATATTAGTGACAGATCCTAATTTCTAATGACACTGACAAAATTTTACCAAAAATAAACGAGCATCTAAGGGATTTCAAGAGAAGAGATAATAATTGCTACAAATAGATACAAAGATAATACTGATAATCCGAACGGATGACGAAGATAATAAAAATGTCTACGAGGACTTATCATTGGCTACTACTGTCTATTCCAGACTCACGGAAAACCGGTCCGAGTCGTATCTGTTTACAGGCAAAGAGAACGTCACGATAATGTCGCGTTTAAAGGAATACAAGCTGGATTAAATGATGGAGTGTGTAACCAAAGTAGCCAAGTAACCGAGTGTCCGCGTAGCCCGTAGGAAGCTCGTGTTACGAGCTCCCCCCCTAAACTATTGCGTTCTTGTGTTACCTAGCGAACCCAAGCGTTCCGAAGAGCATATGCTAGACGCTGCGTCGTGAAATACAATGTTGCATTAGCCATTCGCAGTTACACAGTGGTAAGACGATTACTGGCCCCATCCAAAGCTGGAAGATTCGTGTCCGACAGACACTGGAGCTATACGTAGAGAGCGAATGCAGGAAGCGGGAAATTTGAAAGTAGTTATAACCAAAAAATATTTTTCTAAATTTTCACTTTTCAAATTAAATCTTTTTTCTCAATTTCCCAAGTGAACAATTAGTACTCACAGGTACTGTCGGTCGAGCTCATCGTACTCAAGTTTAAATTCTTCTTCTTCTTTCTCATTAACGTGTCCCATACGTTTCTATATCTCATCGTAACAGGATTGCCAATCTTTTTATTGATAACCAGTCAGCACTGCGGCTCGGTGTTCGGTAAGCCACTGGTTATTGTTTCTCACTGCCCCTCGACTCTTCTTTCACTAAACACGGTGGCTCAGCAAAAGGATAACGGAGATTCGATACTTCACTGTTTAGCTAATTGTTTCAGCATTCTTGTGGCACTGACGTCAAACTTATACATATACGAATTTATTTAACGACCAACCCCCCCCCCCCCTTCCCCCGTCCCCACCGGACAGACACGGTTCACGAGCACTAAAGGGAAACTTGTTATCTCTATTAATTTCTCGATTCACTATATCATTCAGGGCACGTGGGAACGTCGATTTATAATTGTGATGAGAGCCATTGGATTTTATGGATTTATCGTGGCGACCTAACGAACGGTTAACTACTCGCGAATGCACTGTGTATCCGAGACTGCCGAGCGTTATCGCATCCGGAATTCAAGAGTTTCGCGCGGAATTGTCCCGGACGACCGGAAGTACTTGAAAAAAAAAAAATTGTCAATACACTAGAAAATAATTAAATGCTCTAAAGACACATTGAAAATGCATTCGAAAAGATAACAAGGACAATCCAACCAGAGACGTTTCGCGAAGTGACTGCCTCGCGCAGACTGATCAACGACGTAAAAGTTCGCTCCGGAGGATGTGGTCGCAGCCACCGATAAGCCTAGCACGCAAACGTACCGACGTTGTTACTCGGAAAGAGAATTTTTTTTTCCTTGAAATTGCAAGAATCGTCATTGCCTTTAGAATATGAAAAAAAAAAAGTCCAAGAAATTCTTGCTGTCCTACAGCGTAATTCCCCGGGTAAAAGTTGTAGGCATTGATCATTCGACATGATCAATATGCGATCTAGCACGTCTACCGATAACGTGCCTTACTCAATCTATTTACACGTTCTTCGTAAGATCAGACTCGGATCCAGCAAGGTTAACGTGGAGCAAAAACCGATCTCGGAATGGATCTTTTAGTGATCCTTAATTTGTTTCAATGTAAGATCAAAACTTTTAGACTTCCGACTCACGCGTGACGACCTCAGCAAGGCGCACCTGCTTCCTCGACTTCCTATCTCGCGCGCCCATCCTCTGTCCTCGCTCAGCGCGTACAGCGACGGTCTCCTCGCTCTATAAACTGCAAAGTATATACGGAGTTCCTATCGAGTGCGCGTCATCCGATGAATCCCGACCACGTACAAAAATAAAGGAAAGTTTAATCGAGGAAAAAAAACTGCTTCCCCAGGTTAGAACGATAAGAGGCACGAGCACGCACTATATCCTAGTGCGTGCGTATGACGCGTGTAGGTCGCATAGGAACCCGCAGAGCAGCCTCAAGGAGTAATAGCGGGGACAAGAGCAGGGTCTACTAGGATGGCTCTTCCGGTGGGAGCATATCCGGTATGGGCCTTGGACAATGGTGTATACCACTGTGCGACTACGTTGATCAAGAAGTCTCCTCCTCTCATGATCCTCGTAGTTCGCGGTTCTCATCCTGGCTGAGCAACGACATTCACGGAGTCTAATCGAGCGAGAAGTTCTTTGGCTTGGCGGTCGAGTTGAGACGAAACGAAGAAAAGGACAAAAATGAACCGAGGTCGATAAACTGATGATCGTCATAGCGTTTACCCTTGCCTGGACTGCCATAACGATACAGCTAATTGGCAGGAATGTCACGAATGAGTCTTACGCAATCGAACGATCGGTATTGCCATTTACATGAGCAACGGTCGATCCCTTTTTCGGTCATGAATGTCCATATGACGAGCATTAGAGGAGAGGTTCTTATTTATTGTAATAAGTCTATTATTATTCCAGGGCGCAATCACGTCCGTTACGTTGCCTTTGGCCTTTATAGTACCGTCCAGCCAAGCTGGATCGTCATATGCATAGTCGAGGTCTTACTTAAGGGAGTTTTATCAGGAACAGGTTGACCGGTTCTTGGTGTTGGTGTATGATCGTTCTCATCGAACATTACCGCGAGCGACGCTGAACGTGACTTTTTATTTTTAGTTTCGGAGGGAGGGGGTTGAGCTGGGGACACTCTTCGCGGGAAAGGCGGAAGTTAGGCGCGTGCCCGAGAGAGCAGAAGTGTCATCTCCTACTGCTAATGAGGTGTGACTGCACTGGAGATAATTAACATTTAAATAAACCAGATTCCTCATGGCCACGTGCTACTTCACTCGAGAGCGCACGCTGGTGCACTCGACTGGCACGACGATACGGGTAAAAATGTTTTTACCTCGGAAGCTCCAGCCCCGACGAAGCTCTGTAGGTGGTGAATGGCTAAAATGGGGAAGGATAGGAAATGAAAATTAGACAGGGAGGGCACTACGAATTTCCAATTCTTATTAGCAGTGCCGTGGAAAGATCGACGAGTCTTCAAATGTCACGTGTTTAGGAAAAAAAAAAAAAGTGGAGACTCATCCCTGATATAAATTTCATTATAAATCCAAAACCGGCCACAATAGTAAACCAGCGCAATAATGAAAGAAAATGTCTACTGTCGACCACTACGAAAGAGCTTGGTTCGCATTCCTCGCTGATTATTTTGAATCGACGCTGAATTTAGCAGTTCCTAGAAGCAGCTCATCCGCGCAACGCTCAAACGGTCACGCGATCTATGTCAATAAGACGTCAAACGAAAAAATCTAACAATTCCCGCCGATAAAACAGTTTCCGCCAGCGAGCAGCGCCGTCGCAAAGTAAGAAACCCTCCTTACCGACGCGCAGGTCGGTATTACAGATAGCTCGCAAACTCCATCCAAGTTACAACTTTCAGAAAACTTTTCTAAAGTACCAGTGCCTGCCCTCCGACAGAAAAGTCTCTGCCAAGGGCCGACTTAAACTTTTCTTGGCGTCCTCCAGGCACGTAGCAATTAAACGCAAATCCTAATTAAATCCAACGTCACCGTTACCCGCGCGGAATGTTCAAGAATAAGAAGAAAGAGAATAAAAAAAAAGGGTATTAAAAACAAAAGTACTGACCTATGGGGGAAGCGGTGTTGGCTTCCCGAAGGCTGACAGTTTCCGGTTCAACGGCAACCTCGTCCTCCTCGATGAGTGGTGGCGGTGGCGCTAGGGGTCGCGTCTCGTATCCCCAGTGCTGACGGAATGCTCGAGCACCCCCGTCGAGACGAACGCGCGGCAGCTCGACGAACATTGCGTCCCCGAGCTGAAATCATTAGCGGAGCCATATCGTTAGCTATACACATAGTGCGCGCTCTTCTGCAGTATTGTGCGCCATTCTGCAACCTCACGTCCAAAACAGCCATGTGCGTCATTCTCGAAGCTTCGTACACTCCCTCGCTCTTCGTCACTCTTTTAATTCTCTCTAAAGGCAAAAAATGGGGATTTCGTTCACATACATCGTATACGAGACTACCGTGCGACAGAATCAACGCGCCTGCCGATAGGCAACCCCTCGCGCGACCAGGGGGAGAACCCTTTTAATGGCTTCGTCATGAGCTAACGACACTTTCACTGCACCATCGTGAAAAATACTATAGATAATGCATGCCGCTTCTATATCGTGTCGACGAAACAGCAGGACTGAGATATACGAGTCGAGAGCAGAGAGACCTTAATCACTCACGTATCCCCGTACGACGTCCATCGTCCCAAAGACAATAGGATCCACTGGTAAACGTGCGAACCGGATACGAAGAACTTTTAAAAGGCAGACGGCAAGAATGGCAGACGCGGCCGTTTCGCCACGGGAAACGAAACACGTCTGTCTTGTAGTTTATCTTGGAACGTCGTGGATTGACCTGGCGACACGCTGACATCACTCATTAGAGTTTATTGAGTGACGCCAGCAGCGCAACGGCACGACCAAATCTCAGGGATAATTTCTATGTCTCTCTCTCTCTCTCACTCTGTTTCTATGACTCAGTCCGGCTACGTTACGCCCGATGTTCACGTCTGTTTTGATTCTTTAGAATTATTCTCACAAGTTTCCTGCCAGTTACCTAATTTTAGTATCGCAAAGCTCGTTTCGCTCGTTACACGTTAAGCGTGCTGCGCAGCGACTCGGGCGACAACATCCAGACCAACAGGAACAAGAACGATAGATTAAGGATGATGGGGATGACGTTGTAGGTACATATGCAAATGTTAAACATCGATAAGAAATAGATACGTGTAAAGGCACAAACCTTGGTGTGAGACTTGAACATACAGGCGGTCCCGGCAAATAGCTGCGTCCAACAAATAGATTCAGATCGATTATTATGCGAGTGCGTGGATACCCTATGACGTAATTAGCATACTCGGGGAACCATGTAATTTCAGTGTACGCCCGTGCATACGGTATACGCACGAAGCGCCGTAGCCAGTCGCGCGAACGCCGTCTCGAGAAGATAATGTATTTACAAGGGTAAGCGGTATCTTTTTTTCATTTTTCATCCCGCTCCTCGATCACTTTCGAATGTTCAGAAAAGCGAGGAAAACTCAACGATGACGAAGATGCGATTCTACGTGAGAAACGTTGACTGACGTAATTGGGGCGGAATTACTGAAAGGCCCTCGTGAATTTCGAAACCTCGGAGTTAAGCGTTCTGTAAATTTATAATGACGGCCACTTCGAGTGGCTTTCGGAACGCGATTTAAATTCTGCCACGTGCTGTGCTCATGTCTTTTTTCCTTCTACATAGTTCTCTCTGCCATTCTACCTTCTTTCTTTTTTACCTGTCTAGCTCCCTGCCCCAGGAACGCCACGTAATAGTCAGTGATGAGAACGCGGGAGTGGGGGGGCGGGTGACACGAAGACACGAACAGAGCAAAGGATTCCGACGAGTCGGATAAAAGGACGGTGGAGAAAAAGGGAGGACACCTTGAATCTAACCCCCAAAGGAAACCTAAAGAAAACTACCCGACGTCACGTTGGATCGTTTGTCCGGCGAAGAAAAACCAGATCTAATCACGCGTTCCCTGTTCCGTGCACGTTCCGACGACGCCTTATCTGGGAGGGGGTTGGATGGGTGGTAACTGCCACGCAATTTAATAATACACCAGTCAACCCTCATCACCGATACTGGGTCCTCTCCCACCCCTTTATTTTTCCATCCCCCTCAAAGGCTCAATTTGTATATTTATTTTCTTCCTCCCCTCTCCTCCCGCCTTCCACTACTCTGTCCTCAACCACGTCGGCTCATCCTCGTGCTTGTAGGTGCATAAGAAAATCAACAGACCGTCATACGACGCGACGTCGTTTTAATTCCACGTTATCGATTCGTCGAGCGATCGGCTGCGACCATCCGAAGAAGAGCGATGCAAAGGCAAAGGGAGTCAAGAGAGTGAAGATTTATAAGTGAAAACTCACTGCCATGTCCTCGCTCCTGTAGGCGGTGAGGGTTTGCTCGTCCTGAAGGAGGACGCAGTAGCACGGTTCCCAGCATGCCTCGGCGTTACTCTCGCCGACGCAGCAATCCGCCTCTGCAACAAAACAGGTTAATTAGTTTGTTTGGCGGACCACGATAACCGGCTAATTAATTCATCCATTTGATGTCCCGTGTAATAACGATTTACTGGCTCGACAGAGCTGGCGCAAGGGTCATCTATATATATGTTTTAATCACCTTTCGAGACGTAATGACGTGTCATTACGAGAGACCCCACATAGGAGCATCGGAGAGCAAAGTAGTAGTAGTAAAATATAATCCCGTACAGACAACGCAATGCTTATCTCTCTGAAGCACGTGCTGATAAGAGAACGCCAGAGAGAAACAAAATGCCAGGCAAGATTGGGACGAAGATGAGAATGAAATAGGTGGAGGAACAAGGAAGAGGATAGGTGAGAGGTGAAACGTTGGATGCGAGATATGAGACGTAAGATGCGAGAGAATCTTCAGGCTGCCTAACGAGGGTGAGTGACTTGAAGTTGGCGCGGTGCAATGCTGCTGTCGTCATTAGATACCGGTTGCGACTAGTTCATTAAGGATGATCGTATCTTCGATTCATTCCCTTAATATGTATTCCTTGTCTCGGGCTCTTTTGTCCTGAGAAATTTCTTCTGCTCCTTGACGTTAACGTGGAAGCGTTTTTGATCTTACAAATATTTGGGTTTAAAAGAAATATTTTTGAAAGAAATATTTCTAGTATAAATATAAAATTAATGTTCTTAAACCTAATCCTGTACTCTTACGAGCATTGGGATTTATAGTTTGGAATTCGAATATTATTTTTACATCAACCTGCGCAGGGATCGGCTATACATTTTTGAGTTAAGCGAACGAACAAATTTTTTTTCAGCAGAAACCGCAGGAGTGCCAAAATTAAAATCAACGGACTTCAGTCAGACTCCGGTTTTGATAGTCAAGCATTAATGGTGGGTCCTGCTATTACGACTTACGTATATATGACTAATGTGTGACGGGTACGGTTAAGTCCGAATAAATAGAAGACAAAATTTGACTAAACGTGCAGAATATTCTTAGTAAATGGTAAACAGAGATATTACTAAACCTACCGAAAATTTTTTATAAACGAATTTTTGGCTTTAAAAGGGTCAGATGACCCGTCGATGGTATGTTCAGTGTTAAGTGACGACTATCGAGTTGCGTCTGCTATTATTCGTACAAACTAAAAAAAAATTAAGAGAGAGAGAAAGATACTTCGGCATACCGAGTGAAGAGTGTCGCCCCCTGGACGGTTCAGTATCGAATGAAAATACTATTAGTCCCAAATAATACAATTGCAAAAGTGTTTTTTTCCCTTTTTTCAAATACCAAACCAACTACCAATTTCCAATGCAAATGGAAACAGGAATAGAAACGAGACGAAGATGAGATTGGCAAACGACAGTCCTCCGCACAACCGAACATTCACGAATGAAGCTCTGGCAATTTCCTGCGGCTAATGGCACTGACGTAGCAGGAACCTTTATTTCGTATAATTAATTCCCAGAGCGAATATTCCGACTCTGGGTATTACCCTGAAACTTTGTGCTTTCTGCTTCGGCGACCCCGAAGCATTAAATCTTCACATTTACCGATCAGCAGACACAGTCGTAAGAGTTTCATGAAGATTTTGCAACATTTTTAACCGGAGCGTCTAATACTTTTAACAATTCAAAATATTCACTATGTATACACACACATACATACACAATACAATAACACGGCTGTAAGTTATAAATAAAATATTTATCAGACATTTAATCCCTTCCGCATGTTCGACTCGTACCCAAAGGGAACTACCCACGCGCTCCACTAAATCATAGATCTCTTGATTTACAAAGGATTGTATGCTAATGGTTAAGTACAGAGAACGAGCGTTGCCAGGGCCAAGAATAATCAAAGCTGAAGATGTCTGCAGGTCGGTAGCTCGGTGACGTATGACGTATCGCGTGAAGTTATCGTCGATCGGCGAGCAGCTCCTCGATCATAAAGAATTCTAAGATTTTGGAAATGGCTATATAAAGAAAAATAAAAGGGGAAAAAAAAAAGGAATGACAGCCGCTTACCGGAACAATGGACGAGAAGTAAAAGCGTCCCGGCGTGGACACGGGCGTCGTACCAAGAGCTTGCGTCTACGTTGGGTTCAAAGAGCGAAAGGTCGAGGCCCTCCATGTCGCTCTCGCCGCAGGAATCGCTCAAGGATTCAAAACAGTTTCCCGGAATGGAGGGAACCAACTCTTCCTCAGGAACCACCTTGGTAATCTCCCCGAGATTAATCTCCGATGACGTCTGACCTGGTCCCCGCCAATTACGAGTAACCAGGGCCATCCCTTCTTCCGATTAGGCACTGCTCACCATTTACTTTGATAATTCAAACTCGGCAATGTACGTCGCACTGAAACGCTGAAACGCTCCAACGAACGTACCTATGCTGGTTCTAATATAGAATCTCTTGCTCTCCTGCTCTCTCTCTCTCTCGTACTGTTTCCTCGCCTGTTCCTTTCTCTAAGACCTTGGGCAGCAAAAGAATTTTGTCACTGCACATTCTAAACAACAGTTGGCCTTCCTGCCTTCCTCGTCTATGGTTTATGGCTAAATATAAATTTTTCGCGAAATCGGCACGATTTCCATTTTCTTTGTCATAAAGAAGACCGAAAAAAAATCCTAATAGCGCGGAATGTATCGCGGAATCAAGAGGTGAACGCCTTACGTCTCACGTACCCCCGCCACTCTACGACGAAGCCAGTGCAGAAGCAACGTTGGGACTCTGCTGGTAATGGTAGGAAATGAAAAAGGAGGGAAAAGAGCCCAAGAGGCAAGATCAGATCAGCTGAGAGCCGCGAGGGACTCGAGAATCCAGAGAGTCCGGCTCTCTCTCTTTCTCGGACGGGGCCAGCAACACAATCTGAAAAGATGAGCAAAAGGAGTCGTCGGTGTCTTCAAAAGTAACGGCCCGCAGAGACGCGAGATTCGTGTACGAGTGGCGGTGCATCGGTTTGCCGGAACGCGATCTCGCCTTTTTCACCGAAGAGAGTCAAGAGGGGAACCCAAGTGGAATGAGGGGACGAATAAGAGAGAAAGAGATAAGAGAAGACAGAGGAATTGCCAAGTTGCCAAGTTGCAAAGCTTCCCACTTGTAAAAGCGATCGAGCAGACTCCTCGTCGAAGACTTCGACTTCGTCCAGTTAGCATAACTGGCCTTATGAGAATCTTCCTACTCGCTTAAGATCCGCAAAGCGAAGCCCGTCTGCCTACATGCCAGCCTCCTCCTATAAGAAGGACGCTAATGCCTAACAGTAAAAGTCCAGCTACTTGCCGATAAAACCAGGCGACAGCAGTACACGTGATCTAGTCTTTTAAGTAGCCTTGCGGGGCATTACTGTAAGTACATTCCCTGCGGGACACACACGAAAGCCATTTTTCACTTTCATAGAACTCTGCTAATTGACAATAAAAAGCTATAATCAAAGTTATAATAAACAAAGCTATAACGTAGGTAATTACTGACTATTACAAATTTAACCTAACCTCAACTTCACGGCAACACTAAACGACAGAGAAACGGACGATGGTAAAAAGGTCAAATTCCTGTTCACTTGCCATTTCTTGGAACGATACCTACGCGGTAATTATTTTAGACAAAAAAGAACTTTGTCGTGATCTAAGTAAGAGAAGAATATTGAGTGACCTGAATTTACAGTTATTTTCGTGAGGTTCTTCGAAGTGACAGTTGGCAGTATCGGATTTTCAAACGAGTCGAAGTAATTCAATCGACTGGTATATTTAGGCAAACAGATCGCAACGTCAACTGTCAGAATCTCAATCGAATGTACCTTCTTCGCTAGAGGGTTTCTCTCGTTTCGAAACATAAGCCAAATGCGCTTAGTGCGGATAAGATTCTTCCTCGGGAGTCTCATCACGCGATTCGCACTAAACACAAACAAACACAAACACGCGATCTGCCGTGTTATCACTATTTCATCTTATCATTGTTTCACTCTCTTCCATTTCTCGTATCATCGACAATTACGTTTTCCCGCCAGCCTCGCACTCGGAGCTGTTTTGTCGCGAACTGCCGGCAACGCTCGACGATCCGAGCAGCCGAGTGGCCGGCGCGTTCGGGAAGACTCGAGCGCCACCGAAAACATCCGAACTTACACGAGCCAATAGCACTGCGATAGAATTAACGGACAATTATAAAAAATGACTCGGCATTCAAACAAATTCGACTTACTACCATAATTCTTATCAGTTTCTTAAGACTCGCATACCCAGATGCTTCCTATTGGCACGCGACCAAATCAAGACGCCATAACGTTGGTAAATCCGTATTTTCGTTTTGGCCTACATACTCGCAGCCACTCGCGTCGTGTATACCCGCTGTGAAAAGGCCTGAGACCAACCTTAGGCCCATCGAGCCTAGATTTATCACGGTGATATTACATTATCAAATTCCCTGCTATACTATATATGTACTTACTTACTTACACCTTACAGCGAATAAGGTAAAAATGACAAACGACCTGGACAAAAGTTCAGGTTAATAAAAAAGAGAAACCTTCTTTAGAAATCCAAAGACAGAGCTCTGTCGGAGCTCTTGCCTAATTGCAAGCAGCCAGAAACGAGTGTCAACGTAATATACAGGACGAGATAAGAGATTCATCTGGCGATTCAACAATCAAAGTGGAATCGAGTGACGGTTGTGGAAAAGGAGGCTCCAGAAACTTAAGAGAGAGTCGAGAGGAATACTGTGCCAACAATTGCTCTGTGATAATTCAATCCTAGAACTGTCAGCAACTTAACGGTAAGAGACTGGGTTAGAGAGCAGCTAAAGATGCAGGAAAGTAGGATGATGCTGCATTACTGACTGACGACATCGCTTGTTGGTCCCACTGGACCTATTGTAGCCGAGGTGTAAAACGGTTTCCGACTGAAGAATCTACAAGTCGGACGGTACTTCACGAGAAATCTTTCTTGTGTTTTGCAATCCAAAAGAGAGACTTTAAACGTACAATAATTTCGTGACAAACAGTTGGCACCTACTGACCCGATATCGGCACTCCTGACACAAGAAGAAATATCACTGTACAGACTATATTCACGAAACTATAAAAATTGCATATTGTACATGAGGAATGACGCAACTGCTAGCAGAGCCATAGATAGCAGAGGGAAATAAGTAACGATAAGAAGAAAAACATAAAGTCGTACGCATCTTACATTAGCCGCGTTTACACGCCCTGCGAAGCACGTAAACCAGAACGCAGTTATTCCTCAGTCGCTGTTCCCACAGGAATTCATCTTTGATCCACAAATGGTAGACTCAAAGTTTAAATACGTTACGTATGGATTTTCATTGATGGTGATAAATAACGAATATCAGGGTTACGACCGTGCGATCCTTTCCAATGGATTCTCAGGCGAGCGCCGATTGGTCCCGCTCAACATTGCCGTTATTCTAAGTCACCCGTTACTTGTTGCTAGACAACGCAACCACTTTTCATCTATGATCGATCCTTTGCAGCTTCATGATTATACGCATGATATACAGGGTTATGCGCGAGAAACGCACAGCCTGAAGTTAGCCTGTCCATTTAATTTCTATGACGCACCCACCTTCGGATGGTAAGTTTTTAGTGAATATACAATATTTACAATATACAATATTTCCTTTATTTTAAATTATTTCGCTCGATAACATCAGCATGGGAGTAAGTAACGTGAGAGTCTACATTTTAATAATGGTCCGTGAGAGTGAACCAAAGTTGCGGGACTAAGTATTTATGCGAGTAGCGTCGCGACGCCGCTTGAGGCGCAACCAGCATCTCCGCCTGACGCATTCAATAATTGTATCCAAGTTTAGCCGCGGCAGGAATAGAAAAGAAGTTCGGAAACAGGATTCCTGGAGTTGCTCAGACTGAAAAGAAGAATAAATGGAACCGAACGAAACGGAAGACGGAGAGAGTGAGCGTCGATGGTGCACAATAAGCTCGGATGTAAATGCCAGAAGAAAAAACTAGAAAGTCACGTACGAAGGATCTTGCTATCCTGCCTTTCAATTTGCAATTGGCTCTCGTTTATTTACGTTTCTTGCGATCGGATCACCCGGAGCAACCTCGAGCTTTTATTCCCTTTGACCATTCCCACGGGATACCTTGACGTGGACACTGGGTTTCAATTGAAGCTCGACTCGGGGATCCATGTAAATCATCCATTGCTCTCTTCTTTATTCACTGTCGTCCAACGCCGTGGAATACAAAGTCAGCACCGACGCTGGCGACGACTTCGGAAAAGGCATTGACATCGACATCGATTTTACTATCAAAGCATCACTGCCACCAACATCGCCATCATCAACTTCTTGCGTCGATCTGCTTTACCGACACCCTCCAGCAGCAGCACGTGCAACCACATCATTCACCAAGTTACCGACGGAGACGTTCTCTACCTTTCTTAGTACGTTTCGAATCGATGACACGCTACTAGGCGTCGCGCTCGTTCAAGCCGATCTCCCAGGGAATGCACCTTCCAACCCCTACATCCTGATGCACCCTCAACGCCAATGACTAGCTCAGTGCAAAACGCTATCCGGCTTACGAAACAGTCATCAAAATTTTACTGAACATTATTTTTCTCCGGGCTGTTCGGCTGCTTGTAGTTCGTGTCGCATTTCCATGAGATTTTTCGTTGGCAGTTGAACGCTTCGACGGTTGAACGACTCAATGGCCGAAGGACTGAACGGCGAAACGCGAGCAATGCTCGGGAAATTTCGCTTGATCGATACTTCTGCACAACAAAGAAACTAGTAGCGAGAAATTCGCACCGAACGTTAATTTTCCCAAAAATAAGAGTATGAAATAAAAATATATTTATATTTAAAAAAAATGGCTTCGATTTCATTCCTACTCACGCTTCTCCTCGCAACAACAAAATTAAAAACTACGACTGGATACGAAGACTTCAAAGAAACAGATGACCTCTCTGGTTTATCAAAATCGTATTGAAAATACATACGCAAGAGCGTCCGTAAATATAACGATGACTGACTGAAAGAACGATACAAAGATCAGAATGAGTCTAAAAGGATAAGCAAAGAATATCAGGGTATAAAAGATAATAGAAAAATCAAGAGAATATAGCTGTGCTTACCTCAGGGAGCTTATTCAAGGGTCGTTAGATAGGTACCTACTTTATATCGATCCGATATGTTTCTGGGTACTCAGCGCCCTGGCACGTTTTTACGTTGCTGATAAAGTCACGTCGGTATCTCGAAACTGCACTTCCCGGTGCGCATCCGCCATTGACCCAGGTTGTAAATATTCAATCGAAATGGATCGTTCTGAAAAGGGTGGACTGGCAATGAGAATCGAGATACAAAGAGAAAAGTCAACTACTCCCGTAGTCCATATCCATTCGTTTCTAATCAGAAGATAACGGGTGCTGGAATAGAAACGTTGCCCTTTTTGAAAAACGGTGCCAAGGGAATCCCAGGGGATTACTAAAATGTCAAGGTGCATTTGGATCACCCACCACATTTAACCTATCGAATTTATCGGCTGTGCAGCGAAGTGCAGCTGCAACGTAAAATACAATAATAAAAATCCCCTGAACAAAGAAACAGCCTAAGTTGGCCTGTTCCTGTATAAGTTACATGCCAAATCTCAAGTAACTGATTACAAGAGATACTAAAATTACCTATAGATATCCGAAGTCCCCTTTTAAAATCGACTGGCTCTTCTACAGAAAGAAAAAAGCCAAAACTTGTTCCCCAGTGTCAGATTGGATAATAGACATTTTCTATATCAGGTATTACCTGCTGCTAATCGCAATAGTGAAATCCGTAGTTTCAATTGATTTCGTAGTAATCGATGCTCGCGATCGTTAGGCTGGCTGTCGCGCTTCGAGCGTTGCGCAAGGCACCGCGACGACGACGCCCGAGGGACGTCTCGATACGGATATCGAATAACGTACCAGAGAGATATCGAAATCCGATCGATCCTCGATACTCGGATGTCGACCACGTACATTTTTACAAGCCTCTGCCTTCTGTTCCACTGATTCCAATTCCAATTCCGACACTTTTATTTTTCAGTAGACTCGTGGCAATATAGCCAAGTATCGTACGCTTCGAAAAATTTATAAAAATTACATGTACCCTAAATACGAATTTGCTTTTAAAAAAAAAAAGAAAAATAAAATCAAAGGTATCGATCACGACGAACCGATGAACCGAACTCAGGCGAACTGGATCCAAGTGAACTAACCTGCATTAAAAAAGTGTCGCGTCAACTGTGAAATTCAAGTAGGTTTTTGATCGTTCGCAAAGAAGAAAAAAAAAGTCTTTATCCAGGTCAAGAAACGAAGTCTTTTGGAAAATTCAAAAGTTCACTGACCCCAGCGCCGACCCAGCTCACTTGTCCCACCCTCGTTCAATTGAACCTGCTGAAATGTTTAGGTCGCTCCAGTTTGACCATCGATCCAAGCTACCTTAAGTTCGGCATCCCCTTCGGCCCCCGGGCACCTGCCGCGAAACCATAAGACTCCCCAGGGCGAACCGCGCACTAGCTGCGGAAAATTAAAAATTCCCACAATGCACTTTCGGTCATATTAAAACCTTCGAGCTAAACCTTCGCGTCCCGAACCCAAGCTGGACAAGCATTCCCATTGGGATTTACGATGGAATTACCTTGGAATTTTCCCTTCCCCTTCTCTGGGTCCCACAAGCTCAGACTTTGCCAGAGACTCGACGTAATGGCGCCAGGTTCAGTTTACTTGGAAATAGGAACTGCAAATTATCTCTGGGTCCCAACTGATCCTCCATCACCGGTACCCATCGACCCCTGCTCAGAACGAAGACCTGAAGTGCTACGCAGTCATCTCATGGTACCTTTACTTCTGGGCTCAACACTTTGCCAATAGGTTAATGCCTCCTGGTTATTATATCCTGACGCAGAGTCAGCCCTGGCACGTCAAGTCATTGACCTACCTCAACGCAGGACAATAAAGGGGAACAGGGGAAAGTATATGGAATCAAAGATGCGCAATCAAAGAGACTGACACACCTAATTCTACTTGGCTAGCTGCAAAGCTTCCTTGTAAGTCACAAGAGAGTAATGAATCCACAGAGTGTGACTCACGTCCAACTACCTTTGAGACGTCGACGTAATCACCCGATGAAAAATAAAGGTGCGGAAGGCAGCGTCTCACTTTGGTAGGGAGGGACGTACGTAGGCGCAACGTGCCTCACGACGCCTGGCGTCTTATTATACGTTTCACCAATGTCGTACAACTTCACGGGCATGACACGCCGGAAGATTCGTAAATGAGCTTCGGGTTCTCACGCTGGGACTCTGGTCAATAACGTTCACTTCACTTCGATGACTCTTGGTTACACCTCGAGCTGCTTGACTGACTATAAAAACATCAGAAAACGGAAATCAACCTGGAGCCGAGCTAGAACGGCGCACCGATTCTCAGTCGGTTAACGCAGTTTCCTTTCTCTTTCTCTTTTACATCGCGGAATTACGAAACTCCTTCGATGTAGATTTATCACATATATATACACAGTCCGGATGTGTTTTCCCGGATATTGCTAATGCGAAAAAGTTTCTGTCACAACTATACACATGTTTATTCCGAAGTATTGCACAACGCGAACGTGGTTTTCTGTCATGGGAATCCACTAACTTCAGTTGGTACGATATTTATGACAAGCGTATATGTACTATTGTACATGATACTAAGAATTAATCTTCCACTTTACACACGTCTAAGGCCAATTAGTTTAGCTGATAAAACCAGCGATATCGCGGTCCTACATTTCTGCTAGAAACGTTCCTTCGTGCCCTGCACGTTTACTGTGGAGACCTCTGCAGAGAGTGGAATCGATTTTCTAAAATGCATCGTTTGAACAACTGCCAACGTGGCAACTACGAATGTTCCGAACGTTCCGAATGTAAAAAGTCTGTGGGAACAAACGGAATCGGGTCACGCTAAGATCGACTACTCAAAATCTCAAAAACGTAAGTTGCTCTTCCTTGACGTTGATCTCGAGGAAGACGCGAGTCGAAAAAGTAATCCAGTACCCAGAGTACGTACTTCTACAGACTACGTGGCGAAAAAAAATCTTTTTCAAAAATCAAAAGTAACTCGATACTCCCATCACTAAGCCGCCGTATCGTGTAGGAGTAGAAAATAAAAAGCATTAATTACTGATAGCGAGTGGGTGAAGTAATGGAAGAAGAAATAAAAAGTCCAAGGCGACGAGTGCTCGTTACGGCACCAAACTATCTTCAATTAGGCTAGCGAATTTATCGTTTGATTGTTGGTAAATTGTCTCGAGTGGATGCACCGAAGTGAATCGGTCTCTTGTTCCTATCCAGCAGCCACTATCTACGATTTGGAATGTTCTCTCAGGAAAGGGCCCTGAATCGGTAGTGGCGGCACCTGGTCGCACACGAGGTTCGATCATTCAAAAGGATGAGTAATGTCAACGTATTTTCTATGCAAAGCACGAGAACGTGGATATACACAGAAAGTAGTCTCGGGACGTAGCAGCGGCGTAGCGACGGCACGAATGCACTCTAAAAGACGCTGCAAGGTGCTAGACGTCGCGAGACTTTAAAGTAGGGACGATGCGGATTAATCGATGAGAGGCCTTGACTTCCGGTGACGCGTCACGTCGGGGGTCTTAGCGGAATGAATTTTTCTGATTGATTTAATTATTGCGTTCGCGAAAGGAAGGCCACTCTGTTTATCGTTGATGATCGTTGATACCTTCCTTGGGAATTCAATTCGCACAGTCTCAGCACAGTTGATCCCATGGACCATTTTCGATATTTCCAATTTACCGTGAGTTTACGCCTCGTCTCGACGCCTCCTCAATCCGATTAGTCGTTTCCGCCCGTTTCCAGCTCCTACGTCGCCTTCGGTGCATCTATGGAAAAATCCAAAGCCTCCCGAGGGGTTATAAATATCGGAAGAAGCACCGGCACTTACCGACTTGGTCGCACAGTCGGGACCACCTAGCAGCTACTTAGGGTGATATCACGCCGGGATGAAAAGGTCCGACCGATTTATGACGGTACCTCAAAAATAAAGATAATCCGTTCTCTGACAACTTTCTATGGTTAACCAAGCAGCCGAGCCAACCGCCAAACGGAGGCTGCCGTCTTCTTCGAACTGCTGAATAAACAGTAACGTTAAAGGTATATACCCGAATATCCTTATGCCCGATAGAAGAGATTAAAGAAATTGCTGAGATTCAAGCACCGATACCTCATAGAAGCGACCCGATGCAATCACGAAAGGGAAGATCACGGCGCGAGGCAATCATGGGAACCGGAAGTTTAATGGCATCGATGCGTCCATTCGCCAGAGTCTACGGAGTGACAGCAATCGATATCTATACGTAACTCAGCCGGAGCCATTTCGTAGCGTTTTCGCAGCGTTTCACTGGCAACCCCCCTAGGATCGTCTCCTAGCAGGGTCCCCGCTCCCTCGTGCGCACAGAGATCCGTCTAACTACCCTCTTTTCCATACGCACGGTTTCTACCCTCAGTCAACGGTGCAAAACTACCCTCGGCGGCTCACCCTCGTTCCGTAGAACACGGGCAACAGCCAGTAGCTCGACGGACGTTTTAATTCAGCACACGCTGACAAATTGCGTCCCTTATTATTTGATGCGACAGTACCGGGGTAGCTGCTCTGTATTAGAGGAAACTTCGTGACACGTCGAAACCGTATACGCCATTACGATTCTCTAAAAAAGATACTGACCATGAAAGCACAGAGAATACTCACGCAAGGACACAACATCCTAGAAACGTACGAAGGATATCTGTGTTATCGTATTTACCCAGGCACGTAGCATTCGCAACCGATGATGCAGCACGAATCCGGGTAGACAGGCGCAGGGCACTGGAGATAGAGGGTGCAGGGTGCATACGGTAGAGTGGACATTGAGGGACAATGGATGTCGGCTGCAAGTTCCTGGTGTAGCACTGAGATACGAAGACACTGTCATGGGACACACAGAGGAGGCACAATGTTTCAGTAAAAGTCACGCGATTCACTTAACCTTAAACCTTAAGCGCGATCAAGATCTTTCCGACATCCTATTCTCATCTGGCCGTTGCATTTTCATTTCACACGGGACGGGAGTTCACGCGATTCGGATCGTAATGAAAACATTGAAAACACGCGATCCTCTTTGTGTGTATGTTTAACGTTTCTTTTCGCTCGAGATCGATTCCTGGGAATCGACGTAGTGGTACTTTGCTTTAGCGAGGAGCCGTTAGTACCGCGGCTGCCGCCAGATGGCATCGAGAGCGCGACTATCTCACAGTCAAATGAAAGCATTCGATGTAAGAAGAAGCGACGAAGGCTCTGCTACACTCGTGCCTTAAACTAATGAGTAAGGAAAATATAGAGCTTTGGTAACGCTTAGCTATGCTATGAATTAAGCGACCGTATTTTTGAAGAGGAACAGGTCGTCCCATAGACTGCTCGGACTACTTTTTCGAGCGGTCAGGTGAAGCGATCTACCTCGTTTATATGAAATTTATAAGAAACACACGTACGAAAGAAACGAAATTAGAAGTGTGGGATCATCGGTTGTTTACTCTTCACCCTTATCCTCTCTAACCATCATCGATGAACTCTCACGAGATATATCGTTCAAATTCTCGTTTGGCACGAACGACCACTCTCTAATAGACCACTGAACCCACTACGAATACATCGAAACTCTAGATGATAGGGGAGAGGGGAAGAAGTTCATTTTCATTCCGATAGAATCAGGTTAAGTCATGATTAGAGAATATCGAGCAGTGACCTATGGCGATTTTATACTGCGCCACGAAATTCGACTCTGATCGATCGAGTTACCACTGCTGCTGGTACAGTATAGACTTATAAATCATAATCTAGTAACGCGACTACATACAGCAGAGACAATCAATGTCGTATAATGTAATACGTGTTATTTCAGTTGGCGTCAACTTTCGCAGATTCGTGAACCCCAACGAGTCAAACAGTGCGAAGGGTCGATTGCTAACTTCAAGGTAAAAAGAGAGTCCGAGTCTCTTCTTAGACTCGTTAAGACTCTCATTCCGTTCCAACGTGGCAGCTAACGGCAATCTTTTATTAGGTAGCAAAGAGGATCAAAGAGGCAGAGCCGCATGAGTATGGAGCACGAGGGGTGGTCGGGTAAGGTGCAACTAGTCTGATAAATCAACGCGGTTTTCACGTCGGCTGCCACAAAGGGACATATGCCTTCAACCTGAAGAGTTCATCTTCACGTAAGCCTGGCTATTTCCACGGCTATAGATATGACTACAAGGCTAGTCCACGGATACCAATACAGAAAACCTTCCTAGCCTTTGGCTCCTTTAATCTTGTAAAATGAACAACAAATTATTGCTCACGCATAATCAACGTATTCACGATCAAACACTTACGGTCCACAGGTAGCTGACCCAAAAGTAGAAAAAGGTTGCAAAATTTAAGAGGGACGAGCGGACAAAGCACATTGTCCTTCCGTGCCTTCGCATCCAATGGACAGTCAAACCTCAGCGCTCACCGGTCAAAACAAGGCTCTGTCCCTAGACGTTAGTGTTACGGAAACATCCGTCAGAGCGAGCCACTCTCGCAATATTAACTCCGCTCCATTTGGATTATTAATCCAGCTCGTTCGAAACACAGAGAGAGTGCGTACGCATTTCCGTAATCAGGTGGCTCGAATAATTAGCGTGCGTTCCGTAAATAGAAAAATACCGGCAAGTGATGAAAGCGCGAAGGAAAGATGCGGAAAGATAAAAAGAGTGCAAATGCGTGCGTCTGGTAATGATGCCCTCTTGCGCAAACCATTCGACGCATCGGCGTTATCGCACCTACGTAATAACCCTATGTAAACGTAGAGACCTAACTGTAGGATGGCCCACAAGCGTAACGGATCTATGTTCACTGCGTAACGTATGTACATTAGTCGCATGTAGATTCTACGGTTACTATAGTTATGGCGAACAGGAGACAGGACTCGTGACGGAAGTGTGTTCAGAATGCGTGACACGCATCGTGCGAACTTGACTACCCCATCAGTGCGACAGGGTTCCTGTCTCGTATTACAAAGAGTCGCTCGGGTAGGTATCAGTATGAAAAATAAATTAAACAATAAAATAGTTCAAGAAAAACAATCGAGCTGTTAAAACCTACGAGAAGTGTGTATCCGTCGATCGCACTGGCAGATTTGTCTAGACACAAAGGGCTGCCGGGTAATTTCAATAAGGCAAGCAGGTGAAAGAAGTAAAAAGGAAATCGCTTGACAGCAATATCGGCCCGTTGGACAGTAGCGAGTTGCCTGCAAAGAGATAGGAGAAGTAGCTGGTGCAAAGTAAAATGTCCCACTGGCTTTCACTCATTCGATCTACCTAGTTACTATGCGCCCGAATACTCGGCAAGGCATTTCGCTCTTTGTGAGAAATGAAATTCCCTAGTGAATCCCGCGTCCTCGCTAGGCCGTAAGAGGAAATTATACGCGCGTTAGTAAATCACAAAGGTCAAAGGATCAAGGGTCGATCCCGGAGAGCGTTCGAGATTGAATTTCAAATATCCGATCGATCTGTACCCTTATGTTTATTATCTCCTTCTCTCTCAACCACGCCAATCAATCACCACAGACGGCTTTATCAATCTGCGCCGTAGTCGCACGACCGAAAATTAATTGACAATCGTGCACGGCGTCGTATATTCCCGGTAACTCAACCAACTTCACGATTAAAATTGAAGAGCAGTGGTGAAGTATCGAGGAACAGCTGTAATTGTCTCCCATTTGAAAATACCGAAGGACTCAGCATTGACTAACAATAGTCAAACGCACGGTGAAACGAACTGACTCGAATGAGCACGGAACTACAGAGTGTAATTTCGGAACGCGAGATGGCGGCACCGTCGCGCCTAAGAGCAGCTACGGCAAATGCGAACCTAGCGAAACAAATGAAGCCAGTGAATGAACGATCTGATTTGAGTACACGAAAATGAGTAAAGAGAGAATCCGTGAATGAGAAAGCTCAAGTGGAGAAGCGATAAGTGAAAGTGGAGACAAGGAAACGGATATGGAGGAGTAAAAGATCCGTCGGCAAATGCCGAGCATCCAATCTGAAAATACACTTGGGAAATAGAACAAGAAGTGCACCACGACGATGCGTCAGTGGGCGTCTATTTTGGTTGCCGATAATACTCGGCAAACTAAGACGGTTGCTGATCTATTTATGAGTTACGAGAAAAAAAAACGGGATAGCAATAAAACAATACGAAAACTTATAGACTCGTCGTGTGAGAGCTTCCCGTCAGTCATTGACTTTCCTTTCAGTAATTCGAAAAACTCATGTATATCCACAATCCAATTTTCTTCACTAGTCCGAGCAGTCATCCAACTGCTAACCTTTTATTATTTCAATATCATTGTTCCTGAATTCCCCGAAAAATGTCAGTCAGCCACAACGAGTTCTTCTTTTCCTCATTCTTTTCTCATAATTCTTACGTGTGCGTTCATTCTTTACGCTTGTTTACGTCTGCGACAGCATTGTGTATAAATGGATAACAAATGAATGGGGAATTTCGATCGATACAAACAATAGGCGATATCGTTCGATGATACCGATGTGACTCGGGGAGGGAGGACACTTTGGAAACAGGTGACAGGTGGCACGTGGAACGTGGGACGTAGCACGTGGAACGTGGCACGCGACCGTCTTGGATCCCAGAGATGCGAGAGACTGTGAACGGATAGCGACAAAAATAGGTCTCCATTACTAAGCGGAAGTGAGACGCGGTAGAAACGAACGAAGAACATTCTGGGATTGGATAGGTTCGAGACTAGTTGAATATAATTCCGGGAGATGTCTCGTCACTTGCAAGTCGTGCGGTTAACGATGCTTCCTTCGCAATATATTATTCTTATGCAGCATTATGCTCGAGGTGCGTGTATTATTTTCGAATCAAAAGCCGCCAAGTGTGAGAGCATTCTGACCTCCGTAACGAGAGTGCGAAACGGTCATGAGAGACGATCTTTTTTTTTCCCCTCGAATCAACCAGACGTTACAGTCTACGATTCTGAAATCTGGTTTTAGTCAGCCTCGAGTATTTGTGTTCTTGAAATTTTTATTCACGTCCATACACAGTGTTGAGAAATCGTGATTTTCGAATATTGACATACATAAGCACAGAGTATAAGGAGGATCAAGATATCGAAGAAACTGTGACAGTAATCGAACGAGTCATTGAACTCAAAAATATTTCGGCAGGTAAAATATCAAGAGAACAAAAAAACACCTTTCTATTTTTCGAGTCACAAAATTATCAGCTCGCACGAGACGACAGTCAAACCTCTTTGAAATCCAGCACAGCGGAGCAAAACACACCTGTCACGTGTTGTATACTACATATAACGACATAGCACAACATGAACATACATACGTACTACTTCGATTTCACTAAAGTGACTCACGCACGCACATACGGTCTTCGTGATTCAGTCAAGATCCCCCGAATTCGGTCAGGGGCGACGCTGTGCGACACGCATGGCAATATTTAAAAAAAAAGTTAGTGACATCCTACACAGGAAAGGCGAGAGAGGTGAATACAAAGAGACAGAAAATTCAGAATGACAGTTAAACATTTCCCATTTAAATTCAATCTTCCTCGGACGACTACGTGAAGTTGATTAATTATAAATCCCAAAGGAGGAACTTGGAAGCGGGTTTGCCGTGAATTTATGGTGCTAGGTCAATAATATAGTCCTGACAACTTTCTCGGCGTCCCGACGGCTCTCGGGCTGCTAGCGACGGTAAAGGAGAGAAAGAGACAGAGAGAGAGAAGGTTGTCAGAAATCGAGTATACAACTGCCCTGTACAACTTACAACAGTCGTGGTGATCGTTATCATAGAATTTTTCGTCAACTTCTGATAATTTAATTATGATAATTGAGGAATATCAGAAACGGCTGACCGATGGTAAATTTCTTCAAACGTCTAAATATAATAGCCCTATAATCGTATAAGCGGTGTGGAAACGGGACCTTGCTGAGATAGCAAAAATATCGACAAGACCATCGACATCTGGCAAGTTTTATGCACGGAATCACGGTTCCTTCTTGCTAATGCGTCATCGTTAAATTCGCCTACGGATTTTTCGTTTTACGGCACGAGATATTCGAGCTTCGGCTGCTTTTACTTGCCAACCGCATAAACCACGCGTACGTCTACCGTAGGCTATAGTACTGTAACGAGTATATTTTTAAGTAGCAACTCCATCTAGCATTCAGCAGTCTATGCTCTCCTGTCCTTTCGAACGTGAAAGTGTGAGACGACCCTGACGATCAGGTCACGCTTGACAGACCGCCGGTCGCATCGCTAACGGTCGAATTCGCGACCCGTAAAATCGACTATAAGGTTAACCGCGACCTTTGTTATCCTGAGATTCGAAAAGAGATTTTGGAAACGATGTGATCACTTAGGTATCGCCGAGGAACGATGGACTTTGCGACGTCGTGGGGTCACGGACCATTCGCCATTTACGATAAGGTACTACGAGCGACCTAACCTACAATCCGGATAGCTTGCCCGTCGATTCGATATTTATCTGTGAAAAGTGTTACGAGCGAACTTATTATCTTCGAGCCATTTGGCTCTGATGTCAAGAAAATGTATTACCGATGTGATACGAAGGGTGGAAGGTGGAAAGGTGACTCTGATATCAGCAGCAGGATTGTAATCGTCAGAGCGGAACGCCCGGAGAAATTCTGATAGATAGTGACATCATAGCCAGAGGATCGAAATTCCCGCTGCCCCGTGTAACCAGGGAATAATGCTGACACTTACAAAATAGATAAGACCCGCTTCGACTGCTACTACCACCATTGTGTCTCTTTGGTAAAACGTTCGATGCAGCGATTGCCAAATGGACGGAAGAAAACTTGGCTTCATTTTTATTTATCGACTCTCTCAAAGTTCTGTCTACGTAGAGTAATAAATTCATACGATACCGGTATAACGTCTTTCGAATAATTTCTAAAGTATATAAACGAGAAAACGTTCCGACGTCTTTAGAAAGACATCATTTTTGACATACGACTCAGTTAACCCCCCACTCGGTCTTTTATCCAATAGTTAATCACGCATAGACCTTCGAAACGATCTGCCGATAATCTTTCATTATAATCTAAAGGCCACACGAGCAACTTGATGAACCGATAACTCATTATTTATCCACACACTTATTAATCTGTTTATAAATATTCATAATTCACTGCCATATGACAATAACAATGGCCAAGCTCCAGTGAACTCTCATCCGCACGTATGGAAACAGTCCCTTGGGGTAAACGACTGCCTCCGTGTTCTCATTTCTAAGTACTGTCTCTTAATAGACTACGCATCCACTTCAGCCATTATTCGACCACTGTCTCTAGAGTCTTGAGAGAATCGGGCATTTTTCTCATCTCTCTCTTTGCTCTCTTGCTCACTCTCCCTTCAGTTATGCAACTGTAGTCGTAAGTCGAGATCCGTGAACGTGTGCCAAGCGTGGAGCAACTCGCGTACTCTTTCACTCCACTCTCCCTTTCGAAATCTGTATTATTCCTACAATGGCTATTATACCAGATCATCCTTACGCCGTGGGTAAGAGAGGCAGGTAATTTTCGAAATGACATTGCAAACGCGAAACGTTAATAACTTCTCAATGAGATTTTAAATACTTGTTAAAAATCTGCAAGCGTCAATTCTGCCATTGCAATTTCTATGCTCACATTTTATGCATGCAGTTTCAATTATATGTAACATGTGTCTCAGGACTTACCGCATACATTGAGCCAGCCTTCTACGCGACATGGATATTCCAGCTTCATGACGGATGACTTGTATTAATCACCAAATCCAATGAGAATCGCCACAAATGCACTTTTTGTATAGATAAACGTCGCGGAGGAGAACTCGCGACAACTCACTGCAGAACATATATTCGAGAATCACATCTTTTTTCTTAATGAGTATGTCAATTTACAGAAAAGGTTCGCCAATCTTTTGTACATATATGGGGGTTACTTAAAACGCGTGGTCAATGCCGGGCATGTAGTATAAATAGTAACTATCAATTCCTTATGGCAAAATATCGAGTCACCGAACGACGCGAACCTACCGCACCGAGTTATGGATTCAAACTGAGTGAAACTGCTGATGAGAAATCCCACCAGCCTGCTAGACAGCAGCACAGCAACCAACTGAATCGAAAAGCTGGTAAGTAGAAAACGTAGAGCGCTATGCCGACGTAACGGTAACTCATAATATTCAAAGGTTGCCGGTATGAGGTATGGTGGTAAAGTATATATATCGATCGGAGGTAGGATCTATGAGAAAGATCTCTTATGATTCAGATTAATCTTAAATGGTGTACTAACTGTATGCCGATGTTTATTCCGGATATTTAATTTAATCTTAAAACAGTACTTAATCGTAGCGTGGATCGTAGGTCTATAACCTATGGTCGGTAATATAATTTTTTCAATATATAATAGAAAATAATGGGAGATACAATTGCAGCATGTAACGTGAATAATTCTGTATTGAACCTCGTATTATTTTAACTCTTTTTACAAGATCTGTGAAGTTTTTTAGTCGCCTTAGATTTTACTAAATAATGTGTAATATATTTATACACTGGAAATAGATAATGGAGAAATTTTGTAATGTCAGTAATTTGCTAGAAGGTGATTTATTAAACGAATTTTACTCAATGTCCTATTACGAATAGTTATTAGTTAACCGCTGAGTTCAACAGGTGTATTAATTATAAAGTGCAAAATCCTCTGATTGACTTGTACGATTATCTTCACAATCCAGATAATTATTTATTTATCTGTGAAAATATACGTAGCCATCTATCGGACAGTGGTGGAATCAGTACTGTCAAAATGGCGCTCAAGGAACAGGTCGGACAAAGTGAGTATTCAAGAAAAGCTTGAAATTCCGACGTTTCTCGGATAAATACACGGTAGTCTCTATGATTATATTAAAAGAGAGCTGTTCTGCTAATGTTTTAATGACAAGCATAGTGATTTCAGTGCGGTCAGGTATCGGAAAAGGTTTGACAAGTCGGTGGGCGTATATCCGTGATGATTTCATCGGTGTGAAAGCGGCTGTTAGACAGAAACGTCAAATCGGAAAAGAAAACGTGTTTATCAGTAAATTAGTGCATTGTACGCAACTACTAATTCCTGGATAATTAACATGATTTTTAAATCCTTCGTATATTCGCGAAATCGAATGTCCTTCGTCAAGTTAAAAAAATGTCACGATTTCTCGAGCATTAGTGTCGCAGTTTCTTAATGTTCTAATGAAATGTCAACCAGTTAAGTAGACGAATTGCTGTAATCGTAATGTCGATTTATCAAATCTATAAACATATAGAATCGTTCCACCTTCGATAAACAATTGCTTTCACTGTGCAGAAACGAAACCTGTTTGGAAAAGCTTTGATACATTAAAACATATATAAATCCGAAGAAAATTAACAACAAGCATCAATTAATTTGATTGAATTTCAATTATTCATTTGTCCAATTCACTTTTTAAATCTAGCAGAATAATTGACTTTATTTTGAAGCGAAACCGAACATTTTCCTTGTTTAATTTGCATCTAGGACAACATGAAGCATTTGCGTTTTAGATT
The DNA here is from genome assembly GCA_030142655.1 of Trachelus tabidus. Lineage (NCBI taxonomy): Eukaryota > Metazoa > Arthropoda > Insecta > Hymenoptera > Cephidae > Trachelus > Trachelus tabidus. Next base: position 133,081 of record JARQTI010000282.1, on the reverse strand, counting down.
CTCAAGTGCATTTTCGTAATCTCATAGCTTTTCGCTAAATATAAGAAGTAAAAGAACAAGGGTGAAAGATTTACGTCTAAGGGTGACACGGCTGTTCATTGAAGGGCGCTTCTGCGCATTGCGATCCAGGGTGACTGGGGGTAGTCCGGGGATGTCATCGGCGTTTTCGGAATGTACTGAAACATACAAACCGCTCTGGTTGGCTGGTTGGCTTACGAACACAGTTGACGTCAGTAGGTTACCTCGCAAAAACGATCAATAAATGGAGACGATAAAGTCAATTACGTACACAGTACTAAACGTATTGGCATGCATCAAATTAAAATACATCCTAGATCCTCGTAACGATCTCAATAAATTATTCCAAAAAATAATGCTAGTCAAATGTACTGACAGCAAATCCTAAAACCATGTACATTTTTCAGAGATTATGAATGAAGTCATCAAGCAGAAGAAGAAGACGGCAGGCGGGGTCGAATGGCGAATCCTCGTAGTGGATCAGCTCGCCATGAGGATGGTTTCAGCCTGTTGTAAAATGCACGACATCAGTGCTCAGGGTATAACTTTAGTCGAGGACATCAATAAGAAGCGTGAGCCTCTTCCAACAATGGAGGCCATTTATCTGATCACCCCCTGTAATCCCTCGGTGCAGAAGCTCATTGAAGATTTCAATAATCCTACAAAGATGGTCTACAAGGCTGCACATGTTTACTTTACTGAAGGTATTATCAGATAGCATCGTTCTTCGAAATGTACTGGAAGAAAACTGTACGGAATTTCTAACGATATCGACTACAGCGAGAAGGAACTATTTGCTTCATTCCCTTTTTTTTAATTTTGTCTTCTTCCTTCCCTCTCTTCTCTGTTTCCTTTCCTTTCAAATTAGTTTTCAGTTTATTTCTTTACAGCATGTCCTGACGAGTTATTCAAAGAGTTGTGCCACGCACTGGTATCTAAACACATTAAGACACTAAAAGAGATCAACATTGCGTTCATTCCGTACGAGGAACAGGTAAAGCACAGACATTTTTCATACCATTGCGTGTGATAAATGTATAAATTAATTGTGACGGTTAGGCGTGGTTTTTTCCTCTTTCTTGCTCTCCTCTTCCTCCCTTTTCTCATTTTTGTAAAGAGTGCCATCGGTGATATCACTGTCATACTAGGTTCACACTAACTGTTGTGAAACTCCTTAGCTTTTGCCTTGTTCTATGGACTCCCATATATATTTTGTGAAGAACTTGTCAAAATCTCGTCTTCCATTTGATACGAGGTTATTGATCAATAATGAATAATGATTAACGATGCTATTACATTAATGCTTACACTCGGCCAGTGTGCCCGGAGGAGCTGTTCAATGAACTCTGCAAGTCCCCCGCCGCTAAAAAGATCAAAACCCTCAAAGAGATCAACATTGCATTTCTGCCGTATGAATCGCAGGTGAAAGCATATCTATTGTCGCTTGCTAATCGTTACTTCGGCTTAACACTTTGTTCGTATCTTACTTTTCGTTTTAACGAGCCAATCTTATGAACATTCTATTTGTTAAATATTTGGGTATGCTTGGCTCACTGAATTAGCTTCACGCATGCACAATTAATTCATTTGACTCAATGGCAATTGTGTAATTAGATGCTTAGACTGTCACTCTTTTTATTCTATGCCATAATTATTTAATCATTTAATATGATTCAGGTCTTTTCGTTGGATTCTCGTGCGACATTTTCTTGCTTCTACAATCCTAATTTCGCCGATCTGAGGAACGCTGATATGGAACGAATTGCTGAGCAAATAGCCACCCTCTGTGCCACTCTCGGGGAGTATCCGTCGGTTAGATATCGCAGGTAACTATCAAACAAAAGATCAGTTAAAACAAATCAATAAGTTCAGTTCATCAAGACTATCATTTTCGTTTGCAGTGACTTTGAACGCAATGTCGAATTGGCTCAGATGGTTCAACAGAAACTAGACGCGTACAAGGCAGATGAACCCACAATGGGTGAGGGTCCGGAAAAGGCTCGTTCTCAACTTCTTATTCTTGATCGCGGTTTTGATTGCGTCTCGCCTCTGCTCCACGAGCTGACACTTCAAGCTATGGCCTACGACCTCTTGGAGATTGAGAATGACGTCTACAGGTAATACAAGATGATACTGATGATTGACCGAGTTCGTATCAAAATATTTTTCTCCATTAAAAGATACGAGGCGTCGGCCGGACAAGCTGAGAAGGAAGTACTGTTGGATGAGAATGATGAGCTGTGGGTAGAGTTGAGGCATCAGCACATTGCTGTCGTTTCGCAGTGAGTACAATTATTGGAATGCTTGTACAGTATGTGATAAAGCCTGAGAGAATGTCGCAGTTTGTCAGATGTGCATCCACTTCCACTTTCGCAGGAATGTCACAAAGAATCTGAAAAAGTTCACGGAATCAAAGAGAATGCCACAGGGTGACAAGCAGAGCATGAGGGACCTCTCGCAGATGATTAAAAAGATGCCTCAGTATCAGAAGGAGCTGAGCAAGTATGCAACTCATCTGCATCTTGCAGAGGATTGCATGAAGCGTTACCAAGGCAACGTGGATAAGCTCTGCAAAGTTGAACAGGATCTGGCAATGGGAACAGATGCCGAGGGTGATCGAATCAAAGATCAGATGCGTAATATCACTCCGATTCTTCTTGATCAGACAGTGAATAACCTTGATAAGCTACGTATTATTGCTCTCTACGTAATAAGCAAGAATGGAATTCCGGAGGACAACTTGAATAGATTGGTCCAACATGCTCAAGTCTCACCTGAAGATAAACAGACGATCATCAACATGGCAAAACTTGGTATCAACGTCGTTGTAGATGTAAGTTTTCTAAAGATGCTATTACCTTTGTCAGTCAATATTCTTTCACTCAATCAATCTCACTCATTCGGGATTCTGTAATCAGGGCCCACGCAAGAAACAGTATACAGTAACACGTAAGGAACGTATCACTGAACAGACTTATCAGATGAGTCGTTGGACACCAATTGTCAAGGATATTATGGAGGACGCCATCGAGGATAAACTCGACTCTAAACACTTTCCTTTCTTGGCAGGACGAGCTACCAACTCCGTGTATCACGCCCCAACAAGGTAGGAAGCTCGTCGGTATTGGAAATCGTACTAATGACTCTTATTAAATCTGTAATATAAATTATTTTCCAGTGCTCGCTATGGCCATTGGCATAAGGACAAAGGTCAGCAAACGATTAAAAATGTACCACGGTTGATCGTATTCATCGTAGGCGGCGTCTGCTTCTCGGAGATACGTTGTGCCTATGAAGTGACAAATGCTCTCAAGAATTGGGAAGTTATAATCGGTAATTCCCTAATGTTTAATCTGACAATCTTAGCAAGCCTTGAAGTAATAAACATTGAGATATAGATCGATATAACGATGAATTAATCGCAGATTTACGAGACTTGTTTTTCTCTCTTTGCAGGTTCCTCTCATATAATAACGCCAAAGTCTTTCCTTTCGGATCTTTCGAAGCTTCACGCCTAATTTCAATAAACAACAGAGTATTAACATTCCCCTATATTAAATGTAACGTGCTAATTTACATTTAATTCGCAACTAGCGTTACCATCCCCATCGGTATTACCAGCCATGAAGTTCCGTCAGCAATATCGGCAATTAAGTTAGAATTAAAAGAAAAACATTGCAAGTCAATTTGTTATATAAAATCGTTACGCAATTGTGTTAAGAGATCGCGAACAAATTCGGAATTTAAGTATCAAGAAAACGAAGTGTCATCTCGAATCAAGTGCCTGCGCGAAGATGATGGGATCTATGACAGGACTGGTTTTACTGATGTGAATCATTAACATTGAAAGAATGTGTTGCGATTATGCATAGTTCCGTGAGTAATACTGTAGCTACAGATATTCCTGAATCGATTGGGAAGCTTAGTCACTTGTTCGGAATTAAAACTGATGAAGATGCAACTACTTAAGTCCTTATCGTCTAACTCGCACTTCGAAATGTCTTAATATGCGATTTTCTCCACTTATATAAGTATTTTTTTTTCCTTTTGATAGATGCCATTGGCGTATTCAATAATCTAACGTGGCTATGGTGTACTTCAATGATCTAACAGATGTCTATAGCAGGGTGCGAATGCTTCTCAAGAGGAAGCAGGCTGAGGAGTTTAGAGTTATGTAATGTGTAAATGTACGTGTATACTTGAGACCGTGCGTATGTGCACGCGTCAGTGATGAATGAAAGATTGAAAAAGTGACGTTGGCAGTGTGTCAATTGAAATATTAACTCTGCTAAAACTCGTAACGATACGTAACTGTAGAAGACATAGATTGAACTGTTGGTATATAGGGGATGATCACTTTTGGTCAGTGGAGGTTTGTCTGTTACTTGATTGATCGTATATTTAAAACATATATACATGTACATTAAACAATATGTTATGTTAGCGAGAGCTGATTATCTTGAAATTGAAAATATTTATAAAAATATATGTATGTATGTAGAAAAACCGTAAACAAGGTGTTCTGCTTGCAAAGGCCTAGATGCCACTATTATTCAAGTTATCGTTATTCATTACAAGCAAGATCTATGTTGGTAAACTATGGTGAATAAAAGGGGTCTCGCATAACATCTGTCAATAGTCAAGGATGATCTCGAGTGTTTATCAAAATAAAATTCGTACAGATATATTCTGTCCTCTTTCATCTTATTATTCAGTTTCTAAGCAGTGAATTGTTGTATAATACAACTTTACCAATCTTATGAAATGGTATATAGTAAAGTGCCCTATATAACAGTATACCAAACAAAGTGTGTTCTATTGATAAATCATGATAAAGACCTGTTAATTTAGAAACTTACACTCATGATTTCTTTTATCGAAGTTTACCCACCACTCAAATCTGTCAAAAACGTCAATTTTTACTCACAAAAAAAATCTGATTGTAGCCATTTCACTTGGCCTCTACTCTTCTTATCTTTAGGCTCCCCGTTAATAGCCAGCGATTCATTTCACTTGATCAACGATGTACGGATATGATAACGCAGGAATGCAGTAACATTAACTATGGTAAGACTGAAAACGCATCACTCTAATAACAAGGATTCGTATTTCATGAATAACGAGTTTGAATCTGCTGATGAAGATGACTACACGTCATGTACCTACATCGAAGAGGCATCGTCGATTCAAAATAAGCTGATTTAACGATCGCTAATAATACATTAACTCTTTGTCTATACCATTTTACAACTTATGCACATAGTTCTTTGCGTCTAACGCAATTTTTTCTAACTCAGTGTTACACGGGGTGCAGAGTTTAAACAGGATTGACCAATCACGTGCAAGACTCTGACGTATTCGACCAATGAGGTTGATCAACCGTGTTTAAATACTGTACGTTGAAGACGTAGTCATGGGTTGTGTTTCCACCGGAATCAAATTGAGTGAAGAATTATTTCTATTGTATGTATGTTATTATATATATGATTAAACTATAAATATACATATAATGTATTTCAATGCTCGTTCGACTCTGGTGGAAAACAACAATTGTCCCTGCATGCATCTGCATTGGGTAATTCACATTGGTACTGCGGTAGCGAGATGACTGAAAAATTGTTAGGAAGAGACAACGAAGGAAATATATACTTTCAATTAGTGTTTAATTAGACCATTAGGGCAATAAGCATACTCATCGAGATTATAGCTATATGTGTTATACGCTAATAGTATTACTCTTAATTGTTATAATTATTAGTTTACACAATGATCTCAATATATTCTCTTTGAATCGTAACGTAAGAAAACAGCAATGCGTACCTAATGCTGATATATATGTATATATCTATATGTGTGTACCCTCAAACCTACACAGGCTTTACACATCATCAATATTATCCTTTTGACAATAAAAATTATCATAGAATTACAAGAAATGACAATGAAAAAATGTCGGACACGCCTTAACAGCCAAAAAAGGGTAATAGTCCAGTTGACAGTGACACACGATGCTTTATCATTGACAGATGCTCGAGCGATACCTCGAATGTCAGCAATTCCGGCAGCGCATTTTTCATATTGTTAAGTAAAAGGAAGAGAAGAAAAGAGAGCCATGTGTCAAACAATTTTTAATAATTATATATTCCAAAGTCAAGCCACTCTTATTTTCCTTCGGACATAAATAATATAACAAGACCAAGCAAAGTTACACCATTATGATGGTGCGTCGGGGTCAGTAAGAAAATAATAGAGACAGCAAAGATAAATAATAATAAGCAAAGTAATATAACGACAACGAACGATACCGGAAGTGGAGTACTCACAGAGGTAGATTGTGGATAAATAACACAATAAGTAATTGTAGGATACAATAAAAGTATGAAGTAAGTCAAGCCATCTCCCTTTTACTTAACAACATCAAGCATCTCTTTATTTTAGCCATTTATTTGTATTATTATTTATGTACAACCAGTTTAATCCTCTATCAATTAGTAAGTCTGCTAAAATTCGTGTGCCATTGGAGATGATGTGCGCCCGTGGGAACTTATATAAAAATTACTTTTGATACGGCAGAGTGATTTTGGTGTTACTTATGAAATACATCTTTATAGTCTAACTTACGTTGAGATCTAGTAGGTTACACAATCTGTCTATTGGCCTCCTTAGTCCTTACAAACCTTATCACATAGAATTGTATTAATATTTTATACATACATTTTTTTTTCTTTAATTGCTGCCAATGATTCTCCTTCATATTTACAATTCTAAATCACGTATTATACAATAATAATACCTAATAACGCATATGCACACATGATGTGTCCTGTTACATGCACACGTTCTCTCTCTCTCTCTCTCTTGAACACACGCTATTTAAGGTTCCTGCCTAAAGAGTGCGTCGAGCTCGGGGAGCATCGCAATCGCAAAACGCATAATCCATAACGCATACGCAGCTTTTTGCGAACTTTTAGGGATATCGTCCTAGAAAGGGCTTTCTTTCTCTCTCTCTCTCTCTCATTAAATATTTGTCTTGAAATTCGTCCATATGACCAGTGCATGTGAGAGTGCTACGCAAAGAGGTCATTGCGTGATTATTAATTACTGAGCGCACTCCTTAGAAAATTTTCATCGAACATAACGTCTAATATACGCCTCCTACAATCATTTAAACGATTATCCATAGCCTTCCTCGCGGAAATAACTTTTACGAGGGTACATCACACCATATTTGTCTTAACGAACAGATTTTTAAGGTCTTCGTCTTTTCAACCACCCTGCTTCTTTTTAAGAGACCAGCATGTACGCAAACACGCACGCACACACACACACACACGCGCGCGCAGAAATAACATTCACGTACACAGAAGTTATTAATGTTAGATTACGCAACATAACTTATCGATTTCGTATCTCTAGATGTGATCGTTAATGATTTTTTATTTCTTTTCTCTCATTCGCAACTATCTTGATCTTTAGGGAAAGAAGGAAATTTTAACGCTACGAAATTATGTTATACTAATGAATGAAAAGGGACGTTTAAAAGTGTCTCTCTATGTGGTACTCGTCGCCTATCTTTCTGTCTCTTTTAAATAAATAATTCAAGTAATCGAATATGGATGGTTGCTGGATTCTTTGGCTAAATGGCTGGCTAGATACGTGTTTTCGTAAATACTTGTAACGGTAGGAAAACGTGCCATGAGAGTCACAACTTTCATGGACTGTCTTACCTGCTTAATAATTAAGGGCATTGCTTTGAAAGACAAGCTGATAGCCTAACAGTGAATAATGGTGATCGAGTGTCTTAACGATGGAGGGAAATATGATAAAATGAAGTAGATACGAAAGAGAAGACGTATCGAAAGGAATAAAGAAATCAGATCCTTTCTTTTTACGCCATAGGATTCCCGCGACAGTTACCACTTTTGTAAACTAGAAGAAAAATAATGTTAGTAATTTTTTTTCTATTATTTTTCTTTTTCTTTTACTTATACCCTTCTTAATGTAACGTTACGAATTTTTGTATTTTATTTCATTTATTTTTATTTTTTTTTGTAACATATTAAAAACATTGAACCGCTACTGCTAGGCTTTCTCTTGTAACAATCTATTACGGACATCATTGTTTGTCATCATCATCATTCCTATCGCCATTCATCATCATCATCATCATACTGTATTTAATAGTATGCACTATAGCTGATGTATATTACTGTACAGATTTACTGAATAACGCGCATGGTTACATTGCAAACAATCTTGGTTGCTTGTCGACATGAAAATATGTATAAGAAAGAAAAAAGAAGGGACAGAGCGAAGGATTAAAATTAGAAAGGAATTATGTAAGGGCTGGCTCTGCGAATAAGTTTGTGAACTAGAACGTAAAGAAACACACTAGAGGTTCGAGAAGCTCTTAAAAAAATAAAATTGTATTCAATTAAATAATTTAATAATATATAATTCACATAATAACTTTCACTATTGAATATATACTATATCGCTAAAGCCACTAATATTATATTTTCTATAATTTCAAGTACTAGCATTAAAATTAATTTCATCGGTGTGATAGCTCAGATTAATGGTAGTACGCAATCAATCCAAAAACTTTTAAATTAGTTATCAATATCGTTTTTGTACTTCTTTTTTTGCCAATTAAAATTGTTATCAACAATCAAGGGAGCTCTTAGTCGAAGGACTACCTAGAACGCATGACTCTCACCCTTCACATCTTTAATGTGTAAACTTTTGACTACTATTACTCACCAACGTCATATCATATTCATATTCATCAAGACTTTTAGGATTATCAGGGATTCACCACGATCACCATCATCATCTTCATCTTCATCACCAATACCATAACCATCAGTATCCAGCATTTAACCATTACCACTAGTACACTTATCCTTGCTGTCTCTACTCTAGATTCATCTGGATTTAAATGTATTTTATTTTATCTTTCTCGTAAGCCTTCTTCGAAGAATTTTTTCCAGGACTCAAATCCTATCGTGTACCATATTTTCTTTACAATGATTGTAGTGATTCGCTGTATCCATTCTCTTCGCACAATTTCTACAGCCTTCACCACCAATGTTCCATAAAATCACTCTTCCCATCCCAATTCTCACGTTATCTTCGAATACACGGTTTTCTTCATTCCGACGACTAAGCCAGTGTTGACAACCACTGCGTTCACCTTGCGATTCTATTTAATATATCCCCTTATTCATTCTACCAAGTCCGCCATTCACCGAATCAATAAATTTCATCAGCCACCCTCCATTATTACTCATGACTCCTGACAACTTTCCATTAGAACCTCTCTAGTATCAACAGACTATATGTGAAATTGATTACGATTCGATAGAATAGGCTGATACGCTATCGCGCGGGCCCTTTCATCTCTAATCCCTCTCAGCATCACGGTTCATCTTAAATAACTTTCTCCTTTCTTTATTCTCTAATCGCGACGCCTGTACACAAGGGGTAAGGTATTAGCTCCGATACAACGCGGATGCTTGATTGGATAAGAGATCGAAACTACTTGACGCTATCACCTTAGCATTATTCTCATAATAATTGACGACATTGTTCTATGGTGAATGAATAAATGAGTGTTTCACCCCTTCACCTTCATCTGTGACATTTTATATTTACTCCATTTTTTCTCCTTCTCTCCCTTTCTTTTTTTAAATCCCCGCCAGTCATTCACAGCATGACGTAAATATGCTTCGAATGACGGGAGTTCTCGTCTAGGCGAATAATCGCGCTAGGTAAATTTTCACGTTATTGACTTAACAAAAGCCTACCTATCCCACGCGATTACAAATACCACGATTTTACTCATAATCGAGGGACAAAAAAACATTTGTGATCTGTAATGAAATTATTAGTACAATGGCTAATAATTATAGGTATATTATTAGTAGAAGTTGAATCTGCGCAATCCTAGCAACGATCAATGACTGAATGTGGAAAAATATAAAACTTAACTAAATGTACACAACTTTACGCTCCCCGCACTCTCTCACTCAGCACACGCTTTCGTCTTTGCACGCAAATCTCATGTAACCTTTGCAATAATCATCTTTTCTCCAAATTTACATAAAGTACAAACTTATGAAAACCGGAAAATGTAACGCAATAGTCGGTAGCATTATCGAAGTATCTCGTAAGTATTTATCTAATTTACATGGTCACACTTGGGTGTCCGTCGATTACACAGTGACCTCTTTCACCTTCCTTCAACCCCTCAACAAAGGTCTTGAATTATTCCTTTCTTGGAATGCCCCCGCCCACCCCTTACCCAAGCCATTTTTATTCTTTCAACCATCCATAAACAAACTCACGCTAAACCCACTGCAACAATTCTTCATTCATACTTGATCTAATACACGAGCGTTCCTCTTCATCCACGCCTTCCCCCTCCTTTCTTTTTCTTTCACTTATCACCAAGTGTATACATACATATATGTATTTATGTATATAGAAGTATGTATATGTATATATTAACACGATCTCTGGCATCGTCCAGCGTCATTATTCTTCCAAGTCCTGCCCGGTTTCAGTGGGAATATTATGAGCAGCAAATTGTAATATTACAAAGATTCCTCGAACGCAGCCATCAAATCGCTCTGCATGTTCATGTCAATCCGGCTAGCCATCTGAAAATACAAATACACCGGTTCTTGGCGATACTCCGTCTATTCCTTCTCCAATTTTTCATCATCCTCTTCGACTTCTAGCAGCTTCCACAATAACGCCATTGGTATTATGATCGTCACCCTCACGGTGAACTCTATACGTTATCTCATGACCGTTAAGGGCAGTAATTAATTAGCATCGAAATTCCTAAATCTTTATAATCTTCGTACCTATATTCTATTCCAAGAGCATTTATCGGGAGGTGGTGCTTTTTCAATTCACAAATTTTTAATGACTTCGTAAGAGTGTACTTACCACTTCGCGTCGTCTACGTTCCTGCTCGCGCAGTCGTTGTCTTTCTCTCTCGGCTGCCGCCTTATCCTGACTCGATGACTGACTGGGGCTGCTACTGTCCGTATCCGTGGTAGCTTTCGCTTCCTCCGATCTGGCACTGACAACCATTGCTGCACTCTGTTGCTCCGCTACGGTTTTCCTCACTTTCTCGAGAGCATCCTCCTCCTCGCGTTCACGCCGCCTCTCATTTTCTTGACGTAGCCTCTCGCGTTCCGCCTGCTCTTTTTGTTGCCGTCGAATCTCCTGTTGTTCCATCAAGGCTCTTTGCTGTAAATTAATATAAAAATATTCGATATGATTTACAGTCTACCTTTTACGTTCGGTATCTTTATTTAAAATGTAGATTAAAAATCCTTTATTTACATCAGTTAAATATATACTAACCCTATCCTGCTTTTCTTTAGCCTGTTTCTTGAACGCTTGGAACGAATCTCGTGCTGCACTCTTCATGCTACTTCCGGCAGCTGATTGGGGACTCGACGCTTGGGCTAACGATGACCACGACGATGCATTCTTTACATTCTGCTCGACGGTCTGCTTGATGATACATAGGGCCAATGAATAATTTTATTATCATGGTTTGAGGCGCTTGGTGAAATAGCATTGTGAAATGTATAAAAACTTACCTTGTTCTTGAAAGCCGAGGCAAAATTCGCTGCAGGATTCTTCGAGTCAGCCGGTGTCAATTTCTCCTCGGCCATGAGCTGTGAACTCGAATGATTGCCCATCGATGACATTCCTAGAGCACTCATTTCTGCAAAAAGAGCTCCCGCTAGAGCACCACCATCGCATAATAGATTAGTAAAAAGCAGTTAGTAAGTACCCTTTTTCACAGACACCGAGGAAAATAGCTACCATAGAAGGGTTGTATTTTGAAAAGAAAAGCATTAAAATCCAAATAAAAGTAGTGATCGAGTAATCATTGGAACAGAAGCAAAAGGCAGGTGACATGGGATGCCAGTAGCAATTCAATGAAAAGAAGCGTCAGTAGAAAGAGCATAATAATGGATGAATTGTAGCATTAAATTTGCATGAATTTATGTAATAATTTAAGACCTACCGTCCATGGATTTCTGAGGAATTTGTGGCTGAGACATTGGCAATGGCTTCTCCTCCTTCTTAATGGGCAACTGAGGAAGCTGCATGGGTATGGTGACCATGTTCAGAGGATCGAAAATCGAGCCCATGCCCATCCCACTCATATTGAGTCCCATGTTTCCTCCCGGAACGCCATTGTTGTTCAACATACTTGGAGGAGAGTTCTCCCGCTTTACGTTTGAGAATCCATTGGAATGCTGCTGAGACATGATGTTATGCGTGTTCTGAATATTGCTAAGTGGTGACGTCGTGTTGATCATGTTTTCAAGAGAATTGTGCATGGACGTGTGCATATGCGTGGTCAAGCTTTGTTGCAAATTCATATTTAGATTGGCCATATTAATATTGCTCAAATTCAGGTTCGAGGCCATCCCGCTAGTCATCATGTTCACAGGATTCTTCAACTCAGAATGCAAGTTCAAATTCGAGTTGTTCGCTGTTGTATGGGGTGGCTGAATCATAGGGATATGTGGCTCCTTCTTAATATTCGCCAGGGTTTGTTCAAGCGACGTCTGCGTGGTGGGCAGGCTTGATCCTGAGAACGGAAAGAAACAATAAAGAAAAGTCCTTCGATAGTAAATATTCTTTAAGAATGAATTTCTACGTAACTCGAGCAGATTAACAAAAGACTAACACAGAAAATACATAGCTATATGACGATATACCTAGCGTACTGAAAGGCTGCAAAAGGTCTGCCGTCTGCTGATTGAGTGCAGTTGTATCCGTTGGAGCGGAAGGAGCATTTGCATTTGGAAATGAACTAACTGGAGTTGGTGGTTGTGTTCCTTGATGCACCACGGGCGAGGTGGTCACCATAGTACTTGTATTCGTTGGCGTGACACTAGGAGGTGGAGTGGGTACAGAGACCGAAGGAGTAGCTGGGTTGGAAGTGATTTGCTGTTGAGAAGTTTGTTGGGATGGCTGTTGCTGTTGATGTTGCTGTTGTTGCTGCTGAGGTTGCTGCGGTTGTTGCGGAGACGGATTTTGAGACTGCAGAGTATGCTGAGACTGTAGAACGTTAGCCGGAGGCTGCTGAGAAATGCTAATCGCAGCAGCAGCAGGCTGATGTGAGGTCGGAAGGGGAAGTGACGAAGATGGTGGTGGTGTCGGCTTTTTTATAGGGACAGCTGTGGCCATTGCCGTGGGACGTGGTGGTTGGGCCGGCATCGAAGTGTGACTTGCCACCTGTGGTATGGCTAACCCTTGCTGATTACTCGTGACTGCCGTCGCCCCAACCGACTGGGTTGCACCATTGCCTCCTGGTTGAAGGACTGATGTAGATCAGTCATCATGTACATAATATTATTATTTCTCTCAAGTTCTATAAATACTCCTACAAGCCTCCAAATAAACCGTGCATCCTTACCTTGATCGCTAGGTATATTGTTAGGTTGCGTTACAATCGGCGGCTTCGATCCAGCCCCAGAGGAATTAACTCCCGTGGCCGTTGTCGTCGCCGCCGCCGCTACCGCCGCTGCCGCTGCCGCGACCGCTGCCGCCGTCGAGGATCCAATAGAAGACGTCACCGACGAGGGCGTCGAAGCCGACGCGGACGCCAACGTCGACAAGGATCCTGTGACTACCTGAGTTGTCTGTTTGTTCATCAAGAGTGAAACAACAGCACCGGCGTGATTAAGTGCCGAGCCCTGGAAAATTGAGTCGGTCAGAGTCACAGAGCAAAGATACAGATCACTGTCCATAATCAGGGAAAGGAATAGTGCAATCGGAAATAAAGGTGATCGAAGTTCGTGTTCGAGCTAGAGAAGGTCAAGGACATAATCGGAGTCTGTCTTACCGAGGTAGAAATGTTGGCGGTCGCGGGGACGGTGGCGGCGGTGATGATCGAATTACCTGCAGCTCCGCCTCCACCGCCTCCGCCGCTAGGCGTCGTCTTCTTCGCTTTCTTTCTTGGCGGCCGATTCGAAGTGTTCCCTGTAATTCAATGTAACAAGCAACTGGCGGTGAGTCGACGAACGGACTTAAAGACTTTCGTTCAGACCATGTGGACTAGAGTGGAGCTAGTGAAATGCCGACGGTGCAGAGGATACCAAAATACTAGAGGATACCAGCCATGACTTTCCGTAGTACAAGTGAGTGAACCACCCGGGCGTTTCCCGTCGTCGGTAACGCAAATTAAATAAGACCAAAAGCATATATTTTCTAATAGATTTTATTCATATACTTATATTATAATTGTATCACTGTGTACAACAATGTTAATTTAAATATCTCAATTGTATGCTTCCTTTTTTTTTTGTGGACTTTCATCTTAAGGTTTTTCTTTTTTTTATATTAAAAATTCTTAATGCGTAGAACAATTTTTTTTTCTTCTTCTTTTATTCTACATAATGTCTCCGAGTCAATCGCACTTCTTTCATTCGTAAATAAATTGTGAGCACGTGTATATCCGTGTTTTATATGTATATACCTTGCACGCTCTCGCCCATGCAACTAGACTACCCCTGCCGTACGTACGTTATCGGTGCGACGTTTTTCCTTTTTTCTTTTTAGGTATATCAATAATAACGTGCATACGTGACTCTACCTATGCACAGGTACAAAGGTATGCGCGAGAGCGTGCATATTTTCTCCTCCTTCCTCCTTTCATCCGTAACACCTCATCCCACTTCTCATCCTTATCCGCACCCCCTTACCCCTCCTCCTCCTCGGCCGATTTACCTAACACCGCATTCATTCGCGTTTCTCTCTTTTCCTTTCTCACTCATTCATTCGTTTTCTCTTCGCGTACTTCGCGCCAAACATACAACTCTCGCTCTCACGCATTCTCTCTCTCTCTCTCTCTCTCTCTCTGCTCGAATCATTGAATAGTACAAACGACGGTAGTGGTAGTAGTAATAGATGTTGTTCTTGTGTTTTTAGCAATAGTAATAATAGCAGTAGCAGTAGTAATAGTAGTAGTGGTAATAATAATAGCAATGAAAATGACCATAATAATAATTGCGACGACAATGGTGCCGATAGCGACAATGGCGATGATAATAATAACGACGACGATGACGATGACAATGACGATGGATGATGATCATAAATCGCTGACTACAAAAAAAACCCATCGAACCTCAATATCGTTTTCGTACGATGCAGTAATTTGCAGTAGTAGCGCTAATAATAATAAATGTAATAATAATAGTAGCAATAGTAATAATATAATAATAATAATAATGATAATGATAATAATAGCAGCAATAATAATAAAGGTGACGATGAGGATGACGATGACAATAAGAATACCGATATCGTAATATTAATATATAATATTGTAATAATAATAATGATAATAATAAGAGAATAGGGATAAGAGCGTTACGAATAATAATAAGAAGAACGACAGGAGATTTATATAGTTAATGATCGAGATACGATTAAAATAAAAGTATATTCGAGAATGAAGGTGAAAAAAGGAAGAAGAAGAGAAAAAGAAATGAAATTGTGTGACTGGACAAAGAGATGCCTTGGCCGGAAACAAACGATTTTGAAAGTGATAGAAAGTGGGGCGAGGGGAGTTTACGTAGGCAACGAAAAAGCGCGCGCAATTCAAATATAATGATTCCCGATCTCCCCGTACAAGCTGGACAGGAGGAAAGGGGAAACAGGGAGGCGCTTACGAATTCCTTCACAATTATTAAACCCGTCCCCTCTTTTATCGCCACGTTGTGATATCTTGCCTCAGCGCGAAATCCTTCCAGCCGTCTCAGTTTCAATTGGCGAAACGTCGCCAACGCGTGAGCGGACCCTCGACTCAGATTAATCGAGAATCGAAACCTACCCCACGATTGGCCTACTTCTGAATAATCATTTGGAGGTTAGAATCAATCTAGCAAATTTCTTTGCACTGGATTAAATTATAAGACGATAATATGAAAACGATCCAGTCGACGTTTAGCTATTTCTTTTTGCTCTTTTATCCTCTCGCCCCCTTCTTCGTTTCGCTCTCATTCTCTCTGTCTCTCGCGCGCGCTCTCTCTCTCTCTCTCTTTATATATATATATATAGTTCCTCTAACGTTCATACTCGCTCACCTCAAACGCACATTCTCTCTCATCCTTATATTTTTTTTCACACTCTTATTACATATGCGGTTCAGCGCGTATACGCGCGTGTGATTAACGCCTGACAGTGGTATTACACACGCGTTAAATTTACGCGTCTTGTCTCTCCGTGTAGCGTGTGTGTAGCGTGTAGTATGTATGTGCACACGCGCGCGCATAAGTCACGCTGTAACTTACGGCTACCTTTAATTACTTTACGATATATTAGTATTTACTATGTACAATGCGTGCATCCGTTATTTCTCGTGATATTTTCGAAAACCGAAAAAAAAAAAAAAAAATAAACGCCGGGACACGGGACGCGAACGCGTGACGAAGAGGAAAACGCTCGCAGTGGCGGCGGCCGGTGGTCGTGGACAAAATATATAAATAAATTGAAAAAAAAACACGCTTGATGTAACCTAACCTACGTGCCTACGGTTAGTGATAAAAGATCGCGTGGTCGTTAAAACGAAAAATAATGATCAAGTTTAACAATTGATTTTTGCCTTTTTTTTCCCTTGTACGTCACATCTGTCCCTGTACGCGTACAATTGTCTGTCAGTGTTCCACGTGTGCATTTGTAGCCTGTTCGAATAAGTGCAACGAGAGAGAAGGATAGAAGATGCAGGTAGAGAAGAATGGAGCTGGCATGAGTGAATTGAAAAGAAAAAAAAAACCTTACAAATGGAAGAATTAGCGAACGGCGATGCATCTGGTTTGTCTAGCGTATCGAATAAAATCTAGAGAAATTTTTGTTGGAAGGCAATACAAGAAGTATAGTTATTATAAAATGCCCTATATATACCTCGCGTTTACAAGTATAGTCGTAATTGTATCTTAATAAGATGCATACTTCTCTATCTAAGTCAGCGTAGACGCTGTCAATTTGTTTGTAATTCTTCTTCTTTTTTTTTTGTTCCGGTACACTAACTAATTATTCGCGGACCCCACCGACCCTCTCTCAACATTCAATTTTAATCGCGCGAAATTTAAATACAAATTAACCTCCGACAGGGTTCGCTATCTACTTCCGAAGAAAAACACGCTCGCGGGGTAGTCGCGCGTCTTTTCCTCCTTCTCCTGTTTTTCCTTCGTCTTCCTCTTTTAATTAATTAATTTATTTATATACTTTACTTAGAAATGAACGAACACTTTTTGCTGACCAATCCAGATTACTCGATCGGATTTGAGGTTAGTAGTAATAATTGATTATTCGCCTATCTCCGGCTCTTAAGTACGCTGCTGCTAAGGAATATGACTGTTATCCTTTGCGAAGGAAGCGACAAAGAATAGACAATGATAAAAAAAAAATCATTAAAAAAAAACAGAGACATAAACGATCCTATGATAAAAATGACAATATTCTTTAGTTGTACTATGCGTGCAACTCGGGATAATTCTCGATGCTTCTCCCTTTATAGCTTTCGAACAGCACACACGCTGACATTTATATTTATATATAATTGTATATATATATATATATAAATCAGAGAAACGCTCGAGTATCAATCGATTGTGAGAAATTGATGAATATTTTACACCCTTTCGTTCGCTCTCTATCTGTCTTCTTCACACACACGCACACCTCGCTCTCTCTCTCTCTCTCTCTCTCGCACTGAATCTCCCTTTTATCACCGTAATAATGACTTCTTCTTATTATTATCTATATACCTCTCCTATATACGTATAATATAAGAACTAAATTTACATGATATCTCAACAAAAACGCTATCATGGAGTAGACACATTTACACAAAGATATATATAAAAACAATATTTTATCCCCGCAATTAATCATCATCGTCATACAATTTCTTTTCTCACTCGGTCTCTCGCTTATTCGCTTCGCGTAACACACTCGTTCGATCACGCGCTCTCACTCGCTCCGACACACTCGTCAAATATATAGATATATGTATATATATATTCGCTCAATCTCTCGTTCGCTAAACTACCTTCGTCTTATACTCGTATAAAAAGATCTCTAAAAGTGCATCGATAAGGACGGGTTAAAATAATATTACAGGTTACATCGTAAGCATCGGCAATGAGTGAGAATGTCGCGTGACGGTGCGGTATGTTCGTGCCTTGTAAACGCTTAATTTGTAAAAAAAAAAATACCGTCGCGATCGAACGACAATTCGAGAATTGATATTCGATCTTAATTGGAATAGAAATTAATAAATGGAAGAGGAGACGGTGTAGGGGAAGTAGGCGAGGACAGGGCGGGTACGGCGTCAGAGACAGCAGAGCAGGAATAGCGGCAGCGAATGGCGATCCGAATGGAAAGAGAGAGAGAGAGAAAGAGAGAGAGAAAAAAGTAAGAAAAAGAAAAAAAACCGGAAGATCATAGCAGTGGGTCTATGTATCGCTTTGTTTTCTTTTTAAAGTAATTTCTTGTTTTTCATCTTTTTTTTTTTCAGTAGTCGCGTTACCCCGCTCTTCGGGCACGCGATAAAAGACCATACCACGCCATACGCACGATCTCCAGACGATCAAGCCTTTTTCGTATCCCTTACATTTAGCAACATTCATCTTGGACAAATGAAGAAGCTCGGGACGCATTTGGACGTATTCAGCATCCGTTTCTATAGCTCTAGCCATCAAAGAAACGACGCTAGTCACCGAAGAGGAGCAACTAGTGCTACGCATACACACAGGTATGATGAGACGACGGACAGCCGGAGCAAAGCTTAGCGGAGTGCAAACAATGTGTTTGGAGGCCAGCGCGCGCGCCTTTTCCTTACGATCATACACCGCGAGAATCCTCCTTTTCTCCTCCTCTTCTTATCAGGCACTCCCTCTGTCGCTCTTTATCTTTCTCTCTTGTACCTCAACACATTAGCCACGTATAACCCCAAATCCCATTCATCCGCCAAACCATCCAACAGGACATACTTGCATGTATACGTACTTTGTCTCTCTCTCTCTCTCACACACGCACGCACTCAGTCACAGTCTCTCACTCGCAGCATCCCTTAGCTTGTGCCTCTAAAGCATCCAAGACCAGCATTCACGGCCACAGCCACAAAACCATACTCAGAGCAGGTGTTCTCTCTATGTAGACTTCAATGACGATGACGATGGACTCTCGGCTTCTCCGTGAGACTCTCTCTTTCTCTCTCTTCAATTTTTTTCACTGCCTGTCCTTTTCTTCTTCTCTGCCCATTATAACAGTATCCAATATGTAGGACGTGCTCTCTCGATAATTCTCGTTACCCTTCAGTCCTCGATCTATCTCATCGCTCTCTCCCGGTCCCACTCTTGGATCATCTCCTGGTTACCACCTACGTACTTTCTCGTACGTATCATTGTCTTTCTCTTTTCTTTCCATAGTCTCGCTTGGCTCCTGCCCTGACTTATCCTACACCGTGTCGGCCATTACACTATGCCGAGGAGGATCCTGGGACAGACAATACTTTTTCCTCGAATTCTTTATTTTTCAACTTCCGAAAGATGTGCACGCATCTACTGTGTGTGTTTTATTTTTATACTACATCAGAGATTTGCCATTGTTCGCGACGGCGACGCCGGTGGCGATGACGGCGACGACGACGACGACGACGACGGGGGGTGCCGGTTGTAGCGGTGACGACGATGACCTCGCGCGTGTATAGCTAACAAAATTCATTCTCTACTTTACGGAACAACGGTTATGCGCTGATCTGGCGATTCAGCCACCAATACACATTGTCTGCATTGTTCTTAATCGGGGGACGTCGTTTTAGCCTTTTTGGATTGTATGAAGAAAATAAAAGTCGTGCGATCGAATGAGAACGAAGCTAAACGGGCGAGGGTGAACGAGTAACGAACTAAGCCAGTAGAATTCGGTGACGGGAGGGGGGCGGGGGCGGGGGTGGTGGACATGAAAGATGGGTAATAGTAAACGCGCGTAGATCATTCGTGGCGTGAGATGACGGTTGCGCGGATAAAAGTCACGGATCTGGAAAACCGAGAGGGTCCAGAGGCTCAGAGGGATAGAGAAGGGAGATTTTCGTGACCAGAGCCGTGGAGAGTATCATTAAGTGTCAGGCTGTTTCGGTCGTTCCTGTGGCGTCTATATATTATTCGGGTAAGTCCAGAGATTGGACGGGGCGGGGGAGGAGATTGGGGACTCTAGCCACTGACTCTCGAGCAACACAATGTATATCGGTCAACGCCACGGGCCCAAGAGAAAAGAACCAATTATTTGTCTTCAATCAATAATAACCATTCGTGTAACAAGCTGGCATGGCATATGGTATCCTCTAAACACAGTCTGCACTCCACTAGCTCACCTTGTTTTTTTTTACCATTAGTTTTGCTTTCGTAAATTAAACAACAACAAAGAAACTCTTAAGCTATGGCAAGTTTCGAGAGGCGTGTCGAGCGAGCTTGTGTTTACGTCTTTCTCAACTGACAGTTAAATGCACAGCCACGTGACGACTACGAACGGCCACGTGGACCTCCTAGCCGAGGTAAGCCTAGCAGTTCACGTGGCTGCTCTAGTGCTTCTTTATTTATCCTTTTAAACCCTGTGACAATTTTCGTTCACTTCTCGTTCTTCCTTTTGTTCTCCAATTTTCTCCCACGGAGAGGTCGGAGCTCAATCGTTGGAGAAGAGAAAATAAATAAATAAAAGAGTTACCCATCGATAACACTCGACACTCCATTCGCACTTGCTCTAATGTAACGCAGCACTTGGGCCACACCGATAACGCCGTCACAATAATTACAATCATTAATAAAGAATACATAGCAGGAGTTTGGAAAAATTATTTGCGATGCGTTTTGTGCAGACGTTCCGACTTAACGAATCCGACCATTGGGATTCCGTCTTTAAATCTAATTTGTAAGTTTTCGGCATTGCGCGTGTAGCACTGCTGCGAGTACATCGGTCTTTCTTTCTTTTTTCTTTCTTTTTTTCTTTTTTAATTAGCCGACCGGTCATCTCGATCAAGAGTTGTATGCGCGAACGGCGAGCGACGCGTTGAAAGAATTTACATGAGAACTTAGAAGTGGAAGCTTACGGAAAAAGTAGGCTTCGTTCGCGCGCGTCTTTTGAAAAGATACTATTTCGACTGTAGATTGCATTAACATAGAAATTATGTATTCGTAAAGTGCTCCTTTCGGTTCACGAGCTTCAACCTCTATCCGCGACGCAAGCTAACGATACTCTTTACGAACACCATTCGCTAAGTCGGATCCTCTCGATCGAGAACGCCTCGCGCTTGGAAGAAGCGACACTTCGGATTAGCTTTGTGACTCTTCGATTAGCCTTGTGGCCTCTTCGCATAGCTCTCTGAGTGTTTTGTCAAAGGTGTATAAATATGTATTGTCTTTACGAAACTCTAGTATATTTAAGCCCGCGTAACAGGCGTCTTACGCGCTCTATGGAATCAGTGAATAATGACACCCTTGGTGCGACACATTGGAAAGCTCGAAAACTCGAGATAAACGAGACAATAAACAAGAAATACGGTTCACCGGTAGATAGAACGCTCGCGAGTAACCCGATAGTTTCCAATGATTTTTCTTGTTTAAGAAAAAAAAAAAGAAAAAAAAGAGAAAAACCGAGAGAAAATAAAAACGAAAACAAGAAGGAAATAATAGAAAAAGGAAAACACGTCAGTTCGTATTTCCATTGTTTCGGCTACTCGGTTAAAAGTAAGTAGCTTCTTGTTCCCAAGTTATCGGGTGTGATAGTTGCAACAGTTAGATGAGGTTCATATCTGACCTGCTTCGCTGTCACTCGAATCGCTGGTGCTTGACGATAGTGAACTACTGCTGGAGTCACTGTCACTGCTACTACTGCTTGAAGCTGAGAGCCGCGACGGTCCGCTCGCTCCTCCGGTTCCCACCACGTCGACCGATTTACTATTGTCCTCTGTAAATCCAACAATGGCAGTATAGACACAGGAAAGCGCTTTAATAATTATTAATCGCAATCGTCGTGGCAATCGTGTCTTTCATAGATAACATTCATGGTACATCGTTCGTACTTCAATACGATTTTTAAATTCTTACCTTTCTTAGCGGGTTTCTTGACGTTGCCTAGCTGCCCCGTCACATCTTGCAATCTCTTCTCGAGTTCCTGCTTCTTCTCCGCTATCTGCTCGTCTTTCGACTTACCGCTCACTTTCTTGTCTGGGAATATTAGACGTTTAAGATTAATAGAGATCCTTATATACTCTTCCGCTGTATCGCTTTTATCTAGACACGAGACAGAGGGAGATTGCGCTAATTCTTCGAACACACTGCAACTATCGTATTCTGCTGAGACACAGCAGGTTATGAGAGAATTCTTATATAATTAATTCTGAGATAAATAGGGGATGGCGATCATGAAAAATTGTCCAGCACTTTTCAAAGCTTTGATCGCAACATTTTTTTTATGTGAAAGCGACACAAGTATACTCATTGAAGTTTTTCTTAACTTAGAAAATGAATATACGAGCATACTATAAATTTGTATACAACATTATACACGTAAATATATAATTAAATAATTCTATTCGGCAACATCAACCGAGGACGATTCACTAATTTCACGTCGGTATTAAAAACGAGAAAATGTGCAAGCAGTGGACTAAGATATTGTGGGTCAAAAGGTAAGACGTCAAACTTGCTAACTCAAACTCTTTATGATCAATCACCATGATAATGTATATTGCACGGCACAAGGAAGTAAGAAAAAAAAGTTAAACAAGCTACCAGAGAGATAATCTTCCCGCGTGATGCTGCGAGATAGAATTTACAGTAAAGCTTACGTGGTTTTTTCCTGAGGCACGAAGCTACGTAGCTTTCCAGCTCTCGAAGGGTAGACGGCTTGAGCGTCTCGAAATCAATTTCGATTTCGTCAGGGTTGGAGTCTCTGAGCGAGGGCTCGCGCGATTGAATAATGTGCACAACGCGGCCCAATTTATCACCTTGAAAAAGAAAGACGGAAGGAAATAATAATCGAAGAGATCCTTTAAAAGACGTCTTGACATTTTTTTTGGAGTTCTCCTCGAAGATGCTTACCCGGTAGTTTGTTGATATCCAAACTAAGCTGTCTCTTCTCGTCGTAGGACATGGGCTTGGCGTTGTCCTCGTCCTCCGACTCGAAGGTCACAGGAGGTGGCTGACTACTTGTATTTTTCTTTTTGTTTCCAGTAGACCTACTATTTGCCTTGGGCCTCTTATTCGCCGCATTGGTGGCCGCAGTTTTTCCAATTCCGCGATTAGCTTTGCCTTTCGGTTTCGCATTCGCAGCTGGAGGAAGGTGATGGCCCATACCGGAGGCCGGATGACCCTTATTTGGACCAACCGCTATTGCCGGATGATGAAGATCTCCACCCATGCCTCCAGGCATCTTGAGATCGCCAGCACCCATCGCCACGCTTGCTATACTAGCAACAACGCTATCGGACACGTTTGGAATTCCGCCGCTTGGCTTCATAAGCTCTTTCATGGCACCGCTGTGACTACCGACAAGACCGCCACCTTTATTGCTCATCGGCTTTGGCTTCGCCTTGTCCGGTTTCTTCTTTTTACTCTTTTTCTTTCCACTCTCTTCGACCAACTTCCTCATTTGTTCCTGCATAGCTTTCAACTGCGAAGGAAATATACAGAATATTCTCATCTGACAATCCCTTAATTATCTCCTATTATTTTCCCAACCCACAGTCCTTAAGGACATTCCTCAGTTTTATCGCATTGTACTCTCTCACGTTATTAACTATTATTGCGAAGTTATTGTTAATAATTTGTGGCGGGATAAAGTATAACGGGTGTACATCAATGTCACACGTACCTCTTGCTGCAGGGCAACCAATTTTTGAGTGCGTTCCTCCTCAGAGTCGTCACTCTCGGAAGAACTCTCGGAACCAGAACTGCTGCCACTGCTACTGCTACCTTTCGGTCCGATCATTGGCTCATCAGGTATCTTAGCGTACCTAAGAAATCCATTTATTCGAAATTATCATGAATGCCACTTTAAAGTCTATGGAAAACAAAAGTTCCTCGTGAAATACGCACCTCATTTCGAAGACATCTTGAAGCTTTCTTGCCATTGTAACTACGTCGTGATCAGGGGGATTATATTTATAGCAATTAGTGAATATGAGTCGGACGTCACTCGCAAATTCTAGAGCCGTCTTATACTCGCGGCTGTCCATTTTCGTCTAGTAAGAAAATGATCGTTTTAAAGTATGTCCTCTCTACACGCCATGATGCACTTCTAATACAAAACCTTATGCGAAACTGACCTTTACAGTTCCAAGGTCCATGGGCTTCTTGATAATGTCATGGTAATCGTGAAGGCCTAGAAGCTCTGCGTCCACTGGTTTGTAGAAGGGCCACGCATAACCCTGTTAATCATACGCGGCATCAATAGTATTGTTCCATTGTAATAAGAAGTACATAAACAAAGACACCGAGGAGGTACTACTGAAGATGTTAATAACAGAAAATGATATTTTAGTAATAAATACTTTCGAATTACCTTGAAGATTATTTAATGAAATTCATCATAGCATGATTTAGCTATGCGAAATCGGCAATGAGATAAAAAAGATAATATAAATTACAAAATTCAGGATTTACGATTACACTGTGCCTTGTATATTAGTAAATATTTTATCAGAATCACGCTTCAAGCCAGTAAGTGAGAAAACGTTTTAAAAACATGGATTCTTTCAATTGTACTTCCTCGGTGACACAATGAATCTTTGGGAACAATTACCGAATGCTTTTTGGAGAATAGCTCTTTGAGAATTTCGTTACAGGATTTTAGCGCTTCGGACAGCTTCTCCTTCGATTTGCCGCCTGGGTGCTGAGGCTGAAAAATTAAGATGACTTTACAGAACAGCAGTCTAAAACAGTGTTCGTAGGACTTCCTTCCTGATGATACTAAACGTTCAGGCACGAGAAACAGCGCGAACATAGCTACAGTTAATACCAACTATGAAAACGTAAGCCTCTTCGTTGAGAGGCGTGTAAACAAAAATTTAATAAACATATATATTTAAAAAGAAAACTCTGAAGTCTGTGTAGTCTACTCGAAACATGAAACGAAAGTAACTCAGGATCGAAAGACGGGACAATTGACAAGACAAGACAAATGAAACATGGCGCGCCTGAGACGATTAATAGTAAATGTACCTGTTGAGCCATGGCCCCGATGAGGGGCATGTTGGCTTGGTGAAATGGCACATGGCCGTCTTCCGCTTGCCTCGTTGGCTGAAACAGCCCCATCATCAACCCTCTGTTAGTACGTTAATACAATGATATGATAACGCAGACACACACAAGGACATCGAACGAATGTGATGTTATGAGGTTCGTATAAACGAATGATATTTTGGAAAATTCGAAAATCACCCGAAGGTTTCTAGTACCAAATGGCTAGTGGGGCATGTACTTTGCAAGACAAAAACACAACAGAGGGAACTTGGTAACAGCCAAGATATTACAATTGGTACCTTCTTTATCTGTCTTCCGGATTCTCGTCTCGTAGGTATTTTGGCATTCTTCGAGTCTAGCGGAGGGTAGAGCGGCTCGAATGAATTGGCGGTGGGCGTCGTGGTATCAGCCTTTCTCTTCACTCCTTTCTTGAGCTTGGCCGGCTGCGAAGGAGGCATTACGGTGGGTGCAGTCGGAACTTGGGGCGGAGGAGGCACAGCGGACGCAGCCTGAGGATCCATAGCGGGCTGCGCGTGATATCCGCTACCCGGAGGAATCACCTGCTGTGGCAGGGAGTTGTGTGTGGCCATCGGTGCTACACCGATACTTGACGGAGGTGCGATTGTGGTTGTGTTCGTGCTTCCTGGTACGGAAGCAGGCGCCTGAGTTCCCAGAGGCGGCATCGGTATGACCCCCGTCGTTCCAGCCGAGGTCGCCGATGGGGTTAAACTGTTCGGCACACTCGAGCTTACGGCAGCGGTTACCGAGGAGGGCCTACCACGTCCGGCATTTCCAGGACCGCCAGCACTGACACCAGTACTACCGGTGCTGCCTCCGCTAGCTACAGCAACAACAGTCCCTATTCCAGGACCAGGTGCAGCTCCCGTTACAGCCCCAGCAGCGGCCGCAGCCGTACCAGCGACTCCTGCCGATACCGTAGCACCTGCAACTCTGCCTGCCGCCATTTTCTTTCCTTTGGGTCCTTTCGGCACCGGCGGATCCAGCTCCACTTCCTCTTTCGGCATTTGCGCAACCTGTACCAATCAGTCTCTCTAGTTATCCGGCGAGAGCTTGTATTTCTCTTTTCACGTTACCTTCGTCAGGAACAACTTCTCGAGAGCTTGAGCCATCACTACTACATCCTCCCCTGGTTTGTTGTAAACGTAGCAATTTGTGAACATGGTATTGAAATCCTGGATACATTCTCTGCCGCTCCAGTAATAGGTGTTCTCCAAACGCTTCTTGATTGTACCAAGGTCCATCGGCTGTTTGATGATTTTGTGGTAATCCTGCAACGAAGAGTACGGTGAATATCATACATTTTTA
The DNA here is from genome assembly GCA_030142655.1 of Trachelus tabidus. NCBI lineage: Eukaryota > Metazoa > Arthropoda > Insecta > Hymenoptera > Cephidae > Trachelus > Trachelus tabidus. The sequence goes on along the minus strand of JARQTI010000282.1, from coordinate 106,445 downwards.
ACGACAATAAAACATTTCAATCAATTTTAAATTCGTGCTAAGAAACCTACTGGCAAATTGAGTTTCTTCGCGTCGACGGGCTGCTGAAAGGGCCAGGAAAATTGGTGCTTCCATACTGGTTTGAGTACGCCCTTTTGCAGGAACTGTAGCTGATTGGTAACACGGCCTGGCCGAGTTGGTGGTGGAACGACCGGTGGTTGAACAACACCGTTCACTGGCTCTACGGGTGGCTCTTCTCGTGGAGGAGGCTCCCTCGCAGGTACAGTTGGCGTGCTCGATGCCTTACCAGGTGCACTCGTCTGCATTTATTTTCACAGCAAACATTAGAAACAAATAAAATTCCCTTCTATTCTTGTCGCTCAATTTCTTCCATACTCTCAATGCAAAATAATTCATTCTCTCACTCATATCCGATTTCAAGACAGTTCAATCGATTTAATATCCCTAAATAATATCGTTTGAGCAACGTGTCAATAAATGATTACTACTTGAATACTCAAAGGAAGGATTACAATGTCAATTAAGGCTCAACAAAAACAATTACATCTACAATACTGCTAAGAATTTGCCTCCTAAAGAAAACGAATTAAACAGCGTTAACAAGAATGACGTACAATTATAAAGCAATTGATCAATATAAATTCAACGTTGCAGCCAGTGTTGCAAGAACCATCAACTTGTCACAAGGACGATGGAAAGAAATTCCATAAAATTCGATGGTTTCCAATTTAGTGCTATCAAAGGATAGTCTCAAGCTGATATCGTTAAAAATTATTAAATTATTAATCTGAATAATCATGGCGATACGTGCAACAATAACTAACTTCGATTTACTCCTTCATGCATCGAGCGAATGAGGCTGCTAAGTGTTCAGAGTTTTATAACCACAGAGTAAAGCAATTTTCAATGTGGCCCGGACGTCTTCCAGCCTGATCCATGACAATTGCTACAATGTCCAACGAGAAGAGCTCAAATAGCAAGATCCAAGAGAATAGCGACGACTCGCATAAAAATTTTGATTCCAAAACGAGAGCCAATGAATCTCAGTATTTGAGCCGTCCTCGTTTAACTGGTAACCCCAGTAAATAAAATGTAACAAAGAGCAGAGAGTACTTCGTCAACTAAAATATAGACTGTAAGAAAAATCTGCTCATGCTTCAATAAAAAGTATCGAGAACCGATTTAATCGAATTTATAGAACAAAAGTAATCTATTCGGAAGAGTAGTCAACGGGGAATCTCACCTTCGGTATATTACACAGCCTTTCTCGCTCCTCCACATCTAACTGCAATTCATACGTACTATTCAGTCAGATAGCGCGGACATTATTAACAAAACGACAGGGAATCCTAAGTTACAATACCGAACGGTAGTAATTAAAGGAGGACAGGTAGCGGGTTATGAAGAAAGAAGAAAAGAGATAGAGAGGAAACAAAGACAATATTTGAAAAAAACAAATTTCAACAATAACTCGGTAACACTCGCAAAAATGTCCGTCAGCGCACGTTTCTGCGAATGCAACAATAAAACTAACTCTAAAGGGAAATTGTACATGGATGTAGTACCAAGCAAGAGATAAATCGCGTGAAATCATCCGAGGGTAGAGAGGAGAAGAAGAAGGAGGAGGAGAGAATGAGAATTAACGTACTAAAGAGATTAAGTTAATCTATGACTATGCGATATACAAAGGGTGAGTGGTAGTTTCAAGAAACAATGCAGCTTCGAAGAAGTTATATGCATCAAAGTTAACGATCGGTCCAACGTAATCCATTCTTGATCATCCTGGTAGAGAGAGTGTTACCAGGAGGAGTTTTCTGATGCCTAGGGTCGGTAGAGCCCATACTCACCGAGTTATTCTGCGTGATAGTATCCACCTGCTGCATCTTGGCTTCGCTTCTGTAACAGAAAAAGTAGCCAATTAATATAGAGTCGGTTATCGCGTGGTTCAATTCACATGTGCAATATCGAAAGAATTGGAATTCATTCGCCGAGATACGTTACGCCTCTGACCTTACTGCCAGTTCGAGTGACCTCGAAAGGCTGAAGAGGCAGTGAAAAGTCCTTGAAATATTGATAAACGAGGGAAAGTGTTCCTAGTTTAGGCGCACATTTTCGACTTCTCGCCACACACATGAATTGCAACGGCGTAAAACAGGTAAACGATGAGAGATCACTATTCCGCGAGTGTGTACTTCACCTACCTTTCCGACATATATGGTACATAAATGCTACGCAGCAGGTAACTGCCTTACGTCGGTGCTTGACGCTACGAGGCTTCATCAACAACCGAGCTGGCAAGGATATACTCTGAACTGAGCATTGTAGCTCCCTAATTGCTTGCCGAGACGACTGGGCTGCGACCTGGGAGATCGGTGCCGAGGTGGCATAACACTACTCAAGCCTACCGAACGGTAGTAGCTCGAATGTCAGCCTTGTATGCTGCTGCAATTCGCCGTGCCTCCAGCCAAGACTCGCGATTCTAGCAACATCTGGATAACATAACAACAGGACCCCATGTTTGTAACAACCCCAACATTACTTCTTTGCCTTAGGGCGTCGAGGTTACTTTCGACAAACTTACATGTCTACGTGATTATTATCAAAAGGCATCATGCAGATGGCGATTTTGAGTATTTTTTTTAAATCTGACTACGTCATAAAATCCGTGCTTGGCAAGGGAAACCTCTTTGTGGCCTAGAGCCTTCGATCCCACAAGGTGAACATTCACGAGGTATCTCCTGCAACCGTACGGTCTTATTGCAGTCAATCCGAACGATTCATCATGAGCTTATGTTTTGGTGCAAATTTGGACAACGTGTGAGTAACGCTAGTCTAGCAGGAATCGTGAAGGAGTGAAGTTTTGGATGTTTTACGTAGGAGTCTCTCCGCCACGTGGGAACCTGGGAACAAATGTTACACTGCTACCGTTATGTTATTGGAAATAAGCTGGAACATACACCAAATATAAGACACAGGATAGATAAGAGAGCATAGAGAATACATGGAGGGTCGTTGGTCGCTTAGGAGGATCATTCAAAAAAAGAGCGGCGACGGCGGCGACAACGAGAACAGCCATGGCGGAAGGACTCGAGGCGAAAAACTTGACACGGTGGACAGTTTAACGTGCGAGAGCTGCATCCGTTGATACAAAGTATGAAACGAATGCAGTTCAACGAATCGGTAAAGAAATGATGCTAGTTGGACAAATAGAAGCAAGAGCAACGAATGCATAGAAATAGAAGGGTTAGGAGAACGATAAGGATGAAGATGAATACGAGGAGTCGGAACTGAAGTCGAAGTCGAAGATGGAAGTGGAGGTGGTAGTGAAGGATGGCGATGTCGAGGGGAAGAGTAACGCACGCACGCGCGCGCGCTCGCGCTCGCACGCACTTACACCAGGAAAGTGGGGAAAGAGAAGCAGAGGTACAGAAAGAGAGAGAGAGAGAACAAGAGAGAGAAGTGGAAGGGGAGACAGAGATAGAGAGAGAGAGATAGAGTTAGAGAAAGAGACCCGCGCCCAGCCGATGCACCCGACGCACAACAAACACGAGGAACGCGCTCAGAGAACCTAGCCGAGAGTCAAGCACTTCCAAATTCTTAGCGTTTCACGCTTGGATATTCGCGTTTCGCTGAGAATCCGGAACGCCTTCTCGGTCGCTCGAATTGGCGTAGGTTTCATTCAACATGGCGGTTCGGCCGCTCGGGAAAGAAAGCTCCCAAGGGCCCGCCGATATATCTGCCATTTACGCACCAGCAAGGCACACATCACATGATATTTCTATCACTAAACGAACCCAACAACTTTAGGATTACTCGCAATCACTTACCTGATCACTGGAGGTCCACTTTCCACGAGAATTCAAGCAAAAACACTACCACTACGCCTCGAACACTCGCACTACGCTTTCTCCCTGCTTGCTAGTTGGTTGGTCGGTCGGTGTTATGGCCGCCGCCGAGTGCCCCACCGTGTCACTCACTCACTCTCACTCGCGCGAGCGCGAGCGCTTAGTTCGCATACGCGACGAACGAACGCGGCCCCCGACCACTCGCTCAATTACGAATATCAATGTCCTTCTTACACCTCAACACCGTATCAGTGCTCAGCGTTACAATCCATCGACATTTTCCTTTGGCTGCGCGGTGTCGGATGGCTTTCCGTGCCCATGACGATCTCGGATCTAGAAACTAACGATCGCAGCACCAACAATGGCTACGCATTCTTCCGCGACGTACCGAATGGTCCCGTTCCTCCGTTCCTCTTCGTTGTCGCCCCTTGTTTTCCCCACCTCCTTCTCCATTCACCTTTCACAGTACGAAATAACCCGAACACACCCGAAAGTTTTACCGCCAAATTTGAAGTATGCATACTTCTTTATTCAGTTAATATTTTGCCGAATAAAAAATGTCTTTATTAATTTTTATTGTTCGTGTAGACGATCTGACACCATTAACATTCGTATTACTAACGTTGAAACTTTTTTTTATTCGGTCGTTTATTCCTTGCGTCTGATTTATATATGCAAATTTATATTGAAACAGCGACGAATAGAGTGTAGACACTTTGTTAGAGACCCAGAGAATGGGTTTACCGCAGCAAAATAATAGAATAATGTATTTACAATAAAATAACATATTTTATTCGAGGACGAAAAAAAATCTATGGTTAAATTCCAATTAACGACTGTAAGGTACACACTTTGTTTAATTGTTGTAAGTTTGATAATTGAAGCAAAATTCAATCATGCTGGATCGACATTTCAATTCCGTATAAACGATCAGATGTCTCGAGTGTTCGCCGCGCAAACTGCAGTCCGATTCTTCCATTCCGCCGTTACGGGCGTTACCCACAATGCACTATGCGATGATGTAGTAAAATCCATAACTACTCCAGGCATTAGTGTAACATCGTTAAATAATTATCATAAGTGATATTTAAAATAATATTACTATTTACGAAACTCATTTTGGCTAACCATTTTTTAACGCGTATTTAATCGTTTTACGTTGTCATGCCATCGTCGTATGCCAAGTTCCGTTAGACAGCTAAGATGGCGACCACAAAAACTACTAGCATTATATACCAAAAACATTAATTTAGAAAAGCATCAGTCATACATATAATTTTGTTTGCTCGTAATTTTTTTTTCAAATATTATATCGTCAAGTATCACTTTCTTGTTGTTCTATTCTTATGTCAAGATTCGCTAGTATCGGCACACGGCAGAAGTTGCTGTCATTGGATTGGACAGCCATATTCTTTTCCGATGACACGACAACACTCTGGAGTCAAAACAGCACTCAAACTACACACTGGCCACATCACGAAATTCACGAACGTTTCGTTAAAGAGTGCATTAATTTTTTAAATAAATATCACAGCAAAAACAATATAGCACGTCACTTTTGAACATTATTAGTACACATGCAATCTGCTGTGAACACGTCAACTTAGGAAGAAAGATGGCGGTCATCGAGTATTAGACGCGATGATATTATGTGATTATTCTCACCATTTGTATAATTTCCACTATGGATCTATTTTTTAAATCACGGAACTACAAATTTTATAAGAGGCAGTTGGTACGCATTGTTATTGAACTCGATAAACCACTCTACTGCGATAAGCCTACCAGCAGCTCTCGCATAAACGGCCATTTTGTGTTTTGATGACGTAATGAAATTTGTGAGCTACGAAGGAAGTTCAGTAACCTTCCACGCTTGAATTTGGAATGCATTGATTCTATATAAAATTAGCAAACTTTTCAGTTGTATTCGTCTTGTCAATGAGGGAACTAAATGAATTTCTTTAAAACTAATACTAATGTTAATGAGATATCAAGCCAAACGATAAAAGGTTTTTTTTCTCTCATTTAATAATTCATTGCTTATGATATATTTACAAACTCACTTTTTACAGATTTTATATAAAAAAAAAAACGAATTTGCTAATTACAGCTGATAAATGTATTGTTTGCTTACATAATGTTATTTCAATAAAAAATGGTATTCAAATTAGTATAAAATTTATTTAAACTATTCCCCACACTTCTTCAAAAGCTGTACACAATTTACTACACGTCAAAGCACCTGACAGCGGATAGTTACTAATTGAAATGGTGTCTTCAATATAATCTGGATTTACCTAAAAATATTATTCTTAGTTAATTTTCAAATTTAGGATACCTAATTTTTATATTCCATCTGATACTAAATGCTTAGATGTACTTACTGCTCCATGTGCCATTGCACCAACGACAATTGCAATTGGTTCATCCTTTGGAACAAGTTCTCTAGGATTTTGAACACGATTTGCACTAAATGACATAGCAATTTTACGGCATCCCACTGGCAAGTGATCTGTTACAGGATTTCTAATTACTTTTAGTAATTTCATAGGTCCATCTGATGCTCGCACACTGAATTTATGAAGAAGTTGGACTATAATAATAGAACAAATGTAATTTAAAAAACTCTCAGAACAATACAATACTGCTAATTATTTATCTATATATAAAATAATCACCCATAAGTCCAGCAAAACGTTTAGATGTCCTTGGTATTCTTGTTTGAGGATTCACTTCAATTAAAACATTTTTTTCTGTATGAATGTAAACTTGTAGTAAACCAGCTCTATTCAGTGGACTGTCCATGAGCATTAATAAACATTGGTGAGCTATATCTGGCCTGCATGTACCAGGGTCTCTGTTGTTCTTCTTAAGTATACCAATATGATCATCGGAATTCAATAATTCAAAACTGTTTCCCACCTATAACAAAAAATAATGTATTAAAAAAATGCATTTTTGTTTACATCTATCGTTCCACCTAAATTAGGGAAATAGAATTGAATTTTACCTTCACAGATTCTAGTTGTGCCTGATCCAAAATGATGATAAGACGTTTCTCTTGGTTCTTTATATGAGCAATCTGAAGGTGTTTTGGAGATGGATCAAATTCATGCTCATCTTGCTCTTCAACATTTTTTCTTTTCTTTCCCATAACTTCCAACTATTTAGGCACAATTTTATTCAATACTAAAACCGCTTCTTTCCTTCTTCTTATAACTTATTATTCTCGTTTCACAGCAACAGCGAAGTAAATACCTAGAAGCACGTGTACCGTTATGGGTTAGAGCGGACGGGGAGGAGTTGCTGCTCTGAGTAACAAATCTTTCAACCACGTATCTGCTGCGGGTACTTTTGGAATGCTATTCAATAAATGTTAATAGAAAGAAATAAAATAAAAAATGAACAGAGCTAATATTAATAAATTGGATAATCAAAACATATCATGTACTAAGAAATTATTGCATTACTCATACATTTAAGAAACTTTGCTTGTGATAATCCTTAGTACAGCAACCGTGCTTATCGACAGGTAATTGAAATGTTGCAATCCACAGAGATGAGTAGGGACATGCAAAACGCTACGTTTTTAGGCATCTCTGCAGCAATCCATTTCAGAAAGGTACATCAGGGTACATTTTCATTACATGACTATTTGGTGCTATACAAGGTCAACACGTGGGTTTATCCGTAGTTTATACTCTAGACATAAATAAAATAGGAACAGAATATATCACAAATTAGTGTAAAAATGATGAAAACAGAGATAATGAAACTTGTGGATCAAGCAAAGATGCATGAAAATGTACTAACTGTAATGGCTACAGTGGATACAGGTATACATTAATCGTTGTCTTATTTATGTAAATTTTCTTCATCTGAATATACCTAATCGTCGATATACATTTCTCAGGATTCGAATGGATGGCTGTTGACGAGTACAAGGAGAAGCTAGGTTCGAATGCACAATATGTGAAAGAACGAGGCAGAATATACTTTAATCTGAGGCAGAAGGATTTCTCAAAAGTATATAAACGTCGTCAGATATTATCCTTAATTGAAGACAGTTTGCCTACATCACTATTGCATGACACACCAGGTCCAAGACATGAGGTCCATTGACAACGTCTACATAGTCGCTGATGCGAGTTGGCTGCCATTTTCTGGGATTACGAAAGGAAGCGAATTAGACTGGGACCTGGAAATCATAAGAAAATTTGCCAAGGAAAAGATATCTTTAAGAAGGGCCTTGGATGCATGGAAAGAAATTGTAAACTTTCATGGAATAATGTATCCTTCCCTGAGGGAATATCAGGACTCGGATTTGGCACTTCAAAGACCTAAGAGTCCTGTCCATTGTGCTAGAACAAAAAAACGTGGTCTTGATCCATCCTTGGCTTCTAAGGAGTCTCTATTGAGGTTTCGAGTAACTTGTGAAAGGACAGGTTCACACTCATTTGAATCACAGGATGTAGCAAGAATCATAGGTGGAGAATTGCAAGATACATTCAATTGGATTGTAGATCTGGTGCAGTACCATCTACAAATAGTTTGTCATGTCAAATTAGGTATTCTGTCAACAGACACACGCTTACAGGGATTATCAATAAAAACTAGAATAATGAATAATATTCTATTATTATAGGTGAGATTATTACAAGTTTACGTGTTACCCATGAGTCTAAGCATCGTAGAAACATTCAGTTTTATGGGCCCACCACTCTACGTTCAACTATATGTTACAGTCTAATTAGATTAGCCAATCCATTACCTGGGGACATTATAATCGACCCTATGTGCGGTGGAGGATCAATTCCTCTAGAGGTTTGCCTTAAAAGAATCTACTTTGACTTTTATTTACTTTTTCATATTTTGGCATTTATTTATTATAATGGCAATTGTAGGCAGCCATTGCCTTTCCAAACACATATCTGCTGGGTGGTGAAATACATTGTAATGCAGTGGATCGGGCCAGGGCTAACGTAGCAGCAATGAATGTAGATAGAAAACTGGACTTGATCCAGTGGAATCTACTCCATCTACCTCTAAAGGATTCTTTTGTAGACATTTTCGTTACTGATATGGTATAATCATCCACAATTCAGGCCAGTTATAGACTGCAAAATTCTACAATTGAGTTATTGATAACATTTTTATAGCCTTTTGGTAAAAGAAGCGGATCTATAATGGATAATCGTGTATTCTACAAGAAATGGCTGCTTGAAATGGGTCGTGTCTCAAAGCTAGGAAGTGGACGGCTCGTTTTACTTACAAAGGATAGACGAAGCATCGCAACGGTACTCTTGTTTTTAATAATCTTTAACAGACAAGAACCGAAATATAATAAATAGGAATACTAATGTTAAATAATCTTTACCAATTCTAAATGTTTCCTAGGCACTGAAAATGTATGGAAAGTTATTTCGCGTGACGAAGACTCTTGGTGCTAATATCGGTGGACTTCAAGCTGCTGTTTACGTTTTACTGCGCACCAATATTAGTTGGGAAGATCACAAAACTGTAGAGCCCGGTGCTAAGCGAGTTAAGGTTCAAGAGTAGTGACAACAAATCGTTTTATAAGATTTAATTTGATGTAAGGGAAAAGAAAAAAATTGTATTTATTAATTAAATACTTTATTTTAATATTGAATTGTGTATATACGGTAGAATGTGAGGCATGATGAGGAGAGCCAGGGTCAGTACCTTGCAGGGAAGAGGATATCTACTGGATACATTGGTATAGGCGGTATTAATATAAAGTTATGAAATCTGGGGCTGGAAAGAGATGTTTTGAAGATGGGAGACGAGAGATAGTCGTAAATTTACCTGAAGGAAGAGATGAAAAATAGGGTGAACGGATGCGGCTCGAAATGAATTAAGGAAGTAGATATAGCGTTCAGAATGGTGGAGGGATGGAAAACTTGAGGAAAGAAGAAGAAGAACCTGGGGGTGACAATCAAGGACCAAGCGATTCAGAAATTGGGGATATACTGAGAGGTCGGCATATCGTTGAAAATTGAAAGAATGAAAAAGGACACCAGAGCAGGAAAAATACTACTGGGGCAAGAATGAAATAAAGGGTAGGGGAATGTCTGGAGCGCGGGAAATAATGGTTAAATATGGGTGTAAATGTAAAGACAGGAGGGACAGGAGTAAATCGTATGGACACATATAAGGAATAAGTGGTATGATTTTGTATTCTAAAGCCTGATAGAACAAGAAGTTCTAAAAAGTTCTGAAATAAAACTGAACTATATGATAGAATGGAATTGGTATTTGAATTTAATTACAATTTTATAAGAAGAATTTCCTTCTGCTAGTTTCCATTGCGTGACGGCGACCTTGTATTATCCATTCGTACTCCCCGTATTTACTGTCAAACGTGCCTCTTTGTATGGAACGTAATTTTAATGTGAACCGAGGACCAAGCTCACGGAGTTTCGGTTTGCCTGTTTTCATATTGAACTCATACCTGTTAAGTAAAGGAAAGATGTCAACAAATTGAAAAATAACAATATTTCTTGGCATTTCTGTTAATATGAACACTTGCCTATGATGTCTGAAAAATATGTAATCTCTTTGGTTGTGAAATGTAACTGCCCTTCTGCCACGAAATTCTGGCTCATAGTGAAACAGAGCACCTAGCATTCTACCGACAGTGTGACCCAGTCGAGTTGTAAAGTTATTTAGTATCACCTCAGGACGGTGTTCTGTTATTTCTCTGTAGTTCTTTTTGAGCTCTGGTGTTATTTTTGGATTGCTCAATTTAAAATGAGCTGTAGGACCATCTGGTAAATGAACTAGTAGCAAGCCATCTGAAATCTAATTAAGGAAATACTTTGGACAAGTTATTCGTTTATTCTAATTTAAAAAAAATGTATATAACTTTTAGTATGTAAATTGCAAACTTTTGTATAATAAATAAGAATGTTTGTATATTGTTTAAAATTATTGTAAAGGATACTAGGTTGTTTCATATTTTCATTGATGACAATTATATCCGTAAAACCTCTGGCAATAGCACTCTTCACCATTTTCTTTACGCCTGATCTGTTTCTGTACAAGGATATGGAGTTCGGTATGATTCTTGTAAGTTCTCTACCAAAGATTCTGGTCTTTCTCAGTGGATTATCAGAGTAAGTAATAAGAACTTTGGGCTCATAGCCCTGATTGTAATAAGAAGCAAATTCATCATGTTCCAAGTCAATCTTAATCTCCTCATTTTCTTCGTCGTCTATGTCTCCTTGAACAACAGTCTCATCCTTTTCACGAAGGCTCTCAATAGTATGTGGTACTGCCTTAGGTAAACCACTCTTAATCCTCTCCTTTCTGGCTTCTTTTTTAGCCTTTGTCTTTTCCTTTTTTAACTTTAAATTTTTCTGGAGCCTCACTGCCTTACATTTTATGTTGTTAAACTGATTGTGAGATGGGAACTTAACTTCCTGACTGATTTCTTCAGCTCCTTCAGATTCATTCTTAATATCAGCCTCTTCTTGAGATTTTTCACGGTATAAGGGATTCAACTTCAATTTCTTCTTCATTATTGTAGAATTCAACTAATATGAAAGCTACTAAAATACGTGTGAAACTGTTGGATGCAGGTTATAAGTGACGCACGTGGAGTATAAATTTTCGCACCGCTTAGATTTTAGAATCTATCAGTGTCTCCATCTACTTTACTAATCAAGATACATTACAGTTCATTTATCAAATGACGACACTGTTTACTATTTCGTAGGTAACTGAATGAACAGTTCGGAACTAGCAAGCAGCTGGAATTCGTGCTTTTTCTTTTTTAAAAACTAAACCTTTTTAACAATGCTTAAAAAATCGCAGATCGGGTTGAGTAAACTTTCCTTCTGGTATTTACTTAGAAAATGATACTAAACTTTCCATAAAAAATTAAATTACGCCAGATGTACTGACTAAATATTTAAAATAAGAGTAAGTAGATAAAATAAGTAAATCCAAAAAATAAAAGAGAAGAAATATGAGTGATTACTCCCAGGACTTTTGTCCTTTCTAAAAAACAGAACTTAAAATTAATTATGAACTTCAATATAGAGTTTAAAAACCATGTTTTCCCAAACATCAATTTTATTTTATTACCAAGGAAATAGATGGAAATGACGGCATCACAGGAATATCATTAAACAACGTAACACAGCTTAATTATAATTGCAATTTTTAACGTGTATTTATGTTCCTCAGAAATGAATACAGCGGTGTGTTTATAATATATTCGATTAATTAGCAGATGGTGCATCGTCACCCTAACGAGAAGACGGACGTCTCGCATTGTTTATCCAATATAACAAAAAAAAAGATACAGCCAATGATAGTAAAGAAAAAAATTTAAAAAAAACCTCATTCGTCCACAATCAAATCGCGTATTCGATCGCCTTCGTAAAAAATACCATAATAACAAAAGGAATTAAAAAAAAAGAGAAAAATAAGAAACATGATTAAAGAAAAAAAGCACCGACCCAACAACCACAACTCGACGGGGCAACGACGCCGCGTTGAGATTCTATTTTCCAAAGGGACAAATACAAAATTAAAGTGCAGAGAAAAAGAAGACAAAGAAAAAGAAAGACGAAGATACGTAAAGATAGTTAAAGAAAAATAATGTGTGTGACTGTGTGTGTATCGACAAGAGAAGCGAGCGATGGAGCATATCGCGAATAGTAGTAGCAATAAAAATAATAATAATATTAATAATATTAATAATAATAAAATCTGAAGGAAGTCGTGAATAGATTGTAACATGGCAAGCTCATTGAGCGCGTACCTTAACCGAAGTATGTGCCTCGTTTACAATTGGCTGCTGTTACTCTGACCTCGTCGCGAATTTAATAATCATTGGTGACGAGGCGCGGCAGGAGGGGAGAATTTCAATTAATTGTTTGAAGGCAAAAAATATGAGATCGAAACAAAAAAGAAGACAATCGTCATCAAAACGTTAAAGACGTTTCAATAAATGGCGCGTCACCACGATTTACCTCAATGTAAGACGAAAGAGTGATTGTAATTCTCATTGTTAACAGTTTTAATTTTTTTTCCGCAAAAGGGAGATTCACCCCCCGAGTTCGATCGCCCATTTACGCAGACACAATTTTCTTTTTTTTCCTTATCTTCCTTTTTCTTTATATCTTTCCTATGCACACGCCACTTGACTGATCTGATCGGTCATTGTTACTTAAAAGAGAAATGTACGCAATACCACTAATAATTAGTTATAATATTAAAATAATTAACGTACGGGCAACGTGAGTTAAATGAATTAGCGTAAAGCGGCCCAAAAACCAGGATTAGATTTTCGAATGAGAATGAAAAGTGAGTCGCGAGCGTATGCTTTTCTAAAATGCACAGCAAAAGGGCACAAAAACGATTTCGATAATTAAAAAAGGAATAATTAAAATGAAAAACCGAAACGAGCCAATGTGATTACGAAATACATTTTTCGTCTTACAGTAAAGGCAAGCGCGCTATGAGTGTGACCCTACCTACTACAAAAAAAAAAAGGTACGAACATAAAAATATGTTAGCGAAATATTTCAAGAATATAATAAAAAATAAAAACTATGAATATATATATATGTACTGTGTCATAATAAATATGCAATCCTGGGATAGTTTATGTACAAATCGGAATTGGATGAAATCGGCGATCGCACGTGCGCGACCGGCGCCGCGACGACAATAATTTAAATACATTATTCAAGTATGTATACGCGTATTTATTCTAGATAATCTACTTTACACTTACGTCGACTAACACCGGAGTTATGAAAAATATAATTATAAACCTTTGTGCAACAAAGCTCGTACCGCGCGAAACTCGTCGCGCGAGCATTTTTCTTTTCTTTCTTTTCTTCATTTTTTTTTTTTCATTTGTACAATCAACTATATCGTGGACTTAACAACGTTTGATCTGATAAAAATAATAATAATTTACAAATAACTCTGTACAGATTACTTCTCGCTTCGTTAATAAATAAATGGTTCAGGATCGACGACTCGTGCAGTATTCTGGGAAACTTACGAGACAACGACGAAGATGAGAAGAGAGAACGACAGGAAAAGAGAAAGAGAGAAGAAAGAAAAGATATGAGGAGCCAAAAATTATCCTCGTCGTGGATTCAAAGTCTATAACAATAGAGGAAAAACTCACTCTTCTTATCATGCATTTATGCCCTGACGAGCGGGCTCGATTGATTACATTTTCTTTGCTTTATCCTTCTTTCTTATATTTCTTCTTCTCTATCTTTTTTTTTAACAGAAATCTCCGACCTAACTCGCATGTGTCACAGGTATGTATAATCTGGACATGGTATAAAATCTGTCCGTTACGTCACCGGTTACAAAAGACTTTACAGCGAATCTGCATAACTTATCATTAATATTCGATTTATCGGCCAATAGAAATATCTCTGATTCTCACCGATGCAATCGATCAATAAATTATCAATATCGTAGAGGGATTAAAATAAAAAAAGAAAGCTCGTACAATCAATGGACGAATGGTTTGTTCGTATGAGCGAGATACAGAGAAAAAATATGGCGAGGCGACATAGGTATATCTACGTTACACCATTGTAAAATCGTAATTGTTTCTATAATAGCAAGAAAAAAAAAAGAAGAAACAAAAACTATTTGAATGAATTACGATATATACCTGGAAAGCAGTGCTTCGTCTACGAGATCGGATCGATTGTAGCGTGATAATCATCGATGCGACTCTATATTATCGTCGTGGTATTATCCATTGTCACGGATTTAATCCACCAGGCCTCTTGCGATTTCTTCTGTTTCTGTCGAGGAGGAAGGAGAGATCCAACGGATCCTTTTTGTTGGGCATCCTCTGGAGAAGATTTGTTAGGATGCGATTTAGTCTCTTCCTCTGTTCTTCTCTCTGCGCCGTGGGCAATAATAATTGTTGATATTGCATTGCAATGAACAATAGTTTTCATTTAACGTATTTATATATGAAACAGGCGTTGATTGATATTTACTTGAGCAAAAGACATGGAAGACGTAGGCACGTGTAAACTGTCGCTGGAACGACGTCTGGTTCGTCCATTGGACGATTTACTTTGATCCTTTCCATTAAGTTTGACATTTTCATGCGATTCTTGAAGTTTGTGATTAATACTCTCTGTGTCCTGGCCATTTGTCTTCTTCTTGTGATTAAAAATCTTGTTGTTAGCTTGTATGCCATCCAAGCTATGTGGCTAGAATAATCATAAATGTAAATTAATTATAAGAATTGGATAGGAACCATACGTGAAGTTATTATATGCCTGAATATTTACCAAGTAAGTGCGATAGTGTTTGATCCGCTGTGGAAATGCTTCAAAGGCATAAGGCTTTGTACACACTTGATGTCTTGCGCGAGCTACCTTGGTGAAAAGTCTGGCAGCCCTGTCAACCCGATATTCACAGACATATGTGTGCTCCGGCGTGGACCCAACTGGTCGACCTAAGATTCAAGGAAATTTATATGGGACACCAGATCGTAAAACAGTAAGGAGTAAAGAAGAATATAATGCGTAAAGGTGATACCTTTGCAGTAAGTGTGTGGATCTAGAACCCAACATCTTTCAGCTACCAGGTCACAGGGTACAGCTTCGTATAATGGCGCGCAGACGACCTCATTCTCATAAAACTTTCGTGTTGGCTCGTGATATGTTTCATGAGGTCTCAAATAGTGATGGCCGAACACGAATCTCTCGCCTCTGTTGATATCAAGTATATTTTATTAATACGTCATAGTTAAAACGTTTCATTATCATTGAAGATCATTATTAGTATGAGGATAATACGAACTTTGGATTTTTCCACAGTCTCTCTATTCTGAATATATCCATTTGCTCGTAGTCAGGTTTCTGAATGGTTTTGTAGGTATGTTTTTCAGGCGTATCCCTCAAAACGTAGACTGTGTCACCCTGACGTAGTTGTAGATCACCACGTAGCAGGGTAACGTAATGAGTCTTGCCTTCTTCCTCTTCCTCGCCCTCCAGAGGTATCTCCAGGTCGACTGGACGAGGTTGACACCTTTCACAGAGATAAGATTCCACGCTGGTGTCGGCCTTCACGCAGTCACAGTGCTGCCAAACTAGGCATCTCTCGCACTGGATCATCAAACCCTCGTCCCTGTAATAAATGATAGTACTTGATATTTCCATTCTCGACGAGTTTAACAGAAAAAATTGTAAGAATGAAGGAGATGATTAAAATAAATATTTTTCCAATGTTAATACCTGTGCAGACCACAGATGCATCTTATGACGTCTTCTTCCCCAGCAGTTGATCCTCTAGGTGGTAGGAACCCTTGAGACGGTGGTGCACCAGTCGCTTCCGTTATCGGATCAATGAAGTCCGCTTTGCTTCCTAGGTACAGCTTACGCAATCGTGCTGCGGCTATGCCATTTTCGGATGTCCTCCCGAAGAATTTCACGTTATTGTCAAATAATTTTATCATATCCTGATCGAACTGCTCGGCTGTCTTATAATGACCGGTACCGATACACTGATCTATCATTGTCAAGTCAATGGGATCTTGAAGCTTCTCATAATACTCCGGTAATTTTCTCTTTGCTGGTAAATTCATGAACGCAGCACAAAGCGGTTGGCCATTCTCATCGTTAGCAGTAGCAACGATTGTATAAAGATCTTTCAATACCTATGAAATAAGGGAAAATATAAAAAAGTGGTCACAAACTTTCATCGCTTTCATTAAAAACGTTAATTTGATACTCATGTAGTTTTCAGGCCTGTAGATTTTTTTCAGGTGCTTCCAATTACCTTGGCCAGCTTAGCAGTCTTGTTTACCTCCGGATCGTCTTGCGCCTGCGCAAGTCGCCTGGTTCTAACGGTACGCGCATTGGTATTGGTCAGGGCGGTTAACTGAGAAAAGAATGCATCCGACTGTGTCTTCGAGTCCCCAGTTATCTTTTCCTTAGCTGCCTGCACGTTATTTGTTTTTGCCTTGCCAGTCTGTGACTGTACCTGATTGACCACTGATTTGAGACGCTTGACCTTCTCAAGATTCCTCAAAAGGAAGCAATGATGTTGCTGGGCGAAACAACGTTGCTGATGAGACATGGGCTTCACAAGAGGCGCATGCGCAAGACTAGGATCTCCCATCTTCCGTGACTTGCATAGTCCTTTGGCATTTACGGAGTGGACCACGTTAGACTTGCGCACATTCTTCCTTGGACGGCCAACTGATCTCCTTTCCGTGGTGTCCAATTGAGTTGGAACTGGTACGAGAGGTCTGGCCACTCTCTGACTTTTTCCACCTGATTTATCACACAGAAAAAGAGAGGACATGCCAAAGTGTCAAGATACGCAAGGCCAGTAAAGCATAGCCATGTTCTATTGGAAAAATTTGGATGGGTCAGTAAAGAAAAGTTTAGTTACCAATTACACCGCGGCAGGCAGTGCTGCCACATCTGCACATTTGGCCCTCCGATGGATTGAAAAGTGCAAAGTTATAGTCGTACGTTAACTCTTCGCCAGATCTTATGTCTCTCGAGGCGAAAAGTGCCATTCTAGGTAACCCGTGGACGCTCCATTTTTGCATCTCGCAATTTGGCTCGCAGGAATGATTTACAAAACGACCATCGCCGCCCATTCGATGACCGTCAATGACCAGGCCACCATCGAGATGTAGACAATAATGATGAGTGTCATTCGCATACCTAAATTGATACAAGGTTTATTTATATCCGCAATCGAAATTCTTTTTTTATTTAAAAATTGAATAAATGAATGAAATACGTAGGTACCTTGTTGCCATCCTGGATTTAAATTCCCTCTCTGAAACCACCTCGCCGACATATTCTAAAATGAAGTCACCGGATTTGATAGCCTGCTGTGTTTTCACTCCCCAACCTTTGTCTTCTGTCATAAATCTTTGTAAACCAGGTGCCCACTCGTGTCTCTGTATCTTCTGATTCTCACACTTCTCGCCACAGGGACAAAGTTGTGGAGAACACTCACTGAAGACCATACGATTAATGCATTCGTCGCCACAGCCGCTTTCCGGTTTGCATTCACAGGCTTGAGACTCGTAAAGAGTAGTAGGTTTTACATCATAATAAATGTTAGTGCGTATTTTTCTGTAAGAAAAATAAATGTTATATGGATCAATATTCATGCTTCACAATTGACGCTATAGTCGGATCGCGATATTTATGTGAAATTCAAGGTCTCTTTTTATATTACAACCTATAAGAAAGTAGTCCCTCGAAAATACATTGGTCTTATGACTCAACTACAATACCTGTTATTGTTTTAAATGAACTTGCCTGTAATTCCAAGATGGTACCAGATCACGTCCAGGCAATCGAGAATGAGTATGAAGCCACCAGAGATCATAGGGCAGTTGAAAGGGTATTTTTCTTTGCCTCAGGAACTTTCCACAGTGATAAGGAGGCGGTAATAAGCCATGAGGATGCTCAGCAGGATCATAAGCCATTTTGTTCTTTCCATTGTCAGAGTTGGCTAGTTTTCTTGGTTCATCTTCCTTGAAGTAATCCGAAAAGAGTCCAGCTTGAAGATAGCGCTTCTTCCATCTAGGTTGCTTTTTTCTACCATGACCAGAGCTCATATGCTTTCCTAAATCATGATCGTCACTTGCTATGTCACTACTTGGTACAGCATCACTTTCTGTATCATAACCAGCATTTCTCGAACGCTTCAGGTTTCGTAAGGTCAAATTGCAAGGACTGGCTGAAGCTCTCCTCCTCTTATGGCTGTGATTATTATTTAGACCACCTGCCAATTCCAGGTTGACATTCTCTTGAGAATTGGCCCGTTCCAACTTTCTTAAATTTTCCTCGTTTAGTTCAGCTACTCTTTGACTTTGATTGTAACGTTCCAGAGATTCTTCCAGGGTCGCGTTCTCATCGTAAATCCTTGAATCTTGCACTTTCTCGTATTTCACTGGGCATAGTTTGTCACATGGTCTCGTACCATCACACTCCACCAAGTCCTTCCGCACCCGTAATTGCCCGTGGCAGGACTCCAGGATCTCGTCTGAACAGCTGCGACTTGACAACTCGTGACGTCCTGAACAGGAGTCTTCAAAATCCTTAATTTCCAATGGATCATCCATTCTGTCATCCTCAAGATCGTGAACTTTGGGTTCCTCGATTATAGGTAACACGTCCTGCACTTCCGTTTCAGTTAAAGTTGCATTCTTATCCAGAGATTTTGGAAGCTCCAGATCATCGGATGTTGAATTAGAGAATTTTCCAGCCTGAGGAATTATTATGGATTTTTGCGACATGCTATCTGACAATATAGCCGGCATCTTCTTTTTCTTTTTCTTTAATGTAGGGAATCCTGTACGATTTATTGCTTTCCTTCTGCGTATCTTCTTTTTGGTCAGCAATAAATTGCTCAATGTATTTGTAGGATTCGGCACATTTACGCTTAGATTGTTTTTAGCAGTGGATTTGCCTTCCTCTACGCTTACAAAGATTTCCGACTGATCCACAGTGGCACTATCATCGTTATCAATTTTGAGACTTTCCTCCAAATTCTCATTGGCAGGATGAGCGTCACTCTTTTCCACTTTTTCGTGACTCTTATCACCCTTTACAGTTTTTTCTGGCAGCTTTTCATTCCTTGTTGACTTGTCACCTTGGCTCTTCAATGACTTTGAATCACAAACAGCTTTATCAACCTTATCAACTCGCTCACTAAATCCATGATTCTCGGGTGACACCAATTTTGTAACAGTCACCCTCAGATCCCTAAGAATTTTCTTTTTGCGTCTAGGTTGTATCTCTAGTTGATTCAGCGGCTTATCATCCATAGAGTCGCAGCTGTCATTGCCCAATTTTTCAAGCGTAACACTTTCAGTATCCCTGTGTCTCTTCTTAGGTGTGACAGGAACGACATCCTTGTTGATGGAGCTTGCAGAACTTCCCCCATATCTAGTAATGGTGGCCTCGATAGCTTCTTCAATATGGCTTTCCGTGGAATTCGACTCATTCACGTTGATTTCAGAACAGCTGGCATTAGAACTCTGCGAGCTGTGAGGACTCGAAACGTGATAATGGCGCTTCTTGAGCGGCAATCGTTGCTCGTTTGAATTACTACTGGAATTATTATTGGTCGAACTCTTAGAATCCGCGCTGAGTGCAACCTTCTCCTTTTTGAGTCTCCTCTTAAGTTTCTGATCCTCCGTAGCATTAATGTCATTACCCTTACGCTTTTTGGTGATCTTCTTGATCCTGAAGATTTGCGGTAGTTCAGCGTGAGTAGAGCTGCTATTGTTTCTGCCTAGAGTACAGCAACGCGAGAACTCCTCTATGAGCTTCTCAAGTTCCTGAACGATGCACGGATCGATTCTTATTGGATTTTTCGGTGGCACCAGGAGGCGTCTCCTGTGCTTGTGACGATGATGCTTATGTTTATGATTGTGCACCGGCTGCGACCCCCTATCTTCGTTGTTGGAAACGTTGTTCTCCACATTCTCAGCTTTAAGGACATCGCCAACTGGTAGAGAGATCACTGTTTGTACGCCAACACCAGCTGTCTCAAGACCCACGGTGTTCTTCTTGCTACTTTTATTTTCCTTAAGGACACGTCGCGGCGCCGGCGGCATCGACTTCTTCAGTGATACCTGTTTCTTGCACGCTGTCGATGCATCACTTCTGTTCTCCTTGGAAACTTTCCTAGTGCCAGCGACACTCTTGTCATCCGTTACACATTGTAAATGGGTCGTTGACTTTTGACGATTTGGTGAGACGCCCGTCGTCGTTATTCTCTTTGCAGAGACGCAACTTTTCTCCTTAGAATTCTTGTTTTTACACGCTTTACCATCGCATTTGGACGTCGCCTCTTTAGCATTGGTATGCCTGTTAATGTCGTTCGCTTTGTTTAGGCACTTTTCTCGTGTCGGAGAATCTTTGTTATTCCTCGAGCACGCTACTGCTTTGTGGTCTTGAGAAGTCTTTGCCGGACTATACTTTTTCTTTTGACATGGTTTTTTGTTCTTTAACGTTTTGCTGTTGTTGTTGTTGTTGTTATTGTTGCCCTTGGCCAAAGGAGCATCATCCTTGTCTTCATCTGCAGTCTGTTTGTTACCTTGAGATGAGCTGGATTTACCACGTTTACTACCGGGACCATCTTCCTTGCTCTTCTCCTGGGCAGGGCTCTCGTTTCTCTCAATCTTTTCAATTTTCTCCACAATTTCAGGCTTCAACCTTGGCCTACCTGGTCCACGAGGTTGCGTCGAAACTGTCTTGGCAGGCCTACCGGGTTTCCTCTTGGGTGGATACAATACCCTGTCCACGTTCACGGCTGGTTTCGTTGGGGCCGTCTGAACAGGTGACTGCGATGGTGCCGGTGGACTGATTGGACTAACAGCCAAATGAAGAGGACTGTTGTCTACCGACTGAATTCCTGAATCCGGAGAAACGTTGGATATACAGACGTACTCCGGCTCGTTCACTTTCTTCACGGGTTTACTACGGCGCTTCCTAGGCTCAGAGAGCAGTGCCGTCTTCTCAACGAATTGCTGGAGCAGCTTAGAACTGTACACCGGAACTGGATTTTGGTCGGTATTCTCACTGGAGTCAGAGTCCGCACCCAGTGACATCCTTTCGATTGCCTTGGATACGAGCCGACCGCTCTCGGAATCCTCAAAGCCGTCGAATGGAGCGTCCTCGTGCTCCTGATCTGGCAGTATCGCTGCGAGATCCTCTTGGTTTATCTCTTGCAGAGGTTGCTGAGGCTGCTGCTGGGACTGCTGTGCCTGCTGCTGCTGCTGCTGTTGTTGCTGCTGCTGTGGTTGGGAGATTTGCGATGCCGGGCGGCTCGTTGAAGTGTCCGAGTCGTCGCTGCTGCACTCTGAAGTCTGTTTACAAATGGGATACACGTGCGATGGAATTTAGCAAATTGTTTTAATGTGTGTGCTTTAAATATTTATGTGGAACTTGTTCAACAATTTGAAACTGTTTTGTTTCGTCGAGAGAGTAAGAAGAACAATAGTACATTTTAAAAAGAATGAAAATTTATATTACGTTGAAACATCAATTGTACATTGGTATAAAATTTTATGCGCGTTACACGACAATGTATTGTAAAATATCAGAGCTCGTGCAGCCTTGAATTTGTTATGCACGGAGGGGTCGTTGCATTTACGGGACGAGACAAAAGGTTGCAAATATCATGTGTTTTATCTATGAACTTCCTGCATTAATATGTAGTAAGGTAACGGGTGCTATTGATTTTTCGACGTAGGAACCATGTGGCAAGGAGCAGGTGGACATAATATATGCGCACCTTAATTACATGCCATAAACAGGCATTAAATTATATATGTAGAAAAGTCAAAATTGGAGATCCGTTATAATTATTTTTGGCTTTGATTAACGTCTTTGAAGTTTAATGCTCAGTAACTACGTTTTACCTTAGCACCACGATTAGCTGCCTTAGTCCTTCTAGTTAGCATCCTCCTCCCCTTGTCGCACCTGCCTTTTTCTATTTCCTCCTTCTTGGGAGCCTTCATGGCAATCTTCAATTTAAGTCCACCCTGGAAATACAATTTTGTTTCTCTTAAATAGCGACAGGTGCTTGCAGTTCAATTTCTTGATAATGCCTTAGGTTTTCAGGATTAGAAATTGTGGCAATATGGTTTTCATTTTTTTATTACCTGTTCAAAATTTGTTTCTCTTATTGAGAATGTTTGTTCGCTGTGCTCCGAAGTACAATCGGAGTTGGATCCAGTGTCCTCGCCCTCCTCTTCACCGCTAGTTTCGTCGTCCGACTCAGAATTAGAATCAGAGTAGGAACAACTGCCGTCGGTACCACCGGAACTCTCGTCTTCCGAGTCAGAGTCTTCCTCAGAGTCCACAGAATCCGTTCCTGTAAGACCAAAGGTTCAGGTTAATACAGTGGATACTTCTCTGTCAGCATTTTCAAAAATGATGGAAAGCGTTGAGAAACCAACATGGCTTTCCTAAGAATAATGTCAGTATGCGGTATAAAATGTGAATGTGAGAGCCTCGGAAATGACTTGAAAAAGCGGCTACGTGGATCAGCATATTTATCGCGTTTTGCATGAAAATTTCATTTCTATACAGCACCTTGAGTTATAATTGGTGATACATGATTTATATGGATGTTTTTCGTTAATAATATTAGCTTCTTTTGTTCGTGATGGATTCGAAAAATTATCAGATATAACTCTAGATTTACCATTGGGTCCAGTTGCAGGATCCCAACTGCCACCACCCTTTATGGCGTCCATATCGACTGTCGATGGAAGCTCGCGCTCGGGCTCCCCGTCGTTCTCGTCCCAATTCCAATTCTCCAGCTCGAGCTCCGAAGGATGGTGGATAACTGCACTCCATCCCGAGTCACCAGACATTTTTTGGCTTGTCTCACGTCAGCCGGCGCTTCCGATAGAATAACATCCCTTGCTAGTTTTTTCACTTGTTGTGTCTTTCACCACCAACCATATACATCTCTGTGTAATTTTGGAACGCTTAAGCATTCAACAACTAATGTCCATAAGATTAGCTCTTGCATCAAGCTGTTGTATCATTTCACTGGTGCCTACGCAACAATTGATGTCCGATTTCATAGATCTCTAAGGAATATTTCACTGTAAAATGCAATAACTCTATTACACATAAATACAGAAAGCACATGCATCATACTAGATACTATCTTTAACCACGACGTAATACAATATTGCAGATAGAAACATTATAATGTCGATATTAATACCGCACAGTAAATAATGTGCATATTATAATTACATCAAGTTATATGAAATAATGTACACGATACATTGATTAAAGCGGCACAATTATTTTGTATTGGATGTAGCAGGAAAGTGAAAATGCATGACATTAACAAAATCATACATTATAGTTGCACCATGTACAATAAGATTCACATGCTTTCAATGAATAAACATTACGCAGAGACATTATTCAGAACATACCAGGTAACATTGAAAATCATAAGGTCAATTTCAGTCAGTCCTATCGGACTCACAAAATAGGTCCAAACCCTTAAGGTTTCAAAACAAATCGAAGAAGACTCCACATGTATCTGTTCATATGTAAAGGTTTGAAGATGTGCAGTGTATTATAATGGATACACGAGACAACCCAAAGTGTAATAAACCAAGTAGTCCTCTCACTAACAAGATTGACAGTATGCCGACAAGTGTATCAGCAATCCTTCTAGAAAAGACAGCTGTTTCTGAACCATGAGCAGATGCACCAGGTGCAGCAGCCGATTTGGCGCGAAATCCACCCTCGGTGGTTGTACGATTTTTAATGCGTGCCGCCTAATAGAGGTCCGCAAAGATCCCCAGGAGAGCACGGGACACGCGCTTCCTGGTGAGATCTGTGGTCAGGCCCGCGCACGCCGATAAACACGATTAGAAAGTTTGATGTTTACGTCTTGCTATCTACGAGCTCACACAAAATGGCGTTACGGTGCGATGTGTCCGCTGGCGCCCTACGCAAAATCAACTGTTTCACTTGTGTTTAATAGCATCGGACCACCGCAGCTCGTTTTCCAGGATGGTCGGGCAACGTGTTACTACGTCTCCGCGATTGCGGATCATCAGGATCCGGGATTATTCACATATTTTCGTGGAAATGTCGAACGCGCACCGCGTCTTGCGTTCCACGGTCAGTGCATCACTACTGCCGCACACTGCTAAACACGCAAACTATTCTTACGGGACACCATCGGTAAGGTGGATAATAAATCATCCTCTTCGGATTATCTTATGTACGATTGTAGGAAAACATAATGATTGCAATCAGTTTTAATTTTTTATTGTTTCAGAGACCTTGGGTAAATTTCTTCCAACGTGATTTATTTTATCTTCCACAGATAATACATTGTATATATAACATCATTCGAATTTCATGATTTTTTTATTTGTGCTAGTCTTTTCTGACATAACAATACGATTATAACTTTATTAAATACGTCGTTCTTTTGATTTGTTATTTATCGTATGATTCTGCTAGTCAAAAAAAATCGTTGTTAATTAACGTAACATTGGTCGATAATAAGAGGAAGCACGTGTACTACTGTTGGGACGATTAGTAATTTATGTCAGGTTGTACAGATCTAGCTAGTCCTTATAAAAAATGTACTATCTATAGAGTGTCAGCAAGTGTAAGTTAGAATAGCTGGTCCATAAAATATACAATATACCTAAATCAATAAATTCTTCGAACATTACCGAAAGTCCTACCTAAAAGCAAGCCCATACAAGGTCAGCTAAATATTCCAACAGGATCGAATGACAAAAGTGATAATTATGGATAAATAACTTTTATCCCATCGTAAATTAGAACCTGTACTAATTTTATCATAAAAAATCATTATTTAAAAGTATTCATACAAAAGCCAGCATAACCATGAACAGTTAATGATCCACTCCTTGCATATAATCATTTTATAAAGTGGCGCCACGCTTTCATCCTGTGTTACTAACGCCCGAGAACGTGATCGACGTAATCGGTCAAGCTTTCAAAGAACACTGCTAGATGGCAGCTTTTTCTGCGCGAAAGAGTCGTTTCTTAATATGAGACACTGCCGCATGTGAGTGGCGCCACAATCGCAGCTATACGAGCATACACGAACTGCCATTCGGCCGAGCAGGCAATATGGCCGGGCAGATGTGCAGCAGCAGGGTGTCACGGTGGTGTTAGTGCCGCGTTATTTATGTCGAACTACCGCAAGTCCTGTCCGAATCTCGCGTGTTTTCATGGGATCAGTGAGATACTCTGCAGAAGCAGGAATACAACGGGTTGCATGAGGGCATAGCACTCGCCACCCAGTTCAGCCAACATGAGGTGAGTCTTGAAACGAGTGTTTTAAGCGGCACAGTGCAATATACAACAATACACTGGCATATACCATTATGATATAGTGAAGGTACTTGGGACGTAGAGAAACAGGCCCTTAGTATCAGAGGCTAAGCTTATACTTTTACTCCACGATACGTCCATTGTTTATCCTCCTCCTGAGTGCCGGTATATAGACCGCCCGTTCTAAAACTACCTAATAATGCTCTCACATCATCATACAGATCCAGATCCACGCCCTGGTGTCCACTTTTCCTCTGTATGCGAATTTTCTTGTCCTGGGGATGATATCCTGATCACCCACCCTGTCCCCATTTACTGGTTGGTTCATCACCAACGAGGACTCTACACGGGGCAGGGCCGGGTAACGATTTTTGACAGAATATTTCGGGGGTTCATCAGGGACCTCATGCACGCCAGCTGCTTCGCTTATTACTGATACAATTGCGGGGCCGTTTCTCCTCCCTTGACGTCCCTTCACACGAGGGTTCCTATCTCTCTTCTCTACTTTTTCTTTGAAACCAACGTCAATTTCTCGCAAGGATTTTATTTTGCCCATCCCCGAAGGATCTACGACTCCACCGGGCATTGTACTCAGGGTTCTTGTTCTTCTTGTAGTTTCTTTCTCGCTAGGCAAGTTCACTCTTCGATGCGAATTCACAACATCGATATGCTTAAAAATTGCACTGAAATTCAGAGTAAAGTACTTGGCGGACATTGCTGATAAAGAAAGGAATGTTAAATACTTTAATGCAAGTGTCATTATTATCATTAATTTTGACAATTTTATTGGAGTCAATGCAAGTCGTTCAATCTAATAATGTTTTGACGTTATGCGTACAATTGTATATGCACGTCACGCACGTTACTTTGTGCGTGGGATGGTGGCTAGCGATTCCACAAGTACACCAAAATTTCATACGCAATTTCATACGCAATTTCTAGAATGTCGTTTCGTTTCTTTTGTATCTTGCCTTCTCTTTTTTCCCGAATCTCATGCAATTATTCTCCATGACTGGGACAGGCCCGTTCCAGGTAATTTCCTTGCTATAAGCTCATTTCATTATCGCCCTGCTCCTAACCGAATCCATAACGAAATTACAATTGCGCGTTGCCAGGAGAACGAAGGACATTTCACATCAAATTGCTATGTCCTACTAGGCCAACTGGTTCATGCTATAGTTTACAATACGTATAAGTTAATTTAATGCGTTTAAACACCACTTTAATTGGGCTCACTAAAACGCATACGTTACTTGACAGTAATTACTAATACGCGTTAACTCTACGGTCGTAATACTTTTTGACACGGGTACTCTGCCGGAAATATTTCGGCCTTCGTCCGCAAAGCGAATGCAATGTCATCGTATTCGATACTCATTCACAAACTTTCCCACATATTCCATTTCGTAATGGCTTTCTACAAGTTAGTCAGAAAAATTTTAATACGAATTATAATGCCAGGCGAGTGTGTCATGTGGAAAAATTGCAATGGGATTGGAATTGCGTGATTAGAAAACGCGACAGTAACTACGTGAGTCACTGAGTTATCGGGAATCGCCTATTTTCTTTTCGATCATCCGACAGTCACATATACATTTGATCGATCACCGTGAAACTGATTTTTCTTATGCTGGTATTGTAATTAGAAACCGATTTTAATTGTGACGCCTCAACGAATCGCATTCAAGGCTCGCCCGACTTATCTTTTATTTATCTTTCTCTTTCTTCCTTCATTCCTCTCTTTACTTCCAACCCCAGCAGGAAGCAGATCATCGAGTGACTCAAAATACAGTCATTCTTGATCTTTATTACCTTTGTCTGCTATTTCACTCTTTTTTTCTTTCATCGGCTCATCGAAAATTCTCTTTCACTCCGTTTCATCGACTTCCTCACTTCCGGTTTGCTGATTCACAGACAACGTCAAGCTGACCCAGAACCCTTCTTTATCTGGCGCAGTACGCATTACGACGTGAGTCATCGAGTCATTGATTTTTTTTTCTTCTCACAGTAAAACACCATCATCACCCGCCTGCTTTTCGTAACTTTTCCTCTTTGCTATTTGACAGCTTCAGAAAACGATAACAACAACGGCGTTCCAGTTTCCGTCGACGCGGCGTATCGACGAAATTTTAAGATAAATATAACAGTACATCGATACACGACGTATTCGAATCGACCCGCTACTTATCACTGAGTTATTATCTGCCGAATTCTTTACGATATTACCAAAACGATCGTGAGTCATTCGGACTCGTCGATTCTTCCATTGAACAGCTACGTGAAATCGATGTACACGTGTTACACCTCGTTATTGAAATTTACACGTAAATCACATCCTGCGTCAGCAATTGCTAATCCAGTTGACAGATATATTTCAAGAGTATATACTTACCGATGATATACCGATATTATATGTCTTGACATTTCTATGTATGCTTGTTAGAGGAATTTTTTTTTCTTTCTCGACCTTATCTAATCCAACGTGGAATGCTTATTCGACCTCTTTGAATCTTTGAAGTGTAAAGAATAAATATCCCCGTGCACGCAAGGTAGGAAATATCGGGATCGCTACCAGAGAATTTAAAGTATACATTAAGGGATTGCCTTTATCATTTTCCTTGATAAAGAAAAGTATGAAAAAAAATTAATGTATATCGCTCTCGTCTATTAGGTAATACTTGCATACGTCATAGAAAATTTTTCATTCGTTTGGTAGCCCATAAGTTTTTGCTCGTCTATTTATCTCTTTTCGCAAGATCGAGGCCTGTTTTAATACAAAAGAATATTCTGCAGCGTTAACTCGATTATCGTTAATATGGACTGATCAATGTCAATTAATGTGTGTGGTGTCGCTGGTGGATAATTAATTGATTAATTAAGCAGTTTATCGTCAATGGGGTCGTTCGATGTGAAACAATTGGAAAAAATTATCTCGTTCAATGGCACTCGTGCGCGCTATACCGATCGCTGGAATCGGCAAGATCCTCAATCACGCCGCTCATTTTTTAATTTGCTTTAATCGTCGCGACGCACAGTGACAATTATTCTCGAGAGTCTCGGCAATAATCGACCAAGTTGCCGCTTCACTCGAATCGCGACTCGTGCGTTACGGCGCCCCTGAATAAATTCTCTTTATCCTATCCAGATTGTGGTTCGCTCGCTGGCAGATTCTGTTTTTTTTTCCTTTGCTTCTTCACAGTCCTTTATACTTCATCGCGGTAGCGCGAAATCGCTATACGACCTGAACAAGGGATGCGAGCAGGGATTATTGATAGTGGTTTTATGATGTATATATAACGTATATATATATGGTCTAAAACCTTTATTTTTTGCACGTAGTTATCCAGGATCAGATTCCATTCTTATCAGGATCCCTGTATCTATTTCGGTCTTGTACGATTATTCGTTTATCGAAACCCTCTCGTAACCTGCAAACTTTAAGGGATGAACAGCCTTGCTCGTGTAGCAAGTATAACCAGCCGTTATAACGTGAACCTTGGTCAATGGTTCAACTGTAAAATTTTCCTACAGACATATATACCTGTATTGACTGTTTTGGCTATTGAAATTGGCACCGTGACGCGTCTGATATTAATGACACTCCACGAGGGTCTACTTACGTTGGCAATAGGCCACCTTCGTAGAGAATTTAATTCAGTAGAATAGCACTGCATGCGATTCACCAGGATTGTTCGACGATATCGTCGACGTGAAGAGTCATTTTTTAGCCATTTTTTTTCGCGGGAAATTCAAACGGTTAATTTTAGCGCGTTTGAAAAAAAAATTTTCAGCGCTCGCATTATATCTCCCAGGAGATCAGGGGAGAGTCGGGGTTGGTGAAACCTAATCCAATTTTAGTATCTGGTATCTCCGCGGGAGTTTGTTCCGTGTCGTTTTATATTATTTGTAGATGAATTTTTTTCTCTCCGCGCCACTGCGCACTTGCCGTGAATTTTTTGTTCGTTTCTTTCTCCGTCGGACGGTGAGCGGTGTCTAAACGTTCGGTTGGTAGCTCTAGGGTTGTCGAATGAATACAAAAGAATTATCCAGTCGCTGTCGTCAGAAGGAAAGAGGAAGAGCCAAATTACTATGTACCTACGTACTTCTACTGATGGGTACTAATCTTCCTGCTGCGGGTTGTATTACGGTGCAATGAAAAAGATACCAGAAGCTAACTTCACTGCGAATGCAATTCACTGATCGTACGTTGCGCCACGTAATAAGAATAGTGAGAGTCAAGCGAGTGTTACCTGGTTCTGATATGTGTACGAGTGCACTTGTAAATGAACTTTTCGATGCATCGAATTATGTTCGACATCACTTTTGAACGCTGGTCGCGCGTGGCTAAGCGCAGTGGAGACGGCGCGAGGATGTGCACGTTTACCAGGAACTACGTGGACGATACCCAGGTCGCCAGTAAATGTGTATACACGTGCAAGCGGGTGTTTCGTGCGGCCTTACGAATTCTCTACGAAATCGAAAAAGGAATTGGGTGTATAGATATATTTTTGTTTTCCAAATTTTTTTTTTTTTTCATTATTTTTCCGTTTCTCCATTTTGCACCGCTATCTCATTCTTACAAATCTACCCTCCCCGCCACCCCCTGCTACTGCTCGCCACTCGTTCCCAGCTTCTCTCGTCCGACCAGGACTGCCACTCGGATATTCTCGGGAATCGTTAAAACGTCTTCTTCGGGTGCACTGCACTCCGGTGGATTCTCTTTTATTTCCTTTCTTTTTCCTTCTCTCATTTTCCTCTGCTCTTTTAATCTCTTCTTTTTCGTTTCTCTCGTTGCTCTCGTTCTGTGTATACCTTACCAGATTTTTTTTTTTTTTCACGAGTATCTTTCTCTGCCGAATTCAAGTTGGTATTGTCGAGATTGTTCTCGCATCAGGGAATGTTTCAATGAATTTTTGTATACCTAACGTAAAGGTTTTGTTGTTGCGATGAAATTTGTTTTATCTCTCGTGTAAATTATATCGGAGATACGTGAACATTTATTTGTACATCCTTGCTCGTCCGCTTATAACGCAGTTGGCTAAAATTGGATGTGCGATCATTGCATATCGATAACAGCTTTCCGGATACTGATTACTGCGAACCGATAAGGTTGCTTCGCCTATTCCGGGTGCGGAAGGTATCGTCATTGTCTTTGACTCTCAAGTATAAAAATGGAGCGAACGGGAAATTCCAATGCTAATGGAGGAATCTGTCATCGGCACTGTTATCGTTACGAAGGAGCTGTAAATTTTCGAACGCACTCGTTAGACCAGGGAAAGTCCTCTCCGAGTCCATGGAGATTTCTGGGGTTTCTGTATCTACCGTTGGTGCGAGAGAGACGGACCTATGGGAATCGCGCAGGTGCGAGAGAGACAGACGCACCTATGGTCCGATATCTTGGGTGAATTTTCTCTCGATTCGGTTGTACAAAGGCTGCCATTTTAAATGACCATTATTTTCGAAAGGTTTCGTGATATCGGGATGTACCGGTAATACCTTTTCAATGGGACTTTTGTAAGGAGTTTAAACGTCATTATTTCTTTTCAAAGATATAATGAATATTTACAAAAGGCGTGCTCGCAAAATCTATTTTGGAAATTTGGCGGAGTTTTTCAACTTTGCTCTATTTGTTTTGAATTTCGAAGTATTTTGAGAGTTTTAAAAGTCTCGAAAATCAAACTGATCAAAATCAAAAAAAAATCGAATAATCTAATCATTTCGAAAATCTCCGACAAAAATATATATTAAAATACGCGCATCAATTGATGTCGCAGGAGCTTTAACCCTTCCGGCCATAACGCATCGTGGTCCAAGCTAACCTAACCTAATTCCCGCGCTTCCGCACCGCGGCGCGGAGCGTCGCGACGCGTGAGCAGTGGGATCTCGGTTAATTGGTAGCAGGGGAGAATTGTTGGCCTTAAAAACAGGAGGTTACAAATGTGCCATGAACAAAAAAAAAAAGCGAAAAACGAAGATTCACTAGGCGGGTCAGTGGGAGCAATTAATGCCAATTTAATTAGTCCATCTCCGCGTCGTTATCGATAAAAATTAGACGATAAAGACTGAATTAGAAATTCAAATCCCTAATTCTTACGTAACTGTAGCAGGGAGTTGGACGGTTTAAAAATATTTTTCCAAGAAAAACAATTATCGTTAGTAAATAATATTTTCGTATTCCTCCTTTAATTGGACTCGATGACGTTTAACGTCGGTCAACCAGAAAATTCATAAAGGCGCGTAGTCTCAATACTGGCTAACGTAACACGATTAGACACATTGTAGTCCGTTTTCTTGGTGGAAATATGAATTGTCTTTAAAAAAAAATGCAACTCTGTGCTATTTCGCTAATAATAATTTATAGATTTCTGTACTATAGCTTTGACCCGGACACGTGTGTCCTATGAATACATATACATGGCATATGCCTCTACGTTGCTCCACTCTGACGGCTTAACGGCTTAACAGCGTGACGTTTTGTTTAGGCTACTGATGCAACTAACGGACACGGTTCTGGACTTTTATTTTAAACAGCATAGGCACGGTATAGGCTGCTGATATGGGTATAGTATATGCACGTACAGTACGTATACGTATAGTATATGCATATACGCCTGGAATCATTTTATAATTATTTCCTCTTCTTCGTCTCTCTGGAAAATTGCTCCCTTAATTTATATCCATTTCTCCGAGGAACGATTTAAATTTGAAAAAAAGTAATTTCTTCCAGACAGAATCGAACTGGATAATCGAGCCGCTCGAATGAACCCTCGAACCTCCTTGCACCGAGACCGTATCAATTCTCGGGCTTCCGTAGGTAGAAAAAGGAAAGTTAACACGTATAAGGTTAAACGGCGGCTGCCTATATACGATGCGAAAAGAAGGGCGCAAAGACGCTCGAGTATCGGAGTACCAGCTTTCCCTAGCTAATTAAAGTACCCAGAAACTATATCCCCCTTACGTGCGTGCGCAGGGTGACTCAACGAGACTCGCTAGAAGAAAAAAAAATAGATCGGTAACATCCGAATATAATCAGCTCAATACGTACAATACATCAGCTCAATATATACAATATATACATTTTACATATACTGCATGGCATTGATGAAAAAAAATCATAAGTATCATCCATTCCGCGTATTATGTTTTTTCTTGAACGTGACATTTTTTTTTTAATACGTGACAGATACTTTCGTTTGCCACATTTACGCCATTATTCTTTGACTCTCCTGGACTGCAATGTTTGAAGGCTCGGCGATGCCATATTTATCTGTATGGTCTGACATATGCAGCCACTACTCTATTTGAATATGGTCTATACATCCGCACAATGCGTTTCTATGTAAAGCATAGTCCACCCAGGTGTTCCATGGACATTAGAAACGTTAATTGAGAACACCTGTCAGTCTATACTCCGGACTGTTATAATATATAACGAAGCGGACGATCGACTTTCGATACTGGCAATGCGTAGCGGCTGTAACAGCCTTCTGTAATTCAGGATCGACTACCAAGGTCGGGCGACACTTAAAAAGTCAGACACTCAATGCGCTTCCATTTCGTGCCTGCGGCTTTGTCGACGCCATTTCCTTTATCAGAGCCAATGAAAATGTTACGAATCGGCTTCTCGGCCTTAAGAATTCGTGTCAAAGCTTCCTATACTTTTTGTCCTATTTACCTTTTATAGGTTATATTTTTCGTCCTCGTGTTTTCTTACGCGATAACAATGATAACGAGATGCAGCTGCGCCACTCTTTGTCGCTCTGCCAATCACGTTCGACCTTACGTGCGGTTTCACTTTTTCTTTTTTAACGTCTCTACTTATTCTCTCCCTCTAACTCCCACAACCTCCACTACCTGGAACAATTGCATTGCCGGTACAGGAAGTCCTATGCTGCACCAGTTGCAGCAGGATGCACCCAAGGGGTCTATGTCGCACATTGCGTCCAGTGAGCATTGCTGACAAAAAAGTTCCAGGTGCGCTGCTCGATGTCCTCCTGCAGATCTAGAAAACGTTTGACGCGACGCATAAGGAAGAAGTGCATCTTGGGACTTTCCTTGGACCAGTACGAGCTTGTATACCGGCTGCATCGCATTGTGTGCATCAGCTTGGCGTTTGGCGTTTCTATATACTGGAACAACTTGTGCGGTCTTACAAAGAGGGCAGTGGGGAGGAGGGTGTGGGGGGGGGGGTTGATGAAATATCTCTCGTGGTCGTGACTATTGAATTGGAAAGATTTAACAGAAATCCATTAAGGAGAGAATTGATAAGGAAATGCATACTGCGTTAATGAAGCATTTTAATAAAAAAAAAAAAAAAAACCTTAGAAATGTTTCATTGGATTTACATTTGATTTTTGACATTCTCATAAGCATTACATTTTGACATTTTCTTATCGTTTTTATTGCTGCATCGAACAATATGCGATACGAACACACGAAAAAGGATGCATCTCTGTCCTTCCTGTCTGTTTAAAAAATAATACCTCACGCAGATATTTTTGTAATGAGCGATATATACCGGGTATTCACCGAAATGGGAATACTATTGTTACGATGCTAGCCGAATCACTTTAAATGTCCATACGAGAACGCGACAGCCGCGGATTCTCTTTTAAATTGATTTAGTCGGAGGCGCGGAGGAAAATGCAATTCATTTTAATATCTGGCAGCTCTTTCTCTCTCCCTCTCGCTCATCTGTCTCAGTTTTCTACTTTCCTGCTGCTCGAACTTTTAGAGCATAAAAGACACGAAACGTTACACCACACGGAAGTAACCCAATGCCCGTTTAAGAAGCGACGCTATCCACTTTTCTTCGTGTAACCCTTGGGCTGCAGGGATGCGTATATTATCCACATAGGAATATATGTATATGTATTTTCATATACCATCTGTAGGTTCACCTATATGCGTATACATAGGTATATCTACTTTAGTTTCAATTGAGCGTCGAGACGCGACGAACTCTTAGGAGATTACTTCAATTTGAAATGAAGTAAAATTCTATAGGGTGATCTTATAGGAGATGGTACTTCTGGAACAGATTCGATTTCCCATTTGGAATCTACCGAGCGGCCTTCGAGTTCCACGCGTCACATTTTCAGAAAGACGTTCGTGAATATAAATGACGACGCTACGGGAAGCAACTAACGACCAAGCAGTACCGTGCCATAATTGACCTACCCGGTATATACCTGGTACAGTAAGGCGCATCGGTAACGAGTGACGTACGATCCTGATCTCGTGTATCGTGAAACAGAGAAATATTAAAATTTACTAATCGCACTGTACGTCGCTCAGTGTACGACTGTCGTTTATGGAATAATGAATTTCAAAGATTGCTGTATCTTTTCACATACGTCGTACGTGTTACGAAGATACGTTGTTGCTCGTTTTATTAAAGATATCTTTCTTCTCTCTCTCTCTCCTCTCCTATACATCCCTATATCAAAGCTCTCCTCGTATGATAGTTCTGCTTTACGCGGCTTTTAATAGAGTGGAACTTTCATATTTGTTACAAGAGTCTTATTAGTACATATGGGGACCCAGTTAGTTATCAGAACGTTTTCCCGGAGGACGACCAAGGAAGTACCGATAGCTCTGCTTCCTCTCTGAGGTCCTGGTTTAGCTCAGTCGTATCAGTCGATTCTCTAGCGTTGGTTTGTTCTTTCTTGGCTTCGTAATGATTTTCGTGACGTAGTGTATATAGACAGACCTCAGACGTATGTACGGTGTGACAGTACGGAATAGTGTAACTAATATCTTGATACGAGGGTATACGACTAATTTAGATTAGGGGAAAAAAATTGTGATTTTTTTCCTTTTAGATATCTTCTTGACGATTTTCAAGCGGAAGTAGGAAAATCGGACGTAAAATCGATTTATTTAATTTCGATTAAACGCATTGTACGTCGAGGATAAAATTTGTACTGTGTGGTGCCTTCGTGATAACTTTGATCGTTATTGTGTTACGTGTTCGGAAGGCTTAGTGCGTCAGTGTGTCATTTAGATGCTGCGGATATAAAATTCGTTATATTTTATGCCCCAGCGTTATGGCGGGCATCTCCAGAAATCCGTTACGGTCCAAAGGTGTTGCCGACTGGTCCGCAACTTCCCGTCCTGTAACGGTACATGTTCCAGAACGGGAGGTTATACAGTCGAACCGAAGACAGGCTTATCTACACCGGCAATCGTCCTGGCAGGAATACTGGGCATGGTAGTGCATGCTAATTTCTTTATCGGGGTCCTCATCGAAGGACGGTAGTCGTGATAAAATTTTATCTCTTACTCTCGAGCCACCAGGGTATAAGGAAAATATTAGACGAGATTTGTAGCGTGTTGTTTGGGCTTCAAGATGCTTCTTGGGGGGGATAAGGGAAGCTGACGAACTGTGCCGGAATCTCGCTAAGCTTATCTGGTGCGAAAATGTCACTTTTTATCAGACTGTAACTGCCTGATTCCCACTTAAGTCGCGTCCCGAAAAGCTTTCCAGGGGACAATTCCTCGTTGTGCCTGTCGGACGTACGTTTGGTATATTCTTCGTACGGCTTTAATTTATTAATTTTTTTTTCATTTTATTCTTTTTTGTATTTTGCCTTGTTTGTTGGCTGCCACGTGAAGTCCAAAGTGATTTTTGTCTGGTAGTTTATTCGTCGGCTTGGTTTTAACATGTATTTGCTATTTGACTTAGCGAGAGAGAGAGAGAGAGCCAGAGAGCGCGCTGAAAGAGAATTAAAGAGAAGTTACGTCAGCCTGCAGAAGCTCAAATGATCGTTAACACTAATTCTCTGGGTTGAGCTTCCTGAGTCGTGGGTGTCAGCACCCAGGATCATCCTTTGTCGCAGAGATTTGACGCGACGTAGAATATTTGTTAAATTATGTTTGTGTGATTATATAAAATTTTTGTATCTTTTAGGTCGCTAATGCGATGCGCGTTGGTATAATGAGGGATACATTTTTCCTATTAATTTTACTAAGTTATGATATGTGTATCTATTGACAGTAGTGGAGGACGATTTGTATCACAGCACGTGCCCTTAACCTAGAAAAATCTTAATGGCAACGTATTTCCTAAAGCATTAAGCGATCAATGCTTACTTCCGTAGAGGTACGTTTTGGTCGAGCTTTTTAAAGAGTAAACCGTAATTTTGTACCGATTTTAATGAGCTACGGCTCATTATTTTTCTTGAAAGTTGCTTAAATTCGCGAAATGGATTTTTTTTAGTGTCGACCTTTCAAAAATTAGAAACTATGGTTTAGCCGGTGAATGAAATTCTTTATAAAGTTCTTTGCTGTCATTTTTTTACGGCTAATACTACGAACATTTTACATGTTGAATTCGTAGAGCAATTTTCGAAAGAAAAACAGAATGAGCTATGGCACCTTAAAATTGGTACAGTTACGATTTATTTTTTGGAAAAAAAAAACTTATTTTCATGTTTTTATAGGTTATGGACACGTGCTGTGATACAAATCGTCCTCCGCTACTGTCAATTCATTTAGCTTTGTAATATTTATTGTAAAAATTCAAGCCTCGCATTTGACTAGTGTAAAGCGCAGTAGCTATGTTAATTACTGACCGATTAGGTGCATATATATATATATATATTTAATTTATATTTGCAGCGAAGTGAGCATATCATCGGCCCGTGCTTCGGTGATGGTCTACGACGACGTCAACAAAAAGTGGGTGCCCAGCGGAAGCTCATCTGGCCTCTCAAAAGTTCAGCTTTATCATCACCAGGTGAACAACACCTTCCGTGTTGTCGGCCGGAAACTTCAGGATCATGAAATCGTCATCAATTGCGCCATCCTCAAGGGTCTAAAATATAATCAAGCGACGGTCACGTTTCATCAATGGCGCGACAACAAGCAGGTCTACGGGCTAAATTTTTCTAGTAAGGACGACGCTGACGCCTTCGCCAAGGCGATGCTTCAGGCCCTAGATGTGAGTTTCATCAAATTATCAGTGCTTGGTATCTTTGTTTGTTTGAGATAATAATAAAAGTCTCAAATTATAAAAGTACAGTTGATTTACGTCTTATGTCCATTTAATCTGTATTCTTGGCTTCAACTCAACTATAAAAGTCGACATCTATTCTTATCAAATCAGGAAACCCGACCACGATGTGGTGTGCAGGTTGTGGCAAATTCAAGTTGACGTATATTAAATGGCGAGAGTCGTCTCGAGATAGAAACTGTATTACAAAAATTGACAATAGAAACTGTTGTAGTTTAAAAGATCAATGTCCAAACTAACTTGGTAAGTCGTGTAAGAATTATTTATTGGCTGCAAATAATTGAGAGCCATCAATTTAGATCCCTATCCTTCCTTCACGTGTTACACGTTAATTCACTCCTTTTTTGTTACACCATTCTTATTTATAGTGGCGCTGCAGTCGAACGGACGAAGGATCAAGTATTTTCAGGAGGACGAATTAATTGAATTTGTCATCATTAATTGACTGCTAATTGGTAATGTCATTTGTCTCTTCTTTGCGTAGGTGCTCAGCAATGGTAGCAACATATCAAGAAGTCTGGGACCGACAGTCGCTCCAGCAACGCAACAGCAACCTGTCTATCAGCCACAGCAACAGCAGCAACCGGCAAACGCACAGTACGACGAGGATATGGGATACAGGTGAGTCATATATATATATTGCATTTAAAATTGATGACACTACGATTAGTTTTGTCTAAATTGGCTGATATCTAATTGACACTCCATTGAATCCATCCGACATAAGGGATTGGTAGAGCGTGAGGTTTACCAAATCGGCTAAAAAATACAGTTATCAGGATTACACCAGCGTTTTATAAATTTTCCATGTTTCATTGTTGCGTCCAATTCACAGGGAGTTTTCTAAAAGCATTTCGTGCTGTAATACCCTTGAGGTCATTAAATTGTCAGTGTGATTATTTTCCAGGACACCCATCGATTTGCTATGAAAACTCCCTGTACAATAATTCACGTGGCTTTGAATATCCATAGAATTGCGATTGAGAATATATATACTCGGTGGTTACAGTCAAACGCAGAGCCAGGTCCAAGCCCAATGCACAATGGCCACGATCTCGCGGGTCTCACTATCACTGGGTCACCTGTCAGGGGTTAATTCAGGATCCCAAACAGTGCCCCTGATTCCCAACCCCAACCAGAACCACAGCCAGAACCAGAACCACCCGTCTATTAGTAGCGGTACCACTACCGTCATTCAGGTTGGCTGTAGCCCGTGTTCGCGCGGCTCACCGGCCGAGGCCCCCATGAGGTGACTCCTGGTTCACATAGAGAAAGAAGAGATTTGAGAAAAAAATAATAAAACGCCTCTCACCCCTGATAAATAACGTCGGTGGCGTCTAACGCGCATATATGCTTTTATTAACGGGTCCAGATTAATTGTCCTCTGGTATTTGGTAGCCAATTAGGTTCTGCATTCTTCTGTACTCGTTAGGTTAGGTTTTTTCTTTACATTGAGTCTTCGACGTGATCCATCAAGATTTCTAGGAGGGGACCTATGCTACTCTCTTTGTCATAGTGTTCTCTTCCTCTTTGTGGCGAAAGATGATTTTTCTATTTTCTGGATCAAGTAAAACCGTTCTGCGTGTCCTTTACTAATGTCACCTTAATTACTTGTTGAATTTTTCCCTGTGCTCCCCTCAATTCTAGGTTGCCGGTTTCTATCCTGGAGGTATAACCAACCAAGTCTTTTATTTATTACGTTAGTCTAGCTGGCTGACTAATAATGCTTTGCACTAATTCCTACTTCTATCTTATCTGTCTCTACGTGTCACTGCAGTAAGGCACGTATCAATCAGTATCGGCGTGTTAAATAGAAATGACTATTTTCGCAGGACCATGACAAGGGAGGACGTAGCCATCATACAAGAGCGCCGGATGTCGCAACAGAATCAACGTGAGTTTAAGAAGGAAAGAGTAGCTAGAGTTTTGTCATAAAGAATTATTTTTAAAAGCAAAGTCAAGCTAATGGTGTATTTAATACGCATTGTTGCAGCTACAAATAGTCCCAGTACGGTATCCCCAAGCTGTCCACCGTTACAGCAACAGCAACAGCAACAATCTGGACATCACAGAACGTCATCAGCACCCCCAGCGCCACAACCGCAGCCAAACGCGATTATGCCTGGTCCTACAAGTGCCGTAGGGGTTGTACCTGGACAGATTCAGGGCGGGGGTCCACCCCCGGCGCCACCTCCACAGCCTCCACAAGCTCCTCCGGCTCCGCCGTGTCCACCCTCGATGATGATGTTCAATGCACCCGTGCCACCCCCGATGATGAATCAGTACGCAGCAACACCGTCCCAATCGAGTCTTTCCAATATTTCAAGTCAACCACAGCAGTCACAATATATTTATGCTAGCAATCAACCGAATCAGTATGGCACTATACCTGGTGGCCAACATTCCACGAGTCAAAGTCAGTACGCATCTGGCAGTCAGACCGGACATTACGCGAGTAATGGTCAGACTGTCTATGCTGCGTCTCAGGGTAGTCAGTCTGTACAGTATGGGAGCACTCAGGGGTCTCAGTACGCTGCCAGTAATGGCAGTCAGAGTCAGAATGGTAGTCAGTACGGTAGTAGCAATTCTATCAATCAGTATGCTAGTAGTCAGAGTCAGTATGCTTCGGTCAGTGGACAGTCTCAGTACGTTAATCAGGGTCAGTATGTACAAGGTGGCACAGGTAGCTCAAGCCCATACGGCACCCCTTCTAATTCCCTGAATCAGTACCAAGCATCCCACGTTGCTAGTGCTAATTCGTATGTTCCTATTGGCAGCACTGGTCCACCACCACCCCCAATGGGACCACCGGCTGGTCCCGCTGCCCCACCCCCGCCTCCACCCCCGCCCGCCCCAAACGCAACAAACTGCAACGCACTCAACTCCTCGTCCAGCAGTGTTAACGCCGCTGCTAATTCAAGCGAACCGCCTCCCGACACCAATTCCCTAGCTGCTGCACTTCAGGCTGCTAGACTCAAGAAGAAACAGGTCAGCTTGAAAACTATTAAATCTTATGGCCATTTATCACTGTTTAGCATATAAAAGAGGGGGACCTTCCCAAAGGTTTAATCGATAACGTATTGCGCTTCGTATCGTTCTCGTCCGATAAGTGCCATCCTGCGTAAAGCTGATCAGCAATAGGATTGGCCCTTCAGTTCGGCATCCGACGAGGATGGTAAAGTAGACTCACTATCTGGCACTGTCTTGTCAAGAGTTCAGTCTGCTATCGATGGCTAGATAGTTCCTTCAACCGTTTACGTACTTCATTTTTAAGTTTAACATGGGTCAAGTCGGATGCGAAGCTGAAAACTTAACAAGGGTTGGTCCAGTCCTGTAATCACTCAAGATCATATTCATGAATCAACGAAGATTCTTAAATATTTATTCTGCCTCGATCCAAGAACGCTTTAGTACGCTTGTTTCCCTGTAGCAGTCGCAACCGGTCGAGAACAGCGGCTCGAGCACAAGTAGCAGCGGAAGTGGCGGGGGTGGCGGAAATTACGGAACACTCGGTAGAGGCGGCGGCGGCGGCGGCGGTATGGCCTCGATGATGGACGAGATGGCCAAAACGCTGGCACGCCGGCGTGCTGCTGTCGAGAAGAAGCAGCCTGAACAGCCCCCGGTAAGTTTTTTAATAAAATTGACTTCATCAGCCCTGAATCATTTAAAAGGTTTATTGTATGACAGTCGAGGTTACTGATCCGTAATTTTTATTTACAATCAGGAACCAGAGAGCTCCCCGGACAAGAAGTCTTGGGACAAGAATAACTCTTCGAACAATAAATTCGCCAACGGTGCCGAGTCACCCAAGTCGGCGCGGAAAAGGTTCGGTTCCGCCTCCGAAGACACTCTTCTCAAGGTGAATGGGGTAAATGACGGTTCACCTCTGACAGCACAAGACATGGAGGCCTTCAAGGCTGAGATCATGAAGGAGATGCGCAAAGAGATGCAAAAAATGAAACAAGAATTTGTTGACGGTGAGTCTTGAAGTTTGTTTTCATATATTTTATTAGCTGCTGGGCATTCGTAGATCAAGCTTTCTTTACTTCTTCAAGATATTTCATATATCGGCGGCGTGACACGATTAAAATGTTTCAGTATTGAGGACAGAACTGAGTAGAAGGTAAAAAGAGCGTTTGAAGATGACGAAGAAACGCGAATGGAAGAGTAATTGGGTAATAAGGTGTGGAAGAAGATGAAGAAGATAGTGGATGGAGTGTGCCGAAGAATAGCGAAGAGTGAGCTGCGGAGGAGTCGCGCGATGGAATTTTAGGACAGAACAATGGGGTAGAGAGGGGACGAAGAAGCAGGAAGAGGAAGGAAGAAATAAACGGAGAGAATTCGACTATAGATAGCTCAAGCAAAGCATCATCGACAGTCACATACAGGTTTTTATTACATATTTGCGAGAAACACAGTGTAGTTATATCCATGTATATCAGCCATTTGTGTGTAAGTACCTTTAATCTAGCTTACAATTAGTACATTAAGGTGGCCGCGCCAATTACCGTTATACCTAATATTCTTATTATTATCGGTAATCGACGCGCAATTAACGTTGGACCGATCGAACGAGACACGCGACGGGGACGCCAGAGAAAATAATATGAATTTTCGCTGCGTCGCGCACAAAGTGAAACATGACGGGAGTATGGGAAAGACAAAAAACAAGTGAAACAATGAAAAATCTTGTTTTCAATCGCACTGCTTTTGTATGACGATCGGTATGCACAAACGAGCTACGGCACTGCCCATACATAATTATTAAATATACGTATGTAAAGAAAGAAAAAGAAAAACAAGGAACTTTTTAAGACCGAAGGCGTCAAATGTCTCATTAGAATTGAATTGGACAAATCGGATGCTCCGCAAAGACCCTAATTTATTTTTTGATTCAGACTCATTGACTCGCCGATACTTTATTCTTGCTTCTCATATCCGACTAGCTACTTCAATCTCCCTGCGAATAAACTGCTACGTTATTTATGGGATTCGGTCCAAGCGCTACTTATCTTTCTTCTTTGTCTTTAATTTTTTTCTTCATCGCTCACATTACACACTGTGTCTCTGTTCTCTTTTACTAAAATTATCCTACTGCATTTACACTGCCGATCTCGCGGTTCTTTTACGTGCTGCGCATTTATGTCATTCCATTTTTTTTTTATAAACAAAGGAAAGAAAAAAGAGAACTCGATCGATCCAACGATACAGATTTTTTGTTAATAGCGATCGGTCGGTTAGGGTTCTTTCTTTTCTTCTTTCTTCTCTGTCCATCTCGAATTTTTTAAATATACCTTTCATTTGCCACGTGGAAGATTCAGTTGTCAATTTGCCATAAGAAATCTGCATTCCTCGCAGAGACTCATCACTCAATTTTACTCGTGGACACGACTCGTGTGGCTTTTATCTTTCTTGTGTCTCCTATGAGCGAGTAAGCGAAGGCCCAACACATATCAGTACGAAATGCCAATCAGTATTAATTTACTTTTTTTTAATCTATATTTTTATTTTTACTGGACGCACATTTGTCTAGTTTGCATTTGAAAATATTTGACTGGGTCTGTGCGAGTCATCACGTTACACCATTGGCAAAGTTCATCCTTTTTCTAATTTAAAAATTATATACAGTACACAGTACCAATCCTAATTATTGAATATAACGAAGATAACAGACGTCAAATTATACATAAGCCTGCGAGAGATCATTGTACTTCAGAGCATATAAACGAAAGAAGAAACGAGAAGAAAGAATTTGATAAAGGAAGAACAAGATGAAAATAAAATAGACGCGAGGAATTCTTGTGTTAACCAAAAGGGAAAAGATTTAGTCGTCTGAAGTTTTTACGACATCCTTTATTCTTCGTTCTTGAATTATTTTACGCCGTTCCCAAGTGAATCCGTGTGGCATATAGACCGACGCGTTGGTTGAAAAGAATTTTTAGATCTCTTTGTACAAAGGAAAGAAAAATCTAGTGCGAGGCATGGCCTTTGGGAAATCAAGATGACGAATGTAAGGTGAATGCAAATCGTTGAATTTTGGATTTGTAAAAATTTCAGACTCGACCGATGATCGTATTACGTACGCACGTTATTCGGCACATGAGACGCGCAACTCATGCCTATAATAGATTTTAAAGATCGATCGACCAATCGAAGAAAAAGAAAAAAAGAAAGAAGAGATTACAAGACATTCGAACAATGTCATTTGGCTCTCTCGTTGTAATAATATTTAATTTTTTTCTAATGGATCGTCCGGCTCCTAAGACAGATGGTGTAATCATCTAGCGAATGATGATTCACCGGATAGCTCTGATGGGTCTTAGTTCTGTATAACGCTTATTGGTAAACTTTGAAAATTCATGATGAAAAAAAAAATGTATCGCAGTCATGGCACTTTTGGCAATTCAGGTGAATGCTACATGCAATGCTGGGAATAATTAGTGAGAATGTATTGACGACTAAATCGGTATAAGAGGCGTGCAGGAGAATAAGCGTATGATTAAGATTAGGAAT
The DNA here is from genome assembly GCA_030142655.1 of Trachelus tabidus. Classification (NCBI taxonomy): domain Eukaryota; kingdom Metazoa; phylum Arthropoda; class Insecta; order Hymenoptera; family Cephidae; genus Trachelus; species Trachelus tabidus. The sequence continues at coordinate 62,199 of JARQTI010000282.1, read as the reverse complement.
AAGCTTAGCTTCACGTTATTTTGTTTTTGACTTTCTGATTCCTTTTTTTCTTCTTCTTCGTCATCTCTTTTTTTTCGACTCAATCACAATCGACTATCGCACAACATGCGGACAATAGATAACGAGCTGAAAATCTCGTTGATAACGGTAATACATGATCGCCGAGTAAATTTTTGTAACGTGTCGTCGGAAAAAGGAAAATTCTCCAAAAAAAAGAAACACTTTTTATAGTCGAGAGTGCGAGAGGATAATTTTCCCACGACTGATATAGACGAAGCTATGCGCGCGAGCATCAGAGAGAGAAGAGATGAGAATGTAACGAGACTAAAATTCTTCTCTCTTGCCTGCGAACGAAAGGAAGCGAGGAAAAATTAAAAATTAAAAAAAAAGGTAAAACGGGATATTTCGCGAGTGAATCGTTAATCGATAAAAATTGTCATAGGATTAAGGCTTAATACTAAAAAGGGGAAAAAAAAACTTTTCTGGTGATAATCGCGAATTACCATTTCACTTTGTGTCATCGAGAGCATTCCATGTTTTTATTTTTCTTTGTATTTTCTCTTTGCTATTCGCTTTTCGAATGTTCTTCGTTTTAAGAAAGTCTTTTCTTCTGATCTCGATCTCCTCCGATGAGAAGTAATGTAATTTTAAGCAAAGCCAATGGAAATTAAGTAAAGGAAGGAAAATAATAAAATAGTCATGACTCGTTTTGCGAATCAAACACGGTGCGGTCTCGTCGATCAAGGCGACTGGGGAACACATAATGTCAGAATGTAAAATCATTAGTCGTGTAGGAGAATTTTTCAAGGTGCACTGTTATTGACTTCCGACACCTTTGTACGGAGTAATCCAAAAACGAGGTCTTGAGATGCTTGCAATTTTGTTGACGTCTCAAAATTTTGCATTCATCTTACACCTTCGACTTTGAGTTGTTTCTTATAGGGACGCAGTTGTAAGAGTTACAGAAATGTGCATACACTGCATTTCGATAAAGGAAATGCATCAATTTCGTATTCATTGCGATTTCGACGATTGCATATTCAATGTAGCCTTTTTTAAATCCTCAGTCTACTTAAATGGCTGACCCACTTATATTAAGATACACCAACGGTACATTTAATATACATAATATAAATGTAAACAGTATATTTTAATGAAACAGAAGCTGTCGTATCGTCGACGCCTCTCTGTTCCTCGTTTAAACGATCGATAAGCACGCACTTTGGATTCAATTAACGATTTTTGTTAATGATATTAAGATGCGCCCTAACGGTGCACCGAGGCTGAAAACTTTTTACAAAAATTCATGTTCATATAATCGTTTTAATTCATCTCTCCTCTGCTACTTCCGCTCCTTTACGTACTCGTCGGAACAGTGTCGCCATCTACCTCCGTAGCGCCACTCTACCTGTCTCCTTTATTCTTTCCATTTCATTCTTTAATTGCTTTTTACTTTTAATTATAAACACGTATTTTATACTTTTGTAAATATGATTCTTATACGGATCTTCCAGTATAATATATTTATTTTTTACCTTTCGATTAAACTGAAGTGAGTAAATAAATGAGAACGGTGAAATGTAAAACCGTTTGAAACCGGCGCATGCGCGAATGCTATCGAAAGAGAAAGCGATGAGTAATGTTTTAATGATATAAATAAATAAATACAATAGTATATTGTGGCGTCTCGAGGTGCCAGCCAACGAAATCTAAATTTACGTTTTACATCTGTTAAATTGAATGTCAATTTTAATTTTTGTAATCGCAATTTTTTATATTTCCCGCTCACGTTTCCACGCTGAGTGTACCTCGGGACGTATCACGATTCCAACGAAGGCACTCGCGTTGCGTATTATACTGTAACGGACTACACCGATGATTCCTGGACCGTAAAGTGATAAACAATGGTATGGGATGGATCACATGTAATATTAATAGACATCTTTTTCTATTCTATTCATTTTGCTATTATCACGATGACTTTTGCGTTTCTTGCGTCTTTGTATAAGCACGTAGAGCAACGACTAATTCTTTCGATGGGCCGCCTATTTTTGCATAGTCTGGCCCAAAAACGACAATGTGCAGTATTTAATTCTTCTACGTTTGTTTCTAACACGTAGGTTTAATGAGAGTAACGTGGCGATTTGGGAACGTTCGTTCGTTTCCTACAGGTTCGGTGTGTTCCGCCATTTTACCGTATGGCTTTTCACCGTCATTACCGAAGTAATCCGAAGATCCACGAATCGACTTCGTGTCTGGTTGAAACTCTTCGACGTTATTCCAAACAAGGTAGCAAATCATTTTCGAGTTTAGTAAAATTAAAAGATTTACTATGTTTTTCTATTACTGAGACGTATTTTTCGTGACGCATGTACACTTGTGGATTTTTGGTAGGTTATGATGACCGGTGACAAAAATGAAAATGGCCGAACTAACCTGAACTTGATTTTTAGGTATTAGACGCATTTATATGACACAATTATAATTCGAGCTAGTTAGACCTAATGCGAGTATTAAGAGTGTTTGTTATAATTACAAATTATTTAAAATTATCTGAACGAATATTTGAGGAGCCGAGATTTGACTATTTTACGTCGACTGTGCATGAATATACATATACACAAAAATCCATGTGGGAGATAAACAAGGAGCACATCCGTTTACACAGGCACACAGGAGAATTAACTGAATTGAACGTGAGATTAAGAGAGGAATAAGTAACCGAGGCCATTATAATATTGTGTAATGTAATTATTATGGTATCAATAATGAAAATATATAAACAATTGAAAATACGACGATTAATTCAACGCTTACGGCCGGTCGCACCAGTTCCAAATTTCCTTCACTATCATTATCTCTCAATCGTACGTCGTTGCGCCTCTCACTATTTTATCTCACCGATTCCGAAAATGATCTTTTTAATGGAAAAAAAAAACATTCAAATAACATTGTATATTTTGCCACGAGTACATACGAACTTCTGTCGCCGGTCCTACGCGCAATCTTTGATAAATTTACATTAGTCTTAATTAATTAATTAAGGCGAACATACAAAACAAAAAAATGCTGAAACGAGAGAATATGGGAGAATGAATGAAAGTGCGTGAGCGAGACTGATTTAAAAAAACAAAATAGTTTATTAACGGATACTTACTTGTTAGCTATATTTACTAGCTATAGTCATTTGATGCGATTTGTCTGGACAGAAGGATATTATTATGATCCTTAAAAAATCATTTTTTTAGTCACCGTGTGAATTTAATCGATTCGAATTTCAGATTAATATTCTAAATAATTAATTCGAAGGGGAGGAATGACTCATCGCTGACCCACTTCTTTTGTTTTCCTACTGCCATCGCGCTTGCAAAATGTCTGCCGACACCTAGCAGTTATCACTTATCAGTATTGCTCAAAGTGACATGTAATAATATACCGCGACATATAAAGTGTACGCTGGTAAACTACATAGTACAGAACTGTTGTATCGTCGAAATGAAAGAATAGCGAAATGAAGGAAATTCTTATTCAAAAATAGATAAAGAACTCTATTCCTTCAGGTGACTTAATGTAAACTGCCATTTTGAATTTACAATTACGAAAATCGTTAATTATACAAAATCGATACATTACATTCATCGAACCGGTGTCTACACAATCAGCAAATTCTGCATTTACGGAAATGGCACTTTCTTAAGGAATAAATTCGAATCATGAAGGAACAAAAGACGCGTGAAAAATTTCGACACTGGTATCTCACCTCGAAAAATTACATGCGTTTTCTTCCCTTATTTCGCAATTACTACTCATACAAGTATCATGCGAGTAACAATGCAGCTTGCAAAAGTCTGCGTGTGCTGCATTTACTTGATAATTTATTATTACATTCTTACGAATTACAATTTTAGGCTAGAAAATACTCCCCGGTACCTTTGAAGGTTTTTCACTGCACGGTCGGTAACTGCGTAGTCCTTCTTTCCCGACAAGACGTGTCCACCGTCACGAGTTCCATTTGTCGAAAATCATTTATTTTGCCATTACGCCGGCCACGCTGCGAAGCCATACTCGAATTTCACAGGCGGACCAGAACCGTGCGTGCGCATGAAAGCATAAACAAAAACAACAACAACAATATAATTCATACAGACCATGTTCGTACCTGTTATAATGATCGCTCGAAAAAGTTCAGTGCACTACGTAGTCATTGTTCGTTGCACTGAGAATACTAACAACACGTGACAAAAGCATAAACAACAATGTACGTATTCTGTTGTTGTTCGTTGTTAAGGGATCGCGAGAGAAAAACGAAAGAAACGAGAAAATGAGAAAAAAATTTATATTGAACAGTCATGAATTTTTTAATAATAATTATTGAAACAAAGACCACTCTCAGTGGGATGAGAGCGGGGGAAATGGATTTAATGATTAATTATTATGCAAGGCACAGTTATGGATATGGGGATTATACTTCGTTTCGTAAACGTATCTTGAAAATATTTGTATGTAAATGAATGACAAACAATAAAAAAGTATATACTGTATTCGATCAACTGAGTGCCAATTGATTGACTTATTGTTTAACTGAATAACGAATACATTGGGTAATTGTGAGGTAAGAAAAAAAAATAATTCAAGCGAAGTGCTCCATTGTTACGATTTATTATATATATATATATTATATGTTTTACGTATACATTTAGCCTTGCTACTTGTGTGAGAATCCTTTCAAATTTGTCAACGTACTCATAGTTAAAGTTAGACATGCCAATTACAGAAGTCGTGGCAATGAAGAGTTCCTTGTTGTGACGTCACATAGCTACAGTACCGAATGTAAATGTAATATTGATCCTCCACGTTTATACGGATTAGCCGAGTCTTTAGTATTATGTGTCTATATATATATATTCGCTTGATCACAGAGCTGCATTTTTATTCTTGTATTACGTATTAATACGTAACATGCTCACTAATGTTTTTCATCATTTTTTAATATGAACGCAGATCCACTTTCGATCAGCACTCGTAAGCTCATAACTCAACGAGTGCACTTTCACGAGTTATCCACTAGAGCCAAACGATCGAGACTCTTGAGTCATGAGTCATGATCGATCTAGGCGATTGTACCTTTGTTTTTCTTATTACGTAGATACGAAAATTCTCGTAATCACGTACATGACTTTTCATTATTAAATTTATCGTATTGATATTTACGTCATAAATTAAAGAACTATTCGCCTCTAGGATATTTATTTTCCGAAGTTATCGATGGTATGTAAACGACTGATGATATTTTATTCTAACCTTTTTTACGTTCCCTATAACTCCCTCAGCATGCTGGAGTAATTACGAATCGAGTATAGAATACAGTACTGTAGATAACTCGTATAGTTATTTCATATCCTCACGAAGTTGATATTGTTGAAAATCTTCACTTTATCCATACGTACACTCAACGTCATCAATGCTTGGGCCTTAAGTGTATTTTTGTCTCTGTCCCACTCATGTAATTTAAATCGGAGAGCTCAGCTGGCAAGTCCAGTCGTTAACGACGTTGAGTATAGTCACGTCATGGATCTCTTTCTGAATTTGGAATAGACCTCGTGCCGAGGAAGCATTTAGAAAGTGAAGAGAAAAAAGTGAAGATCGTGGAATAAAAATAGGAAATTTGGTGTGAAAGTAGGGTATACCGGCTCTATATACATATATATTGTACTCAGTAGCAACAGTACCAGGAAGAAAATGGAGTCGCGCATCGGATCGATACTCTGTCCAAGCCCAGGGGATGACGACTGCTAGGATGAAGGTTCATTGGTTGTCCTACGCTTTCAACGGGGTAATACAACACAAAAGAGCTCGTATCTACGTCCGTAGACGCGATCCTGAGTACTTTGTTCCTGGAGAGGGAGATTTGCTTCTGTCGACAGCGTGGCGGGTCCCCCCTCCCTCTCAAGTCTAACTCGGCACGTTTATCGAAAGTCAGAACGTTGCGGACTGCCGCACGAGACACACGGTTTATTCAAGACTTTAGCGTCTAGAGATTCTTATTCTCTCTCTCTTTTTCTTTTTACTTGTTACCAATCATCGACTTTCGAGTGCTCGCTGTAATTTGTACATTTATAAAACCTTTTCGTCTGGCTACATTCGCGGGAGAATATTTCTCGTCGACGTTCTCACAACATTCTTTCTTTTCTCGTACGATGCAATATTGAACGCTTTTTTGATACTACACGTTGCAAGGAGCACGAGTGTACTGCGTGAAGTTTGTGACGAATTTTTGGTTCAATTCAGTGGTGGTATGTGATACGAGTGTGGGAAGTGTCACGTTTACTATGCTGTGATATTTGGAAATTTTTTGTAATTTCGGATCAAACTACCTGCGGCCCTGGGCGTTACCTGATAGGTTAAAACTCTGCGCGTATGAATCTTCCTTGGTAATATTCAGTGACTGGATTTAAAGTTTCCAGCACCTGGTGAGTTCGCTTTTAATTAAGAGTCATTAGTTAATTCATTACTGTTTTCTGTTTATGCTTGTTAACGGAACGCCCTTAGGTCTTATTGCTTGATTTCTCTGCGGTGTTCTCACTGCTCCTGTATCATCGATCCGTTGGTGGTTTACTTGGTTCTCTTTTGGTGCCATTTCTTTTTTCTTTTAATTTTAATCATTTCGATTACACTGCAATACGAGGATTCTTTATTGTCACTCCTACTTTTTTTTGTGGCTCTTCTTTTGTTAACTTGATAATACAGTTTTTCGTAACACTCTTACCAGCAGTACAGAGCGTAGGAATTCTAGTTTATTTACTTAAGTGTTGTAAGTAATGTATTCTTCGGTGCACAGAGCGATTGGTGTTTTTTTTGAATATTTAATTTTCAATTTTTTAGAAAAGGAAAAAAGTAATAGTGTCGGCATGGCAGCGTGGAAAATATTACATGCTTATTTTGTGATCGCGGGTCAAGGTTTATCGTCGTTGCGTGTCTACCTATTTTTTATTGTAAATAATAATAACAAAAATATAAAGAATAAGATATGCCGGTTGCCGCATAATCGTTGATGAATAATGTTCCTTATTGAGTTTTTCTTCTAAGAAGAAAATAATTGTGACTATTTTTAACTCATTTCCCGTTTCATGTGAATTACAATCTTATTTCTTCGAATCACAAGTTAAAAATACGAAATAATCAAAGTACTAACACAGAACTTGTTTTGTTTTGTCTATAGGCCTTATCTGAGTGGATAAAATCAAAAGTGGACCACGTGCGAATGACAGCTAAGGGACACCGGTGACCACGTGGTACGGAATAATATCTCAGTTACTCTGATCACATATAAGTATATAAAAAAAAGGAAATGTTAGTAAATCTAATGCAACAAGAACACTGATATGAAATATACTTAACGGTAATAAACGAATAAAAAATTACACTAAAATTGGTGGTAGGACAAATAAGATTATGAGAGTAGTTAAAAAAAGAGTTATTAATCAAAATTATCAAATTGCTTGTCAAAAATAGATTGTCAATATTAATCAACAGCTATAAGAGCAAAATGAAATTTATAGTTGATACGAATTGTTATGAATATCTTAAATCATGAACAATACTAAAAGAATGTATTATCTTGTCCAGCTTTGAAAAGGATCCAACACATCAAGAACAAGAAACAACCAGTGTCAACGTCACTATTAAAAAGCACCGTGTGAGAAGAGGGTCTGTACAGAAAGGAAGAGGAAGAAGGAGAAGCAGAAGAAGAAGAGGCGCGTCAGTCTTGAAGCAATGTTCAGAGCGTATCAGGATAGTGCCGTTTCGCCAGGGTATATGCGTGGTGTATAAATAGTAAGTGAGAGTGGTGGGGTTCGCTCGCGGGTGAAAATAGAAAAGAATGTTTTTGGAATCCAATTGGACTTGGTTGGCAGAACGATGGGGCAATATGGCCGACTTGGCCGAGCGGGTGGACGATCTGATATGCAGTTTTGACTCGGCTGGTGACACAACGATGGATACCTTATCGATGCTGATATTCGGCTGGATGTTGTTCGGTCTTGTGGTGTTGTGCGTTGGCAAATATGTGTATAATCGTTTTGTTCTACACGAGATCGGCAGCATCACTGGCGGTGGCGCGAGCAGCATCCCAGGCAGCGGTGGAACGATAAGCGGCACTGGTGCAGGAACGAAGGACGGTCACCTGCTGCACATCGGCGACAGTGTCGTGGTCGCCGGGAACGCTGCAAGCAAGTTCCTCATACCGGAAAAGGCCAGAGCATCGATGGGGAAGTCCAGCACGACCGGAACCCTAGGAGCGGCCATTGGTTCCGGTGGCGTTTCCTCGCAATCAGGCAGTTTAGCTGGTTCGCAAGGAACGACAAATGCCACTGGCTACGTACCGCCGACTCCGCCGGTCCGGAAACGACTCACGAGAAAGACTTCCGGTCCCCTGATTAGTCCTGCCAGGAGCTCCCGGTCTCTCCACTTGCCCACTGCTACCGGTGCCGATTCTGACGCAGTGAGGTGGGTCAACGAGCTGATCGTCTGGTTGTACTCTGACCTGGTCATTCTCAACGAATTATTGGCTACCTGGGTCGCGTCCCTCAACGACTTCACCGCCAGTTCCGTAGAGGAGGTGAGTCATCTCGTTATCCGATGTTGTAGTTTGTATTATTTATGTTCATTATTCCTGTTGTCGTTTTGCGTCTTGAACCAAAAAAAAATAAGAGCTACTCCCTTCCTCGATCCAATACCATTCAGCCATGAACTCTATCAGCTTATTAATTCCTATCTTATTTCTACAAATTCTTTTAACACTTAGGATCCTATGTGGCGTAACATACTTGGACGCCTCTCGGCACACACTAGCTACAGCAGTCTTATTTTGTGCTTTGCCACGGACCTCACCAGCATTTACTGACTACCGCAGTGAGCTGGTCTAGGTTGCTATAATTACAGAGGAAAAGTACCGGACGCTTATGAATACATGGTTTATCTTTTCATTTTTTTTAATAATTTCTTACATCGCAATCCATACCGCAAACTCTTGTTGTGACCCAAGCCCGGTTGACTTCGGTTCATGAAATTTATCAGGCTAGAGTTCAAAGGTTGAAGGTCGCCAAATAGAACCACAGGACAATATCGTGATTGGATCCATTCACTTCCTGGACATAAATCGTACCTACATACACGCAATATATCTATTATATATGGTTGCAAACGTAGTCACGTGTGTAGATCGTTTTCCTGGCTTGACCCACATTCCAAATGTGCTTGGCAGTACTCAGGGAATACAAGGTTTTCATCGATTTTTCTATCTCTTCTCTCTTAGCCCTTTTTTTGCTTTTGTTATATCTTGGCTCCACTCTATACGGACATACTCAGATAATAAACATTGTGGGATTTTATCGTACCTAGATAAGCGAATAGATTCTAGATTTAAGGTCAATCGAATTGAATTGGATTGCTTTAGAGAAAATCTTTGAAGAGCTAAAACGACTGTGTTGGGGGCTGACTAGGCACAGCACTGTGACCACTGACATTTAGCTCAGCGGCTCTTACTTTCTGAGAATATTCTTGATACCATTGACTACTTCCGGTCAATTACTCTTTTTGCTTTTTATGATTTTCCTTTAATACTTCCCGGCATACTTTGTCCATCTTTGAACGATACTTTAGGTATACATTGACTTAACCAATTGTAGTAAAAGATAAACTATACTTTATCCTTGTTTGTTTGTACATTCAATATGGATGCCACTTCCGGTATGAGAGCTGCACCTATTACATTCACCAGACATGATATTATTCATAACGTAATGCCCACGCGATGGTCCATAAAAAATTATAGTTTTCAAAATAATGGTGGTTAATAAATGTCATAAAAATTGAAAATTTACGTTGGCTCTACGCTTCCTCTAATGTAAACAACGATTACAGAAGCAAGTATACAGTCAATGAATGGTACAATGACTCGATCGGAAATCAATAATCAATTCTCATTAATGGTCGGTCGTAACATTTTCTTTCATGTTATCCCTATTCTAACTTCATCTGTCTTTTTTTTAAGACTGCATATAAACAATTGCCACGCTGTGACTGGTTTATACTTTTTGGACATGACACAAGACGTAACAAACCGAATACATTTTATGCTCCGCAAACAGTAATGGCACTTAATAATAATCGAAGTGTGCCATAACTCAAGATTGCCCACGCAGCTCTAATCGTTATCGAGTTTAAGCATAGAAAGTTTCTTATCCGAAGTCATAAATTTGAAGAACTTCACGAAAAGCATGCACGAATAATAATGGCGGCTTTTTTTTAAACGGGCACTCTTATCGCATAACCAGCTGTTTCTTATTAAAGGATCCTTGTGTACTTCCTCTTGAGATACCGAATACAGTTTGCACAGTCTACTGACATACGTATTAAAGCACGAAAGCCAACGATAATTTTTTCAATTGTTCCACGGGGAACGTTATATTTTTTTCTTCGATTATAACGTCTTCGTGGACGCTATGACCATGATCAATGATCTATTGGATTTATATGACCTGTCAGCTAGGCTGTGACGGGAGTTCAAATGGTTAACAGCAACTTAGTATAATTAAAATATGTCTTTATTAAGCTACTAATGCTCTAGACTATTGTATTGTTATTTTTTTAAATCCTCTTACTTACGTAATGGTTGTCATAAGTCGTCACTTGTCTGTAGTTCGTGACGTCATTCAGCTCCAGTAATCGATTCCACCCGCATGACATCATCATTCAATTTACAATGTAACTCGTTGCTAGTGTCTAGTTCCCATGAAAGCGATCGATTATGCTCGCCGTGTATGTACGACTGACGATTCTGTGTTCGCTTTTGGCATGATTCATTGGAAGTTGGCTATATTTATTTTACGAAATTTAAATTTCCCGCGGTTAATGCAAAGTTAAAGGCTTGTTATTATTAATATATTGATAACTGCGGAGCATTACTTGGCTGCTGTAACGACCGGAAACATTGGGCACGATAAGGAAGTCGACATGGAGAGTATTGAAAAAATGGTCGTTTTTGTCAAATTGTGTGATTCGATTTGTCCGAGATTCAATGAAAAAATAATAGATAACGAAATTAAACGGTAGCAGAAGGATAACCTTGTATTTACGTCGTTTCTCTGATTCTACGAGGAATAAAACAGTCCTGAAGAATATTTCGAGTTCAGCGTACCGTGAAGTCGTTATGCCGTTTTCGAGGTTATGCCTATTATCAACGTTCACTTTTTGGTGGGAGCGGCGAAAATTTCGTCACTGGTTGTCAGCGGCCTCGTCGTGTTCTTCAGCTGACGTCATCGTTTCCGAAATAGCTCTCACGTAAATCTTTATTACACTTTAACATTACCCATAAGGTCGATTAACCTGCTTCTGAGCGAACGGCTCACGTGAACTGGCCGTTACGCCTTTGAAATTCAGGAACTTCGATCGCGTCCACCGTACCTCGCGATAAAAGTCTTAGAGTCTAGTAGCGCATAATTTCCAGGATTCTCGAACCTTCTGATCTTTTTTCCTTTCTCTTTATTTTCTTTCTGCCACCTCTTCGCGGGTCGATGAAATGACTTACAAAAGGGACCAAGATCATTAAATCTACGGCGGGCACAGATTGACGCCGAACGTTGGGAAGCACTGCATCCACAACCGTTGCGTCATAATTTTTACAGCAGCGAACCCGGCGTCTTGCCAGACGCAGGAACAAGAAATCATTATCGATACGTGTCTCCCATGACTGAATAAATGGGAGTCGGTAAAATCAATTTTTTTTCCCATAGCTTTTTACTCGTATGGTAAAACAGATTAATATCTTGTTTGTCTCCGTTAAACTCTAACTAGAGTCCTACGATGCTCCTGTATTTTTAGTTGATTGAAAATTTACGTAGACTCACTTTCGAAATTTCACATGCGAAATTAAGCATTAATTTATTATACTTTGGATAAAAGTGATCCTATGCTCAGGCTTGGGAACTTCAAAATTTATTGTTATTATATTATTGACATATTTTCAGATCGTTCACGTTCTATACTATGACATACGATTAGGCGCACTGGCAGATAGTAAAGAAGCATTCGCGGGTCAGTAACATCGCTAATCATTCTCATTCATAAACAAATTACTCACTGAGCAAGAATAAAGCTTGCGTAATCCATTGCGCCGTACTGGAGCATCTTAAGAGGATCTTCTTATTATTTCTTTAGTGCACGTTCTATATTTCTTCCCTCTTATTTTATTCGTATCCTGTTTATTGTGTTTCAGCATGGAGTCGGCGTCGAATTCGTACGGGTACTACCTGAGACGCACTCGCCGAATTTGTCGAATATATTTTGCGAGTGCGACTCCAAGGATGACGTGGTGAGTCCACAGGATATTTATATACACTATCGATCCTTAAGATATTCATCGATACGCGCTTTATTTGATGGGCTAAGTGAAATCAAGATATATCTAGAGAATTATCCAAATTGAGTGGGCTATAATCGTATAGCAGAGATAAGATCTTCTCTTATTTGTTTTTCGAATTTTTTATATACGTATGCTGCAAGTGCGAGAGAGACGTAGTTATACCGGGGATCGAAATTTTTAACTGGAGATACCGTCTCTCAAATTAGCTGGCTTATCAGAGCATCGTTGGACGTTCGTAGCATTTTAATTATACTAAAAAATGCAGTGATAATGTTATTTGCAAATTGTAATAAAAAAATATAATTAACTACAGTATAGGTGCACTTCGAAAATTTGAGTCGAACATAGAGAAGTTCAATGGAGCCTAAAGTTTCTGCCAATCAAATGCGCACGGCGTTACACCTTACATCCGGAAAGTCAATTGTAAAGCACTGTGGATGAAGCTTGCTCTTTTTGATAATTCCGATAGAATTAAAAAATGTATAAACAACTCAAAGAAAGACTCGAGATTTATCATCCCGGTCAATAATCTATCTCACTTTTTTTTTTACACGTAAATATTTATATGGCGATCTATCTTGCACTTGCTAGAAGTACCAGATACTTGAAAAATTTGAGGTTCGGTATGTCCGGTGGAAAGGGTTTGAAAATTGAATTATCCTTATGTTTTGCATATTTCAGACAATCACTTGCGACTGCGAGGCTACTCCCGCCTTGCAGCTCAAGGCTTTTCGACAAAAGGGAGATAAGGTCGAAACCAGCCATTATCGCGTCAACGTTAATCGATTTCGAGCACGACTCAACGTTGTTTCTATCACTGAGAAATTGTTGCTCGATATAAAGTGCGACGGGTGGCCTGAGGTGGGTGTCGACTGAAACGTCGTTGAGTAAAAAAAATTTGTTTTTTTTTTGTCAAAAAATTCATTAAACTAGGATTTTTCTTTATTTCATTCTGAAATTTTTTTTATTTCTAGGTAAAGGTATCCTTGGCTCCTGTAGGTACGATAAAAAAGGATCTGGATGAAAGCCAACTTCAGGAAGTGGTAACAGAAATTGTCGTCGGCGCACTCAGGGGTACCAACGTTCACTTGAACTTATCTCAGTATCCCACTTGTCCAAGATTATGGCGCGAGCCGCCGCCACAGCTTGGATATCCTCTGCCAGTTCACTATGACAGTATGGTGGGTAGAATCAGTATGAAATATTGTCTATGAGTAATGAAATTGATCCGAACGGATTAATAAGTTTTCTATGTCGGCACTGATAGTATTCAATTAATTACGACAGTGGCCTTGACTAATTGCCAGAAGATCGATCCGAAGGTCTTACAACGGGCAGATATCAGTGCCTGCTCATTGTGAATGTTCATTCTTGACTTTAAAAAATGTGTCGCTGCTAATTATTTTTATGCTTGGGTATTCTCTTTGGGTTATATATATATATACAGGAAATGCTTTTTATCCTTTTTGCACTGTTGGTTCTGACGTCCAGTTTTTAATTGCCTTACTTGATTGATATTGGCATCGCGAAGCTTCAATCTAAGGAAATCGACTTCTCTGACCTCCTATGTAAATTATAATCGCGTGACTGTTACTTTGCATTATGTACTGTATACCATGTGCTAAAAAATATACTGTATATTCATAAGCTATAGACATAGTGTAAGATAGTAGACTTAACTATGATTGGCTCACATAAATTACTCGGTAACGTCCACTTAAGTTTACTTGCTGCAATCTCTAATACTATAAGCATACTCAAAGTATACTTCGTACTGTTATAATTGAATAATCAATTGGTTCTCTTGTGTAACATCATTTTTTTTCTATCTTTCAACAAAAATTATTGAATGCCAATGTACTTCTAATTTATCATATTGCAACAATTGCAGCTGCTGCATCACGTAATTGTCAACACGCTTTTGTGGGCTTAACGCTTTTGGGGTCTTCGATTATGCTTTTTCTTGTAGAACATCTCGAACTCAATGATACATCCCCAACAGCATCCTCAGGTTCATTCGCAATCGACCAACATGCAACAATATTTGCGTGGCGAGAAACGACTGCTGGTTAAAGTAGTGAGGGCGGTTGAACTTGGTGGTCAGGAAGGATGTAGGGAACCCTACTGCGTGGTGGAATTGGATGAGCCATCCCAGAAGAATCAGACGTGCATTAAAAAGGACACAAAGAATCCTGTATGGGACGAGGCTTTCTTATTGTGAGTTAGCCACAAAGATTCAAATTAATCTGTATACTGGTAACTAGTTGTGGTTACTATGATTTACTATAGACTGCTATTCAGGACAATTGAACCACCTGAATATGGACGGTACCAAGGTGGAAATCAATAGAAATCAAATGGACAGAAACATCTTCAGGTGGTTGAATAATACTGAATAATCAATAAACGTTTATTATATCATGTACCTTATGGCTGTTACGAATTTTTCATTATAAGCTAGATATCAGTTTGATGTAAATATTTGATTACAGCGATATCAGCCACAACACGTCTGAGGTACTTTTGGAAGTGTACGACAACGTAAACAAGAGCCAAAGATTTTTGGGATTGGGTATAGTTGGAGTCGAAGAGCTCTTGGCCAATCCCAGTCAGAGACAGATAATACCGTTACAGGCCAGGCCTTACGAACAGGACGAAGTTACAGGCACCCTGACTGTAGAAGTAAGTAGTATCAAAGTGTCTCTCTTGAAATTCAATGAAATTCAAAATAATTGTGTCTATTCTGAGTACAGTTCCTGTTCATCGAGGGTGCCGAAGTACCACAAATTGGAAACAAACCGTACAAAGTGAAGGAGTCAATTAAGACCATCTCGCCAAGTCGTAGCTACACGCCAACGAATCTACTGAGCAACAATAGCCTAAACTACAACAATGGTAACAGCACACTTATCTTGTACGACTCACCCGCTCAGTCTCCAGGGGGTAATTACCGAATAATTGAATATATGCGAGGCAGTGTTACCCCTTTTTATTATAGTGTGCACCTTATCTTATTCTTTTAAAACTCATCAGCAAGCTACACCGCGAATACCATGGACCCTTTAGTATCACGGTATCCATTGTTGCAACGAAAGCAGAGAGGGATATAACTTCCTTTAACATTTAAAAGGGTCTTTGTATATTGTTCGTTCCAGTGCATTCACTTTATAGATCAGCCTGTTATCTGTTAATAAACAATGCAATGTTCATTGGCGCTTTCATGCAATTGTTGCATAAGTATCTTTGTACGTACCGATCATACACGCGTGGGAGTCACGCACGAGTATACTAAGGACGTTGCCAAAATTTACACTAAAGGCCTTGTGCCAATGGGTAACTGACCTTACGCAAATTATATTCGATGCACTTGGTATCCATTTGCTACGTACGTAGAGGAGGAAGAGCTTATAATTTCAATTCGAATATTAATGTCCATGATTGCTATTGAAATATACGTAACACAATGGTGTCCGTGGTGTTCAGAATTTTAACGCACTACGTCATGACGCAGAACACACGGTCCATCCGGAATGAAAAATCCTGTAGAAATCAGCGCCAGCATGAGGGAACCCCTATAGAGAGAATCCAGAGCTTTTGGTTGTCTTCATCCAAAATAGTCAGAGTCGCAGCATACATTGGTAGTAGTTGCTTGCAAAGTAGTGCGAAATCATTGATAAAGAAAAAAAAACTATATAAATGAACAGCCATTCAGTAGTCATATTTATAAAAACTGTTTTGTTCACTTGGAAAGAAAAGGATTATCTATATTTATTATACTCTTTTGTTCATATGGTATCCAGAGCACTATGAAGTTTTCCTTCTTGTTTTACTCAAGTGTATGACCCTCTCCTCCCCCTCTCCGCCTTTTCTCTGTAGTTTACGGATTAATAAATGTTGGTAATTTTTGTTGTTTCACCAATTCGCAGATTACATGATGAATGGCATCAATGTGGATTCTTCGTACAGAACTGGGCAGATGAATGGAAATAAGGGAACGCTGATTGTGCATAGCCAGCAGAGGGTAAGGGTGACTGAATTTGTTTTATTTTGAAGAAATTTTGAAAAGGGGTCTCGCGAAGTCTGTGCAAAGGTAAAAAAAATGTGTGTGTAACTGTTAAAAAATGACTGGAGTTTTTATGGCTAATGAGAGTTGAGTTTTCAAGTGAACAACGACCCTTTACTTTGATTTTCCGTTTTGTTTTAATGTTTTTCTAATCAAGTTTTTGTTTCATGTTTGAATTTTTTCTACCGTTTTCTTTTTTTACAGCAACCCGAGCGGCAGATCGTGAAGGTGAGAGACGTAAATGATGCTAATTAGAAAAGATAAAAGAAAAGGAAAGTTGCACATGAGCAATTACCTCTTAACAGTGAATGAGGCTCGACCATTAAATAAGTTTGTTGTTTACTCGTATCTGTAACACTAAGGTGTTGTAAAAACATTTTGAACATTCTCAGACAGATAGATCTTTTTTTTTTCTTCTTTTGGATGTTGCGGTACGTAGTCGATTAACGTGTGCCAGTTAAGTAACTTACAGTTATTTTTTTAAAGTGGTACGTTCTGAGTGACGTGGATATTTTTTTTCTATTAACAGAATATGTCTGTCCTGATAAATTCATGCCTGAGAATAATTTCGATTTGCAGGATTATTAACATTTGAGTGTCGTGTGTGTTTATTAATCCCGCAGGTCGCCTTAACTGAGGATGGAAGTTGGCAGGAAGTGTCGCCGGAGGTAAATGCAAAATTTAAAAACCAAAAAGCTATTAACAATCTGCGCGCGCAGAATTAACGCTAAGTGTTCATGCATCGTTTCATAGACTGAGTCATAAGTATAAATTAAACTATCATACGGTGTGGCATTCTTAAGCTATGAGTCACTACTGTATAAAATATTTTTAGCACGGAACCAAGGATACCAGCGCTACTTCCGGACCGGAAAGCACACCCAATTCTTCAAATTCTGAAGGCTTCAGAGGTATATATAACGTGAATAATTATTTTTATTTATATTCACGTTACACACGATATTTTCTCGATGTTTAACGCTCTCTTTCTTTCCCGAAAGAACGCGGAAGGACCCGAAGAAAACGACGTGACTTCTTCGGCACGATAAAGAGGCGTCTAGGTCGGTCGAAAACGAGAAGTCGATCCGTCGGTCCTGATGGCGAGACCAATCATGAGGAAGCTCATTCCAGATCAATATCAGCGGACAGAGCACGTGATCCTGGATCTGGTATATTTGAATATTAAATTAATTATTCAAAAGCAATAACAGCTATAGTATAATGACAGGTCATGGTGGAAAATATTAATGAGGGCATACTATGATAATATTAAAAGTAACAGTAATTATTTATCAACCAAGTACACAGACTGCTCTACCGCGTGCGTAGAGTTTTCCTGCGTGAAATTTTACTTTATTCCAATAGAATTTTGAAAAAAATCAATAGTTCAGTAATCCTAATATACCCTATCGATGTGCCTTACTGTGGTATCTGTTTGGTAGTGTATTATAGACCTTTTATCAGTTTTCATTTCCTCTCTACTACACTTTTCTATGTAATATTTATGTACACATTTATTCTATACTCTCTTTTACTTGCGCGCATAAAACTGTCACGGCACCTCAATTCATTGGTAAGTTTGTCTTAATTTAGAAAGGAAAAACAAATTGAACTAATCGCATAGGCTGCTTATACCGACACTCTGCTGTTTAACTATTTAATCGCACTCTATTTAATCGTATGTATTATTATTTATATACAGTAGCCAAGTTTTTATAGACTAGAGGAAAACATCTCTTCATAATTAGAGTTAACCTCAAATACATCTAGAATATTTTTAATCCCTGCTCATTCACGTTAGTCTATTTCTTGTTCCGCTGCGCCGAGAATCGCAGCAATTTAGAAATCTGTAAATTTTGATAAACAAACAGAATTTCATGATACAACCTGACATTTTCAGCATTGCTGTCGGTACCAGGAAGGGAGGAACAGTCGAGAAGATCGAGTCTGAGCGAAGCGTCGGCAATAAGTGGCACGTCAACGAGAACCTACGTGAACGAGGCCTCCACTCTCGTCCTGGAAACACTTGAAAACGGGATCAAAAAGTATGTAAAGAGAAAATCCAATCTTAAACATTTTGAACGTTTAATGAGTTCTACCATTTTTTTTTTAAACCGACACTGATATATAATTTGTGAAAAACGTTTTCAGACACTACCTCGTACCTTTGTCCCTCGCACAAAAGAGCAAATGGAGGAAAAAGGGAACAAAACTTCACATATTCAACGATCATACGTTCATCGCGAAGCACATGCAAGGGTGAGTTAGAGACGTCATTATAAATATTGTCATATCGACAAAATAGTGATCTAATTTCAAGAAAACATAATTATTAACAATTTTAGGGGCACCATGTGTCAAGTTTGCAAGCGAACGCTTGCTCGAAGATTGGGAAAGCAGGGATACGAGTGTAGAGACTGTCAAATGAAATGTCACAAGCACTGTCATGTCAAAGTTGACACCACCTGTCCGTCGTCCACCATACAGTCAATCGAGCTGTAAGTATTATCAATTTTTTTGCTCTTATAATAAAAAGAAAAAAGGTTATAAATTGTTTCTTAGAAAATTATCTAAAGTCAATGTAACCAACATCTGGATGAATCAGTAGAAATTATTGTTTGGCAGAGGGGTTTGACGAGGATAATTAATTGTTTCTTACATACACCAAGCTTTGAGGCACACTCTGTGGAATCAAAATATGTATCATCTGGTAAAGAAGTAGTCTCGGTCGGCCATTTGCTTGTACCACCGGTTGCCTGTACTTGGCTCAAGACTCTACCGAGTTCCTTGAGACGACACGTGTTAACATTAAGCACACATTGCATATATATATTTTTGGTTCAAAACACCCATTGGCATTTTAACACTTAACTGTGTAGAAATTGTTGTTCTATTTTATGTATCTCTCTCTTTCTCTCTGTCACTCTCACATGTAATATTCATTAGGCGTATAATATATAAGCCGTATCCATTAACGTGTTACGATATTAGTGAAACAAGTTTCTAATGCAAGTTTCTTTTGAAATATCTGCCAAATAAGGTCCCTACTGCCACTTCTGAGCGAATAAGATAGGTAAGCTTTACGGAATACGAAAGATATTTTGATCTTATACAGCATTGCAATCTCTACATGGGATTATACGGGCTATGCAGCTATGAAACTTTTCTTTTGGAGGTTTTGCCTTTGACTCTTTGCACTTGCTCACGTGTTAATTATTTATGATCATCATTAATATTTAATGTACAAGAGACAAAGTTTGACAGACACCCTTTTTACAGAATCAGTCGTCTCTTTGTATCTTGTTTAACTTTCCTTGTGTATACTAATCGCCCACATTAACACAGTCTCTCTCGATTTCCTATTCCTGCGAAAGCGCATGTGCAGTTGTTAACCTAATTTAACTGCAACGTAGTCTAGTGTATGTATGCAGTATAATACACCTTTATGGGTGCACTTAGATAATTGTGCCTGAAGCTTACAGTGCACTTTGAACGATGCAACTTTTGATAGTGAACTTTTCCGTGCTGTGTTCAAGTCAGTGCTGTTTAGTGAAATTTTAAAAACCAATTTTTACTGCCATAACAATAATTCTGAGCCCTATTTCGTTTAATATTTTCTAATGGCATAATTCAAATTTACTATTGTTATTTATTTCAGAACGTGCATCAAGAACCCGGAATTCGAACGAAAACCATCGAAGCGACTATGTTAGTGAGGACTTTCTTTACTCGTTTATACGCCATACATTTTAAGTAGTCTAGCTATGACAAGAATCAATATGAAATTGTCATTCATGACATAATCGTGGAATCAAACTACGATAGAGCCAACAAAAAGAAGCAAATAATTTTCCGGTGAACGCATGACGTTAATTTAGTCTGCTTGTGTTCTGTCAAAAGTTGACCTATTCACGCAAGAGGAATACGGGCGTACAGTTTAAATGAGAAATTATTTATTGAAAACGAAAGAGAACGAAAAAAATTACTTTGACGGATTATATTACCGCGGAGGAATCTCGTCATTATTTACCGGTAAATTGTAATGAATAAATGACGAAATTTCTCACGAATTCAAAGTTTATCCACACACGCGCGATTTATGCGGATAGTACATGTATGCGAGTACACGCACACAGATTCATGAAATGACGCCTTTTTACATAATATATATAATATTTATCGAAGTTTTTGGAAAACTTCAAGCACTATTTCTCTCTCTCTCTTTCTCTTCACACCGTTTTTACTTAGTAGATACGCGTAGCAAACACTGACCATTTCATTACGCTCCTTCATATTTGAGATATATATAATCATTGTCTATGGAGACGCTAGTTGAAAAGAAAATAATTAAAAAAAGAAAATCTCTATATACTCAAAATAAGAAACTCATTTCCTATATCGACGCGAGAATTTTGAATAATTTTTTTTTGCTCTTATATCATAAATCATGCAAGAACAACCGACAAAACGGATACAACGAATTCGTTTGTTTTCTATCGAAAGGTTTATTATAATTGCGAATTTCAAAATCGAAAGTATACACGAATGCATACAATTACATGATTATAACTACTTCTGATAATACGGCAACGTACGTGCCGTAGAAATCTTCATGAAACAAGGAAGAATGGAAAGTGGGAGAAAAAATGCCTAGATTCTGTTTTTACGGTGAGAACATGACAAAGAATTATTTTAATTTTTACGACTTGGTAGAAACGTAATGAATTACGTGACAAAGAGGCGCGCTGACGTAAAAAGAAAGTAAAAGCGACGCGTGATATATTCGTTACGTCAACTAGATATTGACGATAATAATAAGTATAACAATATATAATATTAATGCATCGGCAACGGCTACAATAAACAAATAACAATATTAATGATTTTACATAGGCTGTGAGTGCTAAAGGATGAAGTTACGAGTACGGATGATAAGAAGTCCTACTGGAAGGATGAGTTAGCGTGAACAGTCTATAAGGGATAAGTCCCATGGCTACGACAAGATCTTTATTTATATATATATTAATAATACACGAAGACGCAACACTTAGTGCGATATCTATACGAAGCTATGGAATTTCTTGTGGATTAATGTTTGAAACTTTATTTCTAATGGATACATTAAGTTTAACCTGATGCAATTTATCGAGTAAATTCAATTTTCAGAGACACATGTATTTTTATAGTTTCTTCTTTGTTTCGCTAACCGACGTCAAGATGGCGTCCTTAACGTACGGTAATCTCATTTTGGAATTTTATCTCAGTCATTCTGAACTCTGTCAGTTAAGTAAAACTCATTTGAATACAATGTAATGATATGTATATGTAACGAGAGACAGCATCAAAACAGTCAAGAACTCTGGTCACTTGTGCTTTTACACGAATATATAAGCACGTTACTATATTTGGAACTTTGAAGTAAAGGAAAAGCAAGAAAACTCTAAAAACGATGCTACAATTGTAAAATAACTAAGTGAAGTTCATCGATACGAAATACGATCATAGTGCCTATAGATGTTGAATGTTATGTATATTGTACGTTTATCATATAGAGAAGCTCTATTTATTGACAGTATAACGGTCACTCTGCGACAACTTTCCATTTAAGAATCTCTCTAAAGGAATAACGAAAGAAGGGCTGATGAGAATAATTCTCGGTAGGACAGTCGAGCGTCACTTATGTCGAGCAATGAGGGGACTCCCCACTTTGTATGCACGTTGCTCTATATGGCCGAAGATGTCGCTAGCTTCGATGTGCGCTGTAAAGCTGCGCAGTGTTCAATTTCCGTCAGGGTTTGAGCAGACTGCTTGGCCTGGCACATATTCTTTAGAGGCAGCCACGGAGGCAGCTATAAAGATCAAGAAGTCAGGATGGCTTAACGATGGCGGGAGTTAAGACTTGTCGGAAACTTAAAACAAGTGAGGCTGTGGTAATAATTCACGTCGAAATCAGTGACGCTCGACTGTATTTGAATATACAAAAGTATAAATGATGGACGAAAATTATAAGAAGCGCATAGTCACGTAAAATCCGATGAATACAATGTAACTTAAAGATGAGAAAATATATTATGATCGCACACTTATTATTATACCATCATCCTCGATATTTTCATTCGTACATTTTTCTATGCGTGTAATATTAATTATTTATTTGTTATAATATCGTACATAGCTTATAAATATTTTTCAAGATTACTTATTAAAATCTTATTTATTCAGTATCGGGTGTTGTGCTGTGATTTTCTGTTTCTTCGCTCTCTGTACTAGTCTCTTGTATCTCAATGTTGTTATGTAATTTCTTGGTAGAATTTTGGCCAATCACTCCGACTGTTATAGGATCCTCCACTTCTGGTATTTCGGAATTCACTATTCTAATTGAATCCAGAGCGAGAATCATCCTTAACTCCACGGAGCCCACTTTCTTCTCACCGTCAGTCAGTTCCGTGTTGGCATGAGACTCTGAACGGAAAACGGTATCGGATATGTAGAATGTACTTGAATAATTTTTCTAAAAAAGAAATTAAAAAAGATATTACATGAGTATGTATGCGATGGTAGTGGCGGTATATGCGATATTACTGACCACGTGTGACTCCAAGTTCTGCTTATATATTGAATGATTTTTTGAAGTTTCAAATAAGTAAATGTCATTTATTTGACAGTTATTTAAGTTTCGATGTTTTTCTATTTCAATAACTTTACCACGAGGCTTGTGATTATTAGCAATGGAAATGATAGTAAACGTGGGATCTTTTTGTTCTGCATGTATCATCTTTGCGTCCTTGTTGATCTTGTAAAGCACTTCGCATTGGCCAACAGTTGAATTTTCCATGGCACTGAAGTCACCGGACATTCTATGTTCAAGAATAGTGCCGATACTCAATTGATTGGCTATTGTTCTGTACAAATTTAAGTTCGCCGACGCGTTACGCGATACGACAAGACTCTTTGCGCCAGTTTTATCGAAATGAATTTCAAAGCGTGGATTTACAAGCTGATCAAAATAAACCCATTTCCCGAAATATTTAAGATACGATTCGCCTGCGTTCGCGATTTTAGTTTCCTCGTTCCTTATCAACGGTTTTTCCATGACGCATGTCAAAACGTCAGACTTTCTTGGACGACATAATAAATTCGCTGTTACACTCGAATAAAGATATGTGTCCGATTCGATCCGCTCTATCTGGCTCATATTAAGCTTGAAGTTATACTCCAAATTTGGAGACCAAACATCTTTCTCGATGGGTATACGACCAACTGGAGAAAAAATTATAAATCGTTATAAGCATATACCCTAAATTAATTTTGATATGTTTTTGCAGTTTTTTTCCCTTAAAGTGCTACTCACCGAGGAAGAACGGTATCAAGATCACTAACATGATGCTGCTGGATGCTGAACTGATTATTGAAACGAATCGTGGCTCCTTTTATAGTGAATGGGATGCTTTGCTATAGTCGGTTCACGGGGTCAATGTAAATTTTTGACAGTGCGGCAGGAGGTTAATCCTTAAGAAATCACACATGGATTTTCATAAAATCACGGAAAAATATGCTAAAATAGAAAAATATATCAGTGCAAATCCCACGCACGTGCATGCCAAAATTCTATGTGAGGTCACGCATGGCTTGTAAGAAACTTCATTGTTTTTCATCTGTCAAAAAACACATCGAACTCGTGGACCAACTATAGCAATGAACCAAGTGCAGTTAACACACGCTTCATCTTGGTAGTTGAACACAACTCTCAAGAGGTCAAATATTATATGATTTGTTTAACAATAAGATTATTACTGCATATGTATATGAAGCAAATTTTATTGACTAGAAAGGTGTAAGAAATTGCTTTAGTTTATTATACTGTCTATTATCTTTTCATTTTATATTATTCTCACAATGCATACCCCCTTGGATGAGGCATCTAAAAAGGAGTAAACTATATGGTTTATTGAAGGTGCCTGTGTACATTTTTAGAAACCGTTTATCTTATTTAAGCAATTTTACTATTAGTGTAATTGCTGCAATTTTTATAAAATATACTTGCGAACGAAATGACGCATATCATCGAGAGACTCGGTCGAAAGTCGCGCCAAGTACAGGCGACCGGTAATACAGTGCATCAGCCAACCGTCACTCTTTTCTTGAAGTCACCCTTGTGTCAAAAGTTTCTAAAAAATCCTTTGGAAAAGGGAAAGTCCAGAGTGGTAGTGCATACTACACATATATTATATCGCAGTGATATCTTTAAAATATATTTCTAATGGCATTGTTATTAGTAACATTGCGCAGGCCATATATGTAAATTTGTACTTCCTATACTGGATCATCATTACGGTTGCCGAATAAATTGTCTTTAAACACTTATAATACGTGAATATTGTTTTGCCCTATGCGAATGTCCCAGAGTACGAATGAGTTCTGTCTCTATCTATATCTAAGTCAAATCTCTTTAATCTCTTTCCTCTAGTCAAGTTCGCACTGCACTTTCTTAAAATTGTCTTGAAAATGTTTCAACAACAGGCTTTTTCAATAGTTCTTGAGAAGTTTTATAGCTCCCGGACTCGTTCTAAGGGTTGCTTTGGGAACCAGCGGTGAGTATAGAATCTGCGTCCGCCAAGTTGCGCGTTGATGTTCACCTTCAGCTCGGCTACGATGGGATTCGCATTGTCGACGGAGACGATGATCATAAAATCCTATTTCCAGATTCGCCGCTGCGATTTAGCGCTATGATTTTGGTATCGGCTAAACTCGTAGCGTTGTGCATCTTCCTACTCATCTCTGGTGTCAAAAATCTGTTTTCGGTTCTACGTCAAAGAAATGACGCATTTAAATAATTGACAATAAGTAATTGTCAAAGTCGCGAGTAATTGTTATTCACCTTATAGACATGGAGTAAGAATAATTTTCGATAAGTAACGTCGTAAAGGGGAAATCGTGCCGCATAACGTGTGTGCCGACAAGTCATTGTCTATTTTTGTGTCAGAGGGATCGATACATTTTTGCATGCAAATCTACTAAAAATAGATACGGAATCATCCGGAGTGTATTTATATCGCAAATGGAACGGTAAGAATGGCTTTTGAGGTTATCGCTTCGACGCGTGAACAGGCCAAGTCCTGTCTCTGTTAGCTGACACAAGCTTTAGCACTTGACGGACCATATCAAGTTAGAAAACTCCAAGATACAGTGATTCTTGTACAAAAGATATACATTTATTGGCAATGACAGAGGAAACTGAGATCAGCCAGTCCCTACTGAACCGGGTTTACTATGCTGCTAGGGATGGTATGGCTATTACGCTCTATGCCTTACTCAGTGCCAGATTCTCTGATCAAATCGATTATCTCATCAATCAGGTGAGTTATTGTTATTCAAACTGATTTCGTAGATATTTTGTCATCTCAGATGTTTTTCAATAGACGTTTATTTATAGCTAGATTCTAGTAAGACCCGATTCTTCGATACACAATGTTTTTTTTGTAATTTGTTCATTGATAGATTGGCTTCTTTGCTATGTTACTAATAATGTTGTAAGATAATTTTATTTCACCATTAGCAGTAATTAATCTAATGATATTGCATGTAAATTATTATATTTGTATGCTCATACTATTTAATCATGCCTTTCTGTACTACTACTATGCCTCACATTATTTAAATTCTGCAATGTATAATTTCTCTTCGAGTTCCTTCTTTTATTAACTCTCATCAGATCTTTTTCATTTAGTTTTTGGCATATATCTATGCATACGAACATGTTTGATATATGTGGAGAAATATATTATTTCATGTACACGTGCCAAGGTTTTTCCAAATAAATATAGCTGAACAACGTATTTGACAGATTGGAGGTTTGGCAAATATTAAAATTTGGAATCATAAATAAATACGCACCTTAACCACTGCCATTGGCACTTATCCAATTCCATCTACGCATGAATCTTCAAGCAAAGGATCAATGGCTGTTGCCAAGCAATATGCTTAGTCATGATATCTTCTTCGATCATCACAATCCACTTACATGACTTTCTTTGTGATAAATTATAATTTTTTTCCATTTAAACTTTATATTCTTGTGCTAAACTGTAACGAAGAATATCACCGTAAACCTTCAATAATCATTTTTCTATAATTTCTATCTAAAATAAAATTGTATATCTGGAAATAGATTACATTCTACATTTACTCTGTTATAGAAAGTCTTGGACGAAGATGGACAACGATGTACCCCATTAATAGTAGCAGCTAGATATGGTCACGACCGGGTTGTTAAAATGCTTCTAGAGAAATTTAAGCCTGACTTAGAGCAAGAGGGTACTGTAAAATTTGATGGAAACGTAATAGAAGGGGCTAGTGCACTATGGTGTGCTGCAGGTACGATCCATAATAAATAAACAGCACATACATATAACATACTCTTATTATAATACAATGATTTACATTTCTCTATTGTCAGGTGCTGGTCACTTAAACGTCATTAAAACATTAGTCAAAGCTGGGGCCAACGTGAATCATCCCACGAAGTCGAACTCAACGCCTCTAAGGGCGGCATGTTTCGACGGTCGACTGGATATTGTAAAATATTTAACGGACCACAATGCCAACATACACATTGCCAATAAATATAACAATACCTGCCTAATGATAGCGGCCTATAAGGGCCATCTTGACGTAGTGAGCTTCCTCTTAGAAAATGAAGCCAATCCAAATGAGAAAGCTCACTGCGGAGCAACAGCCTTACATTTTGCTGCTGAGTGCGGTCACTATAATATAGTGTCTGAGCTCTTGCGGTTTGGTACAAAAATGACAAAGAATGTCAATGGTATGACACCTTTAATCGTAGCTGCCGATAGAACGAGAATGGAAGTCGTGGAATGTCTAGTTGAAAGGGACGAAGTCACCAAAGAGGAAGTTATAGAAGCGTACGAATTACTTGGCGCGTCCTATGCCAACGACAAAGATAATTATTGTATCATAAGGGCATACAAGTATTTGCACGCAGCAATGGAATTACGGTAATTGTTTTATACAGCCAATGCTTTCTTTCACAAATAATTAAATCAATGAATAATGACGGAACTTTTTACATTTAGGTTTAGTGATCCCGATAACATTATTCCTAAGAAAGTTGACGAACCTATAAGTGCTTATGAGAATTGGAGAGAGTGCGAGACTTTAGAGAGACTAGAAAGCATCAAACATAATCATAACGCTATTCACATGGAATCTCTTGCCATTAGAGAGAGAATATTGGGTAAGTAAAAGCCATATATTTGATTGACATCGGTCTCTTGTTGTTTACTATGTATGTGGCTACTTAAAATAAGAGATTTTTGTTCGATCGCAGGAACTCACAATCCAGAAGTGCCACATCCAATAATATTTCGTGGCGCTGTGTACGCCGATAATGCGAGATTCGACAGATGTATAGACCTATGGCTCCACGCATTAAAGTTAAGACAGTTAAACAATATTTCTGTAGTCAAGGATCTTTTACGGTTCGCACAGGTAATACTGGAGCAGAGAAAAAAGACACGATGCCAATACGAATTTTATATTATTTTCAACTAACCATCAATGTTGATTCGCGTTACAGGTATTCTCCCAAATGATCCACGTAGGTGTTGATCTACAGTTTTCCCAGGTGATAAACGTTTTAGAAGCAAGTGTTATTGAATTGGGAAGAAATAAGGCCAAACTAAAGGATCCTGATCCTGATCCTAAGGAAGATCCGGATCAGATTATTGTAAGTTTAAATAAATAAAAGCATAAAGAACATACTTCAACATCTACCAAGCTTCCTAAATCTTTATTCACGCAATAATAATATTGCTTTTATTATACAGGAAGAAATGGAGTCTAATATCACGACGACTCTTTATATTCTAACGATTCTAACGACCCTGATGACTTTAAATAAAAAAGAATATGACGAGGCTGATGTCAATAAAGCTCATTATTTAGTACATAAATTATGTGCGTTACGCGTTACTCTGCGCGACGGACAGACACTTTTACATTTGGCAGTGAATGCTAAAACGCCAGTCGATGATTTTCATACGAATGACGTGTGCAAGTGAGTTAATACTTTTGTCATGTACATTAGCATAATCGAATACCAAATCGATCAATTAAATATCAATAAGAAACAAAATCCTCGCTTGTTATGAGACTCAATGCTATTCTTCAGTTTTATCAGTTCATTTAATCGTTTATTATTTCCTCAGATTTCCCTGCGCTGCCACTGCAAAATTGTTAATACAATGTGGCGCTGATGTCAACGCCATGGATAGTAAAAGAAACACACCACTTCATGTCATCGTTGGCTATCAAAAGCCAATCAGGTAATTATTTTCAATGAATTTACATAGCGTCATTAGTACTTCTGTCATTTCTATATTCTTTATCATTGAATTCTCATTGCAGTGATTTCATGACGCTCCATTCAATTATTATGGATCTGATAGAAGCTGGAGCACACATGGACACTGTGAACAGTCGTGGAAAAACACCGTTCAACGCAGCAACCACTGGTAAGTAAATACATAAAAGCTAAATATAATTTTATTTCCATGTTCGATACATATCAACTTTATATACAACGATATTCTGTGATATATACCGTTCTTTTGTGATTCTAGGTATAGCAGAAATAATTCTGCGCACTCAGACGAAATTATCCCTAAAGTGTATGGCTGCCAAAGCCGTAAAAACTTACAACTTATCATACTGCGGCAACGTACCCCGTACACTGGAGAGTTTTATCGAATTACACGGACCCGGACTTAATCAGGGTTAATGAAAAGGATTATTTATCAGCTAATTAGTGTGGCTGTCGTTGATCGTTAAATGAAAATGAAACAAACGTGGATAAAATTTATTTATGAACTTTCGATAAATACTCATAACGTGGGTACGTTATTCCACATATAATAAGCAATTACACGTTCGACTGTTCTGGTAAATCAGAAAATGGTTTACACGGAATTGGATATTTTTGGACCGCGCTGTGGAATTGGTACGATGCTGTTATGTTTTCCCTTGTCAAAGATTCCCCTCACTCGTTTCTCACAGCACTCAGAGTGCGTTTGTACAAACAAAAAAGTATGCAAAAAAAATGAAATGAAGTGAGAACGGGGTGTATGGAAATGTTGTATACAAAGTATATACCGATGTTTATTGTGAATTATATTGTATAACACAGGCTACTTAACCCTTTAAAGCATGGTTGTATTAAAGAGTATTACCTGGCAACTCTATAAAGAAAACTAGCAATTCACATCCGATTCAAGCGAAAAGTGGTACCCGGAGGTTTTAAGGTTCGCTGAATTGGTATCCGAAGTAAACATTTTTAAATTCAAAGTGGCAGATCCAATTTGCCGGGTCTGCATTGACCCTTCCCAGCAAACAGTGTTCCGTTATTTTCTTTCGTCTCGATTATTGTGAAACGCATTACTCGGGAATTTTTGAAGTCTTTAAATACGGATAGGAATAAAAATTCAGGAGTTTACAATGACGAGTAAATGAATTGAGTTGCGGTTCATAATCAATAACCTTAGAAACCTCCGATTACCATATTTCACGCAAATCGTATCTAAGAAAAAGAATGTATGCTCCAGAGAGTTAAAGTGGTACTCCTTTTTTCATCTCAAAGAGTTTTTAATATATGTGCAAATAAAGTGTCAGTGCTATATGATGTTTAACCGCTATGATGTATTAATTCCTCGCCCTCACGTTTCCCCATTTCCAATAAACTACATAAATCATATATTCTTATAAATTATAAGGTGCATCATCTATTATGTAGTCGTAGTAAAGATAACGTGTTTGTGAAGCGATAGAAAATTTCGTTGAACGAATGACTTGTCAAATAAATTTCTCATTAGTCTTACACATTTACTCACTAGGTCTGTCTCGTTACCTAGACTTTTTGAAAAGTGCAGAAACTGTAACTAACGAAAAAAAACCCTATTATTACAGATGAGTAGGGAGATTCCCATAGAACTTATACACCTGTAAGAAGAATAGCCTACTCCAGCAATCATCGACACAGAGAATGGACGGCGCATTGAAGCCAGAAACGTGTCCTCTAGATAGAAAAAGACAGATAGCAGTTACGACACACTAGTGTCCTTAAAATAACAAATGCAAAGTATGAATATTTTTCGGCAACAGGATAATTCAAAGTTCTTACGTAGTTTCTCCTCTCGACAAAATCTACTTTTGTGAAGACTAATAACCTCTGGCTAGGTGCGAGTCTTCATACGATTAACCTCCAAACGGTTGCCGTTATACAGGCGCATCAAATTCTCTAGTGCGACATAAAGAATTCCTTGTTAACTCCAGGAATGTTGATACTGACTATTAATGGACTCTACTTATTAACGCACTGCATTAAAAATGAATCGTCAATCAATACATTGAATCGTCCCAAAGCCACATACAGTGAAACAATACCACAAGCATGTCTACCGCTACCTGGCGCACCTGAATTAATTAATTTGAATATTAACAGTCTAATCAAGTGACATTCCTAAGCCGCTTTGCATCGTATTGCAGTGCACATACCGTGACACTGAATCAGACCATCTTCCGCAACAGTTCCAATAACAACTGCTACCTTTTAGGAATTCCTTAAAAAGACATCAACAACGCCACTTGATGCTCTTGAAATACGTAATTAATGCCTGGGCATAACGTATGTACGATGTTTAGAATATTCAATTACCGTTTCCAGCCAGATGACATTGACGAGACGAAAGCCTGTCGCGCCATCTCATCTGCATACTATTTCGCAGTCTATAGCAAAAGCTCAGCCTTTCCTGTCACAGCCATTCGAATTCCTCATCACCAGGCACGTCACTGTTCATAGTGACGATTCACACTCGTTAATCAGGACGACGTTATCAGCTCTGCCTGTTACGGCAATGAAGACGGAAGAGAGAATACGTGACGTGGATGGACTGACGCAAGGATAGATGAGAAGGAAAGGGAGATAGAAAATCCTCTCAAAAATAATCAACGTAGCTGTACCTAAATACCACGCAATATACTCGGTGCATCCTGTGTAACCACGGGAATGCAATATTAATTTATAAATGAGCGTAGGACTGAATGGGCCTGACTCGTTTCTATTATTATCAACCACGCACATAGCAGGAGACGAATGAGTATAAAAGAAGAAATTCAAGAGCGTTGGCACGTACAGTCGACAATAAAAAGTCTTCAAATTCACGTAGCAAGTCTGCCACTGATTTTAGATTTTATTTTTAAGTCCCTTTGCAACGATCACACTGAAAATTACTCTGACAATAAACTAACTAGACTGAAAGTTATCATTTCAAGCAATGCATGTCTGACAAATCTAGGTAACATCGCTAAATGCGCGTGCGACAGACATTTTGTTTAGTTATTTCTATTTTTCAAGGAAATAAAGAATTTTTTACTTACAGGAATCCAACCCAGAACCTCATCCGTTGTCGCACTCGTCGTAAACTGACTGGAAGGTCGTCATTTAATGGGTTGACGATCGGCTAAATTTTATCCAGCAAATTATCTAGACCGTGCGCGCCCTAGCAAATAAAGGTAATTGCTCGCGTTGCGCCTAGTGAAGCAAACAGCGATTACAACGAGCGACTAGGCAAACGAGCAAAAGCAGAAAAAAAAATGTTACCAAGAGCCTCGTTACCCTCTGGTCCATTTCCATTGCTCCCAACACTTGACATTTCTCATTACGTTTCCTCGCTCTATATATACTCGCTATAATTCTAACATTAATCACATTTCCTCTAGAGAAAGCCTAACTACTGTCATCCTTTTTGGTACTAACCCTGCCGAAAGACATTTAATCCTTAACCTACGACGCTAAGGTTCTAGTTTTCATGCTGCGCCAATACAAGCGACGCTTACTGACTCTCCTAAAGAAACTAAAGACGTTATTTCTGATGTCGCAACAACAATAATAGTAATCTTCTCGATCACAACAACGGCAACAGTCATATTTTATTTATAAACACATTTTATTTTTTTCGTATATATATATATACGATTTATATATATATATAATTAATAAATGCTGATATATAATAATGACAATGAAATGCGTAGCGCCGAGCATAAAACGAGCAGTCGTATTAATAATTGTATTATTTTCAATTAATTACTCTAATTACGATATTCTCTTATAGTAATTGGGTCTCTCTCGTTTAACTATCGTGTATACAGTGTGTGTCTTGTGTGGTGGGAGAGGAGGGAGGGAGGGAGGGAGGCGATGATGATGATGATGATGACGACGACGACGACGACGACGACGACGACGACGACGTTAATGATGATGATGATAATGATGATCATGATGGTGGTAGCGGTATTAATGATGGTGAAAATAATGATTATGATTAAGACCAATTATCCTTTCACTTTCTAGAGAGGATAGTCAACGTATTACTTTAATTATGTCATCATGATGCTCAAAGTGTCAATATGTCGAGTGTATCTTTCATTCGCGTGTGCCACTAATATACGAGGAATCAGGAAACATATCCCGACGCCACAGGAATCCCGAAATTTATATTCCCACGAAACAGACAGATTAATGTGAAGCATGGAAATATTTTTTCAAATTCTCGATGACGTCGTAGGGGCACCCCCGGTAGATGCATTTACGTCTGATGTATTAAAAACATTTCATCCAACCCTCGTGCATAATTCCCTTAAGACTTACTTGGTATTGTTTGTTTATAATTATATAATAATAATAATAATATAACCACATTGTAAACATATGCATCGCCCTAAGTATAAACAGCTCCACACACTAATTTATGTATAATTATAATTGTTATTATAATAATAAGCTACTTAAATACAATTAATTTCTCTCTCTCTCTCTCTCTCTCTCTCTCTCTCTCTCTCTCTAGTTTTCTTTCTCTCTCGCTTACATTGTCTATCATCTTGATTCTCAAACGTTCCCCCACTTCTTCTTATGTCAAACAACTTTGTTATAATTCCTCCCCCCCAATTGGGCTGTACTAATAATATTCTTAATAATACGCGACAGACACGCGTATAACGCTTTAAAAAAAAAATTGTCAATTCCCGCACGTATTCAGACTCATAACGCGTACCAAACACGCTCGTGCGACTATACACACACACACCCCACAAACACGCCACATATGTATATATATGTATAGGGTAAGCTCATAAAGTGCGCCACCAGTTTATATACAGTATATAGTCACGATCGCGCGGGTAACGCGCATGAAAGACACTCGGTAACGTATATTTGTAATTTTCTTTTTCATATTACACAAGAGCCATCGCACAGTTTCATTCTGGTTCGGATCGAATAGCCCGATGCGAGGATTATTTCCTTCCTTACAGGGTTGACCTCCGGTTCTAGCCAATCGGCGCTTACAATTCTCTCGGGAACAAAGAGAGAGAGAGGGCGAATTACCCTTCGTCAAAATTGTCTAATTAGTCCTACGCGTGGCGCGCAGCGTCTCACGTGATACATCCTTAATCGAGAATGACAATCGACGTTTACATAAACATGGATACGTGCATAACACAATAGACGCACGAGCACAAGATGATACCGAGCCCATATAACATGTATCTCGGGTGAACGTAGGCACGGATGAGGGATGATCAGTCAAGGATGAACCACATGAAACACTGAGTTCGCCGTGTCGTTGATTAAAAACGAATTAATGTCTAATCAATTATTTTCCTCCTCGTCGATCTTTACGCTTAATTTTTATCAGCGAGTCTCCACTGTCTTATACGTCTTTCCAATGTTTTACGATTCGTTATTTCATTAACCCCCCCCCCCTCTTCCAACCCGCCCCTATAGTTTTCGCCATCTGTTGGAAGTTATCGTCAACTTCCTTACATTTTTCTCTCTTAATCGCAACCCCTTATGGTACGATCGCTACTATGTAGTATCCTAAATGCACGCACACGCACACACACACACACATACGCACGCACGCACGCACGTTCTGGCACGTTGAAATTTTTAATATATCTTCATCCCTCGGCGTCCCGAAGGGATTGAATGCCGTAACAAGTACCGTGCAACTTGGCCGTTTATTCCAATCACGTATTTTTTTTGTATTTTTTTCTCTCTACTCGAGTTTAACTTTTGTTTATTCGTCGCATCGAGTTTCGGTTGTTTGGCATAGAGAGCTCCTCGATGCTCGTCTGGGTAAATATTTTTAAAAAACGTAAAAAACCTACCGGTTAATTTTTTTTAATGCAATCTCGTTTATTCAATGGCAATGAGCGATGACGAGTGACAAGTGACACCCTAATGACGTTGGGTGAGAAATCGTCGTGGCGTGGAAGGTTCCCTTGTAGAATATCCCCCACCACCCCAAGGCCCTGGGGATTTAATATCTCAATCGCACGAAATGAAAAGGGGGGGAAAAAATAAAAATATTCATCTGCCACAGAGAGAGAGAGAGGGAGGGAGAGAGAGAAAGAAAAAGGACAGATAGAAAAAGGGGAGAGAGATACCCTTAGAATAGACTCACTCAAATAAGATTACTAACCGGGGACTCACTGTTAAATGACGATGAACATTCGTGGGGTCCCTTCCTGAAGGGGATCCATTTTATTTAATTCTCCTGCTTCTTCCTCTCTCGCAGTCTTCCAAATATATTTTCACAACCGCGCACGTAGACGAGTGTACTTTCAAATTTCTCCTTCGCGCTGTTTTCTCGAGACGAGAGTTCGGAGCCCGTGCGTCTACGCAATTACAAAGATAACAGGAGAGAAAGATAACCATCCCGAGAACAAGTAAAATTCGTGAGCCTCTCTTGGTTCCGTGGTCACCAATAATTTGGTGTCTATTGCATCCGTTAATATTTATATTGCAAATATGTCAGTTGGTCTCGCGAGGGGAGGGAGGGGGGGGGGACAGATGAGGATTCTGCAAAAACGAATCTTTCTTAAGGTGAAGAACGGCACAGATGGGCTATAATGAAGGGGTCGTCCTACGTGTGGCGGAGGAGGGTCGGAGCGGAATATTATCATTTGGGACGGTAATGAAGATGTACCAACGATTACAATATACGTAGAATTATGGTTCTTATAAGTAGAGAGCTCTTTTCGATATTTCTCTCGCTTTTCTATTTCCTTAATTTCCTGTTTTTTTACCTCGCATCAAACTTTCTCCCTGGATTTATCGCGCACGCTCATTCGCAGTCAAACACGCAATTTATCCGTTCTCACGCACACACTCTTCTCCCTCCTCGCCATCCTCCGCAAATACACACACACAATCTCACCCCTCATTATCAAGAAACGTCTTATTTTCGTTCGCTTTCGTTTATGCCCCATCTTGAGATTTTTACTTAGCCTCTGTCCACATAAAATGTCTTATTTTCCATCCTTCTCCTTATCCTTGTTTTCTTCGACCTCCTTATCCTTGTCCACCTCCTTCTCTTCCTTATCAGACTTCTCCTTATCACCCTCCTTCTCCTCCTTGGATTCCTTCGTTTCCTTGGCTTCCTCCTTGCCCTCCTTCTCCTCGGGTTTCTCGGGCTTAGGCAGATGGGTATTCATCTCCAGGGTGTTGCTGATCTCCTCCCAATCGGGGTAGCAGCGTTCCTTCATGCGCGAGCAATGACCAACCAGATTCGGACAGCTCTCTTGCATGTAATCCCTGACGCTGTAGGGAACGTCCTTCTCTATGTAGAGTATCTGGGCCAGGTGAGCAAAGGCTACTACGTCCAGCTGGAAAGATAAGGGAGTTGTAGAATGGTTATCTCGTGGAATTGGAACGTAAGGCAAGCTCATGAAAAGTTATAAGTATCGTGAAAGGATGCCCTGTCTCTTGAGAGACCGTTACGCTAATGTCCAAGACCCAGTTGACAGGCTTTTAATATAATAATTAAAGCCATACTCTCTGTAGAGGCCCACGATGAAAGGATGAAAGCTTAATGGTACTCACCATGGTTGGCTCGTCTCCAAAGAAGAAGGGCTTGTCGGCGAGCATGTCAGAGAGGACCTTGAGATCGTCGCATCCGAACTGGGACACCGTCTCCGCGGTGTGAACGCCAATTCCGTGAGCCTTGACTTTTCGTGCACCCTGGAATCAATTCGATCGCACGTTATTAATATGCATTATCAATAAACAACAACCTTACTGAGTGGACTGGATTGCGTATATTGAAGCTACTGCTGATGTATAATTGAGATTTTCCACTTTTTAAAAGCACTTCAGGGTATATCAATCTGCATGGAGTTTCACAGCTGACGCGCAAGCATAGAAAATTAAAGTCTAATCGAGACAGTCTGGTGGCTCGAGGATTCTGCAATTACGCCATCCCAAGTGAATCTTACAAGGGCGAGGGCTACGGGATTTACTTCACGTATCCAGACTTCTAGGTAGAGCCATCCATAAATATGGATGACTATGGTACACGTACCTCGTCGTGTCACAGCTTTGCATGCTTACCTTGCGACCAAAGATGAACTTGAAGAAGAAGTTGAGGATGGCATTAGGCATGCGCGTTCCCAGAGCACGCTGAAGGTTCACTTTGTATCCCTTGAGAACGAGATCTAGGTTCTTGGAGCGCCACCACGTAATTACCCAGACAAGATGATGCTCAATCATGGAGATCATGGCGTGGGACACGCTACGCTGTTCTGTGGTGAGACCAGCATCGAGATCCTTGCCAAATTTCTGTCCCAGCTCCTTCAGGATGATAGTGCTGTCGGCTATCTCCTCGCCGTTCAGTTCAACGAAAGGAAGCTGACCCTTCTTGGAACGGAATTTGATCTTGTGGTCGACATTCTAAAACATACAAGCAAAATAGGTATTCAATGGTCAGCAGTATTTACAGCGAGCAGCCTCTCAAGCGTATCGCGGATTTTCATGACAGCCGCTCAAGATTCTGCGACGGTACAAAGTACAATAAAGAGGAAAATTATTTTTTCTTCCGCGCGAACACACGGAA
The DNA here is from genome assembly GCA_030142655.1 of Trachelus tabidus. Classification (NCBI taxonomy): domain Eukaryota; kingdom Metazoa; phylum Arthropoda; class Insecta; order Hymenoptera; family Cephidae; genus Trachelus; species Trachelus tabidus. The sequence continues at coordinate 24,746 of JARQTI010000282.1, read as the reverse complement.
CATGCTGGACTGTATTATTGAAAAATTTTTATTGCTTGCGCTAGCATCATCAATTTGTGCAAGAAGGCAGTATACGAATAAATAAAAATTTAATACAAGATATCTGCGAATTAATTAAATAATATGTCAACGTTAGATTCGCGCCAGTCAATTCAAAGTAGACGAGTCGATCTCTCTCTTCGTCTCTAATTTCTTTCTCCTTCTGCATTCACGAGGATACATAGAAGGTCGAGGGTGTACGAGAGAGAAAGAACGAGAAAGAGAACTTAGGATGAGTTTAGTGGGTGGGGATCGGATACAATGCGTGACTGCATCAGCCGAGGGCTCCTAGAGTAACAGAGAGAGAGAGAGAGAGAGAGAGAGAGAGAGAGAGAGAGAGAGAGAGAGAGAGAGTGTAAGAGAGACGGAGAGAGGACGATGAACTCGCGGTAGGCAGCTTCCGTCGCCTGGCAACGTGGCCAACGTCGTCGCCGCCGACGCCGGCGTCGTTGCCGGCCGTATTGATCGTCGCGACGCCGCGCTATCGTCGACGCTGCTAGGACCCCGAAAGGCCAGCCAAGCCAAACGGCTTCAGAAACCACGGACCCGAATCTCTACACTTTATACGTACTCCGCTTCAAAATGGCTCTCGTGCAGAGTCTCGTGCCAGGGTATAATGGAAAGAACAATAAAAAGCCTGTGGCACGCATTAAAGGTATACTCCAAAATATAACGCTACACTATACATCAAAATGGTATTCGTACAGAAGACAGCCGGAGGCCACCCAAACCTTAGGAAACTAAATATAGCAAAGTATTGGAGTACAGAACTTAATATAAGCCCAGACTGATAAGGTATATACTTGACCCTAGTCCTGGGTTATCTGTAAACTACCTCCACGTCAAGCATGCATTCTTTTCTACCCTCTCCATTCCTCTACTGTCTTGCTCCCTGTTATTATAACCTTAATACAGAGATGCGATTAATGAAGAAAAATAAGTTTAAAAAAGCATCTGGATCAATGTTTTTCACGCGGCTTGTCCCTTGTTTGGGACGCCCAACAAGTTACCCAGCCTATTGAAACAGGCGTGAATCATCCATTGGGAGAACGTACCCCTCTTTCTGTACCTATATTATCCGTCTCTTTTTATGTGTATGCATACACGAGTTAAAGCAGAGAGGGGGAGAGAGAGAGAGCGAGAATATCATAGTAGTATAAGCACACGAAGAACACGTCAGTACATAAGCGTGTCTAGCTCTGACTAAACTCAAATGAGACTCCCCTCGTACAGCGTGCAAGCGGCGGAATCGATTCTGAGATCAATAAACCAGAAACACGAGCTTCGTGAATACAGATATGGAAAGAACGCAGGGAGTGAGTGAATGCTAGTAGATATGAGTGAGTAAGTAAGTAAGTAAGTAAGTAAGTAAAGAGAGTAACGGAAGGTAGTCGAGTGAAGAAGAAAAAGAAAAGAATAAAGAAAGAAAAAGGTGAGTTGGCCGTCTCTTCCCATCTGGGGCACAGTACTACAAGTCTCTGTAATGGTCGTACGGTATTTCTAGGTAACACTGGGTGCCGAGTCGATAGGCATCCATGAATATTAGAAGATAAAAGATGTCTGAAGCAACGGTGAAAAGTTATTATTTTAGAAGCACGTAATAAATGGTGAATTAATAAAATAAATTTGAGAGCACTGGTCCCGAATGTTTACCCGCATGAAAACGTTATGGGAGCAGGACAAGAGCTTTATTTGTGTAATACCGAGGCCAACGTTAGGAACTTCGACTGAGCGTGAACGAGAAGTGTAGCGAGGAGGATAATAAAAAAATAAAGAGAGGAATAAAAAAGCGCATTGTAAAAAAGCATGGCAATGCGTAAGAAGGCTCCGTGAGGATTTCGACACATCTGCGAGACACGTGGTTCGGTTTAAGCAGGCCGGGGAATGGAAAGGCCTGCTATTCCTACCGAAAGACGGTTGTAATAATCATAATGCTGCTCGTGAGATTTCCCTAGATTTTGCGGAATGCCACTAGGACGAACCTACCAGGAGCTTCGTAGACGCTAAGCCGACGGAGTATCCAGCAATAAGCTCTTTTCTGACTTTCAAGATTTCAGAGGTCGAGTTGACTCGAGTTCAAACGATGAGTTGAGCCTTGTTGAGGTAGGCTATAGCGACCTTACAAGTTTCTACGATTCCTGGAGATCATATCGATCCCAGTATTATACAGCATACATACAGTAAGAGCAAAAAGTTGCTGGATGACACAAATTAAACAGCAATTCGACAAAAACCTATTTAAAAAACCCATATAAATTAAAAATTAATTCAAAAGTAAAATTTGAGTAGTTCATAAATTTCAATATGTCACCACGTACTTTCAAATGAAATTCGTTAGTAATCGTTGTTACCATTCGATCCAGGCTGGGACCACGTCTAGATGCTATGAATAGACTTTCTGGCAAATATCGAAGCTTGCTTCGTCAGGGCTTGAAAGATATTCCCATACTGTATTGACACGAAAATAATACCCTTAGACGAAGTTCAAAAACTTTTTGCAGATACTGTACGCATGGCCAATGATATGGATGGTTTCATATATATTCTATGCGTGAACCGTATATAATTTTTCAGCCTGATGATCTGCCTTTGACATCATACCAAAGGTTGATTAATCAACACAAGTTTTAGTTACAGAGTAGAGTTCCTCGTGGATATCGTGTTTCCTGAACGAGGAATAATAATGAATACGTGAACCATCCAATAGGGGTCCCTGTACAATCTAATCACTATGATTCGAGCTTTTCCAGCTTAAAAACGTATCCACGTCCTTTCTATCTCTTCCCTGTTAGTTTGCGTAGGCCGCAAGATAAAATACCTCACCGCAGTATTTCCCTTTGGAAAGAAAAAGAAAAAGGAAAAATCTTTATGTACCAATACCCTTGTCCATTTCTCTGTGCATTGCATACATATCTCGACCGTTCGACAAGCAAGCTCGATATCAGAGGAAACTACTATGGGACCTATCGTTTTCCTTATCTTTACCTGAGGAATGAGTACCCAAGTGTCTTCGTGCATCGATACCTGGATACAATGCTCGCGATGACGTCACGGAGGAAGTATTAGGTACGCGTCGAAGTAAATATCTATGTAACTGTAACTATTTGTTACTGTAAATCTATAGTAACGGCTGACATCTTTTTCTTTAGCACTTTAGCAAAATCTCCGTTAGAGAGTCGACGGACTCATTAGCAGTGTGATTAACGTGTACGCCACAGTTTCATAATAACGAGGAACAAGGGAGCAGCAGTTCCCAAGAAACGAGAGAAGGGGAACAAAAAATTAAGTCAAGAAAGTGTCCCAAGCGATAATGCATGAAAATTTATGGAGACACAGAAGCCAGTGTTCAAACAGTCAAGTCATTGATGAGAAGTAAATGGTAGGGTTGTGACATTAAGGCAGACAGTGCGTAACGCATAGTATAATGGTTAAAGAAGAGAGAAAAAAAAGAATAAAAGAAAAAAAATTTTGTCTTCCGTGACAATTGACCCAGTGGAATTAACGGAGTAGCTACTCGGGCACGAGGTCATGGACCGGGAATGCATAGGTCGGATCGCGTGAGGGAATGCATCTTTTCTTTTGATAATTCCCGACAGTCAGTGGACGGGCGAAAGAGAAGCGCAGAAAAGCATAGGAGCGGCAGAGTAGAAGTTCGAGAATGATAAAACAAAAAAAAAAGGGAATGTACAAAGAAAATTCTCAGGAGTATCGTCATGAGAAGGCAAGAGGAGTCATTTTTTCCGAGCAGCCGTTTTACATGATTGAAACGGATAGAATTTTCAGGATACTATGCGAGCTTCGCCTTCGAAGACCTGTAAGACGGCCAGAGGAGCAATTGAGAGATTAATTAATTAAGCTGCACAATGAGGGGGTAAATTGGGTATAATGCGGTGGTATGCCAGGAAGGCAGATGAGAGCTTGAGGAAGGCAAGAGGCTTTCCCGAGGCTCCTGGTAGAAGGCGCAGAAGACCCGGGGGTACGGAGGAGTGGCTGATACTGTGTTATACGGAGCGATTGAAGGGCACGGAGAGAGGAGGTGGTAGGAGCAGGAGTAGAAGTCCACTAGCAGAAGAGGAGCGAACTCGGTGCTACGAAGAGTACTGCCAGTAACGTGGGCGTTGGCCGGCTACGTCGATTACTCGCTGACTAATCGCCATACGACTTTCTCGTTGTCTTCCATCCCTCTCAATTTCAATCTTCGTCCTCCTCGTCCACCATCGTCATCGGAGCCGATCCCCGTCTACCCGTAAAGCATTCTCGCTTGCCTTCGTTCCAGGCTTACCCCTCCCTTCTCCTCCTGCCGCCCCACCATAATTCTCTATCCACCGTGCCTACGCTACCGACCATAATCTCCCCCCGCTTTTACTTACTCTTCCAGCATTCTTCATCCACATTGTGCGTTAAAGCTCGGAGGACGTGAAACCGACGACGCTCACGAAAAGTACGCACTGAATTCTACTTTAGGATACTAGGGGAATTTCACGCTCCTTGTGGCTACCTTCGAACATTTTGCGAAGTACTTCGTAGCTCTTCGCTATGTCCCTTAAATTTGATCGAGTAACTTTTTTTAAGTATAGGACAAGTGACGGGGTAACATCAAATTATTGAAGTAGCGACTGGAACGGCGGATCGATCCCCAAGAAACCATGAAAATAACGAACGGACGCGGTTCATGTTCTCTGATTTAGGCGTTTACATGAACGATACAAAATTCAAGCTTGTTATCGATACATCCAACCCCATCTTTTTGTCTCGCGATGGATCAGTGGACTTTTTGTTTCTTCTCTCTTTTTTTTGTGCCCCTGAATTTAACGGACCAGCGCTCGTAAAGGCTGGAGAATCCAACCCCTCTTCTCGGGGCCACCCCACGAACCCTGGCTGTGCGTACAACTTATTCCGTCTGCCTGACGGCGCAGTCTCTGTCCCCACGAAATCTATGAGGCAGACGACGTATTAACGAGTCTGCCGACCATGGGCGGTCACACATTTTGAGAAACGTGAAACAGAGATCCTGCGTTAAACTTCTGTAGCGAGAAAATTCTATTTCTGTAAGCTCGCGCTCCCTCCGCCCCCCGTTCTGGAACAAGTATAACTATAATAATGACATTCACGAGACCCTTTTTCGTGCTTGACGATTCGAAATGAAGGGACTTGCATAGTTACGTCAGACCGGGCATGAAATTGTACCGGTAACATTACTAATGTACATTCTTCGTATATTATGCAGATACTAATATTTGCCAGTGCAGTTTAACGAATTAAATGATACGCGCCGAATACGCACCCACGTATCTATATTAGGCGTAGTTTGACGATCTACGCACTGATGTACGAGCGCTACGCATTTCTTATGTAGATTTCCCTCTGCCCCTTATTTTCTCTCGTCCCGCGCGTCTCGTGACGTTTCATGAATACTGATTTACACCACGGTTTATCCGACGGCGACATCTCGGCTTGCAAGGCAGAGAGAGAGAGAGAGAGAGAGAGAGACATAGAAAGAAAGAGAGAGCGAGCAAAGAGTGGCATATAGGAAGTATAACCTCGTGGAAAGACTGGAGGATGAATGATTTTCTCATGAGAGTCCTAGAGTCAAGAAATAGATAAAAACAGACTGATGTCGGGAGCAAAAGAAGGAAAAAAGGTCTGAAAAATAAAGGGCAGAGCACGAAAGAGAGAGAGACTAAATATATACGTACACCACAGAATATTTCAAGCACCGAGATACGGCCTACTTTCACGCTACAGAATCTTTTTCCAGAAGACGCCAAGGTGGACCAACTTTTTATAAGGGGGATATTTTTTTTTATATATGTACTCTGCTACGGCAACTAGGTAGATAGAACGTTGAAACCCGCTCGTGTTTCGCTTTGCGGTTTACCGTGGGCATTAGCGTAGATCTTTGCTTATTTCACGAGAATTGCAGAGGTGGAGGGAAAAACCGCAGTGTTACTACAGAGAATCAGAAAGCCAGGGATAACGTCGTAAGATCAACGGTAGTAAGTGTGCTTATGGGGGCCTTTTGTATCAACTGAGCGTGCCACCGCGGGGAGGGCCCACCAGTGCATACGCCATTGGAATCAGTGAAGGTCAGAGATGCGTGCAGCTGCACCGGGCTGCACTGGGTTCGACCAATGGTTCCCCTTGGCTTCTTTCAGCCGTACCCCTTCGGCAGGCTAGCGTGTGGCTCCACCGCCAAGTCAAAACGTGTCCGCCCTCTTGGTTATGTTCAGGATAGGGGACAGTGGGAAAGAAAGACGAGAACGAGAGGAACCCACATTGGCTGGTGATCAGGTTCACCAGGCTCTGAAAGAATAGATAGTTTCCTGAAGATTCACGAGGTAAGGGGGGAAGGAGGGGGTGTTCTAGAATTCTATGATCGAAGGGCTCTAGCTGTTCGGTGACCGTAGGACCGTAACGGAGTTGAGTTGAGGAAAGTGCAAGAATTTTTAAATAAATTTTATAAAATCTCAACGATAAAGCCAGATAGTATAGTAATTCTTTGTTGACTGAGGATATAAGGGAGAACGATAAATAAGAAAACAGGAAATAAGATAGAGAGAGGAGAGTGGAAAGCGACAGCGACGACCCAACCCTAGGCCCAACCCGACGCGCTCTGCCGTCGCTAGAGTCGTCTCTTCTTAATCACCGAGTCACTCTCCGTTCGCTTTCCCTACCTCTCTATCTTTCTCTCCCTCTCTCCTCTTTCTTCTCCTACCTTCTCTGCGCAGTTTCACAAGCTCGCCATCCTCTCTCTCACTCTCTCTTACAGTCGCCAACTCGGTGTAACCCTCTCGACCCCCCTGCCCGGTATCCCGAAGCACTCCTTCTAACATAACCATAACTGCGGGGGACTCTGGGACCAACTCACCACACGACGTTCAGCCTCGTACGCATGTAACTATAAGTGGCGCGCGTATCCACCTTCCTACGAGCGAAACAAACATTTAAAAAGCTCTTTTTAAACTTTAAATAGCGCCCTTACACCAGAGACTCGCTTAACGCGTCATCCTGCGAGCGATGCATAAATATTCGCCCGGGGCAGGAACGTAGCGCCCTCAGTATTTTACGGCGTGACTCGGTACTTCCAACATCTGTAGAAACAAAAGGCGGAACCGACTGACAAAAAAATAACAAGGAGGAACCGATTAAACTCTGTGCATCAGAGAACTCTCAGATGAGGGTGCACCACGTCGAAAAATAATCTGCTTGCTTTTCATATGACGAAAATAGAGATGTCGCTGAAGCCTCGGGATGACCCACGTATTATTCGCAATAACTCGTAGCTGATTAGCTGAACGTTCACTTCCTCCCCAGTGGGCTTCGGCCTCTTTTGTCCAGGATACAGAGGTGACAGAGGACGGGATCAGATTTCGCGACGTTCGCCAGTCCAGGACGAGGACGACCCGAGTGAAAGAAGAAGAATAAAAGGAAAAAAAATGCAATAGGAAATGTTGAAACATACAGGCGCGACTTAATGTTCTGTGACCGATAGGAGTGGTGTTACGTGTAGATATATGTATACGTATGGTACAGTAAAGTTTCCTATAGAGTGCATGATAATGGCGGTATACATGGTTAATCGGTGCCGGCTTTCACGGCAATCCGGTAAATATTTACGTAGGGTTTCGCGGCGTGGTGAGCGCAAAGCCGCGGGATACATTGATTGCAAATCCAGGCGTAGCGCGACGATGCCATTGTTTACCGGGACGCCTCGATGAATTGCAAATGGTACGTGAATACCCCGACGGGAGGAAAACTTGTCGTGCTGGGTTATTGAAGCAAGGAGCAACAACTGATTCCTAGAACGTTTTATCAGCTATAGCACGTCCTCAGCGTTTACATTAGGGAATAAGTGTTATAACGAGGGGCAAGAGCGTCTGGGATTTTTATGTGAAAAATGGAAGGACTGGAAATTTCTATCAATAATCTGAAGCTGTAGGTAAACCGTAATCGAGAGTGAGATAAGTATAAGCAGTTTTACATAGGAGGGACGAAGAAGTCAGAAAAGTCAAAGCGCGCAATAGTCGGAGACAGTGAGTACGAGGGTATTTTAAAAATGGCAGCCCGCGCTGTTAGTTGAGGCGACGCAGTTCGCCCGCGAGATTCCATTGTTGCGGATTTTCCAATATCGATCACCGTCCTGTGCAAGCTTCCGAACCAACGGGGTGTTCGGGGATGGAGTCGCTGGAGAGAAAATGGAACTTTGGGAACGAGTGAGTGAGAGAGAGACAGAGAATGGAGTGGAGGAGAGTGCATATGGTAGAGAGCGGGTCCTGCGTCGGTAAAACCCAATACGCGGCACAAATGTATCCCTATAATAAAATACTCTAAGCACTTAAAAGGGATAACTGTATCCTCAACGGTGCTCCTGGGTCGCCCAGGTATAGGATTAACAGTAAATACATAAAACTAAAGAGATTTACAATAGACTAAACAGATAAGTATAGGCATCGACATATCGACAGGGTACTAACCTCATACTTGATGCCATTGAGCCGAAGCCATGTCTCCACCTTCAGACAATACGGCGACAAGGATGGCACCGTCGATGTCCTGGGAAGCTGATAAAGGTAGACGATATCTTTTTCGTAGTTGGTCTTATGGACAGACACGGATTTCGTCGGTGCCGACGTTTCAGGAACAGGCTCGTCCTTCTTCTCAGCTTCCTCCTTCTTGCTCTCGGCTTCCTTGCCCGTTTCCTCCTGTTGCTGCTTGTTGTCCGGAGGCGTCTCGTCCTTAAGAGCTTCCTTCATTTCCTTCACGTCCTTGATTTCCTTGGTCTCCGCAGCGGGTCCATTGTTTTCCGTCTCCGTAGCCATGGTCATATCTTTTTATCTTGATAATTCGATTAATACAACCGCTTCGCACTGTGTCTTCGATTCTTCGCGTTAACCGTTCGTACGCCCTCGATAACTTCCTCTTCTTTGAATTAGTATTAAACCGATACTGAACGCGACTTGTTAAACGTGAACCCTATGGGTGTACTTCTACTACGCGCGCCGGTACTTGACGCTCTGTTAGCCGGCCGGTTTCTTGTGGCTGAGCGGCACGCAGGTTTCCCGGTGCTGAACATTGGATGCGGCGCAGAAGGTCTGCGCATGCGCGAACGCCACACCCCACCACCGCCGCCATCTTTAATTGGTCAACCACCCCTAGACGTACTGTATAGGCCTCACCACAACGAAATCCATAGGACCTATGGCGACTGATCAGGGAGGATGGGAGGGAGGGGGAGAGAGAGAGGCATAGATACAGAATTCATGGCAGAAGAAAGAAGGAGACAGAGTAGATAGAACCGAGGGCTGTCAGAAACCCGGGCCCTGGAACCGGCAACGCCGCACCCTACACTCACGCACAACGAGAACCCCTTCCCTTTCCACTCTCTTCCAGACTTTCTGTTCTCTTTCTCTTACGATTTTTCATCGTGCCTACTCTCTTTCTCTTTACTAGATATAGAGATTCTCTACTATCTTCTACAAGAACCGCTATACAGTCTCCTTCTGGACGAGCTTAGATTCCCCAGAATGTGCTTTTATAACTCTGTTAGTGTTAATAAATTTCAAAAATGCATTTATCTCGTTTCACGTTCATCCTGTCTATTCCTACTAGGCTACATAATCTACCAAAAAACAAACAGACTCGGGTATGTCCTCCATCTAATACAGCTATGGCTTTCCCTTTATTTTTTTTTACTTTCAGATACCAAAAAAGAGATCACTCTCTGGCTAATGGATTGAAAACTATTTCTCCGCGTAAGCCTCGTCATATTCCCCTTCTGTCCTCGCCCTATGAAAGCAAACTATGCTGTTCGTTTTGGATCTGGAGATGATGGTTTTCGTAGTATTCTAGTAACCGGGGCGGCCGATATTTTCACTCCCTGTACCTACACGTCTACACGTATACATATGTTATATTGGAGAACGAAAGGAAAAAAATGGAAGGAATACTTATTGTAAGTCATCTATACAGATACAACCAGGACGAAAAATGAATAAAATGAAAATGCTAATCCAATAAGGGATGATTCACCAATACTATACCTCATTATAGAGATGATCGTAGGTTAAGTTATAAGCAATGGATATCATCAACAGGGCTCTGGCAATCAATTGAAACTTAGGGTGAATTTAATTTAGAATAAGAGTCAAAAATACATCAAGAGAAAATTAAAAATAAGGCAGGATTTTGTTATAACATTAAATTTTTTTTGGCAACTGGGTACACCACTTCCTAAGATGCGATGAATATGCAGCAGGATTTATTAATCATTATACACTCAATATTCGTATAGCATAACAAAATATAAATAAAATCATTTTGTTGTCCAATATTAGATTTTCTCTATTAAAAAGTATATGTCTAAGAAACGACGTACGTGCCTGCTTATCCTAGCTGCAACGAAATAATGGCGTCGAGCTCTCCTAGAATTTCCAATAAATCAAGACGAGCGCGTTGGGTGTCCTCTTACAAAGAATTAATGGAAATCGGAAAACCCCGACCTATTGCCATTTCGCCATTGTCCTATCAGCGTTCGCCTATGCGGGAGGAAAATAAATGTCTCTGAAAAGGAAGTACTGAGGGTAAAAAGTCCCTTGGATTTTCTATCATGACTCTATGTATGTACGCATGTCACATCGATATATAAAATGTTTTCTTGTTTTTTTGTCTTCTTCGTTTCATATATAAATTTACGAATACAAAGTCTATCAGCCTAACGACACAAGAATTTTCTATAAACGCTTTCAGCTAATGAACAGCAACGGAGAAACGAGGCGAGCATATTGCAATTTTATTTTTTTCTATTTTTTTTTTCTCTTCATTTCGTCCAATTCTTTTAATACAAAATTGTGACCAGATTGTTGTCATCTAAAAATTTTATTTACTGCCTCCCTTCTTTTTTCCCTATATATATATCTATCTATATATATCATAATTCACTTTTCTCTCTAACAAAATAAGGTAAAATTAAGAATAATAAGTATCTCAGTAATAAAAAATAGTACATCGAAAGAAAGTGAAAAAAGAAATGAGTCACGAAATTCTTCACAAAATGCTTCCTCGTGTCAGGTATTGATATTATGACTATATCGCGCGACTCGAACACATAGTAGTCAGTTAGCTATCATTTTTCTCTCCAGCGTGTCCGCTTAATACTGAAATCAAAATTGACGAACTTGAAACAGGTGATTATTGAAAGTGCTCAACATTTTCAAAAAAAAAATTCATTTACCTACTGACGATCGCCTCCATAAAACGCAGAGGCAAAAGTAATACTCGTTTAAACGCAAGAGTAATAATAATTCACGAATCGTTTCGCGGTGCGACTCTTCGTTGTCCATGAGAAGTATAGTCATTGAAATAATAATCACCATGAGAGGACGGAAACAAAATAAAAGACCGATGTAGTCCCAGTATACCGTTTGAAGAGATAAATAAAGAGAAAGTAAAGCAAGACAATAACTCCTGCTGTACGAAAGAATAAACGAGTCCACCGTGAGATGATGATCCACCAAATATCAAAATCAATCCAAGTAATTCTACTTTACGGTTCAGTAAGATGAACGATATCTGATTGCAAGGACAGTAACCACCTGTCGTTACAAATATGTGTATATAAATATATATATATTATATATACACACTACCGTTAAAAATCACTAGGAAACCGATCTATCTAAACTAGTAATATTTAATACCATAAGTCTAACATTAATTAATCCCATCGTCGCGTCTTTACTGCACTTGGGCGGAATGCAGTGCTGTTAAGTAAGTAAAAACGAAGTCACCGGAAAGGGCTTTACAAACGATTGGTAAACGGTCTCGGCGAACTTAGACTCCTCCCCCCCGAGAAGGTTAAGGGAGATAAAGAAGTGGAAAAGAAGGAGGAGGGATAGTGAAGGAGCAGGGGGGGGGGTCACGTTAATTCCATTGCTAACGTCGATACATATACTCGTCCCTAGAGCCTTCCGTCTGAGGAACTACAACGTCCACCACAGAGTCCAAATCACGTGACAGGAGTCATGAAATAAACAGAGTATTTCCAATCTCTTATGAAACTGCCTGACGGAATGAGTCAATCTCTTCCGGTTCTCAAGCATCCGGTGGACTTGGTGTCTGCGTGGCGCTTATGTGATCCTGCAGGCAGATTCTCAAATCCCTCTCGTCCAATTCACTCTCGGTTTCGACACTGAAACTCCTTGCAGCCTGCTGCCCTCCAGTGCCGGTCCAGCGTTGCTTCCAGCTCTCTAGCCTCATGACCTGTTGACAGGAGTATGATAAGAGGATGAGCAAGATCATCTCTAAGAGATTCTACAAGATGGTCAAAACGAGATGCATATATTTTTTTTTATTATTCTCAATGGTATCTTTAGCAAGCACTTTACAAAACCCTCGTACACAGAACATGCAAATACCAGTGGTGCTGATCATCACCAGTGCCTGATAATTCTTACTTAGATAAGAAAGAAAAAAGAATTGAGAAAGCATTGCGTATCGGACAAGGCACACACACGGACACACTTATTCACACGAATAGACAGACCACATATCCGACTGGCATGACGAGACGCGCTGAAGTCAAAGACAAGGAGCACTTGTTGACGTGGCTCACTTTCTTCATTTACAACTGCTGTAAAAATAGCCTCAAATGCGGGAAGTGAGCACTCTTTAAAAATACATTAATCTGATAAAGACCACGAGAATAATAATAATGCAGTCTGAATACGTCCAGATAACAGTATCAAAACGAGGGATGCTCAGCGCATACAATATCATTCGGTTGGACGACAGAAGGAGAAGGACAGTGCAGAGAGCACAGAAGGTCGCGTGCACGCGAAATAAAATTTGAAAATTAAGAGACGTGCCGTGAAAGGAAAAAAAAAGTATTGCAGGTCTCATTAACCATGTGACAGTCGCTATGATATGTGACTATACTATTATTATTATTATACAAAGAAGACAAAGAAGATACGATAAGGTATAATACGGTGCATGATATCCAATACTATATAGGTATTCTCTCAGGACTCCTGGGTACTCGAATTGAATAATCTATCAATAATAATAATAATATACGCAGAATAAAGTAAAGTGAGCGATGCAGAGAGATAGATAGGGGGACTTACTCGAGCCAGCGCCAGGGCTCTGTCTCCGGGCTGGTGATTGGCGTAGGGAACTAGGGAGATAGACAAGATACCAATAGTGGGTTAGTGGTACATATTAGCAATTGACTTTAGCTCATCCCCATCTCATTTACTTCATTTTATAGTTATCTCATATTTTGACACAGCCGCGCCGATCCTTTTCGTTATCGCAATTCTACTGTTTCTTGAATACACTTCGATCCCCTGTCCCTTTGTATCAGTGTATCATTGCTTTCTACGTAGAATGTGCAAATGAATGAAAATATAGCTAGAGGCCTTGGTACACGTAGAGTATAAAAATGTATCACAAGCGATAAATAAGACGTGTAATGGTCACAGAAATACGGAGCATCTCGTTCTGTCTCTTTGTGATATCGTGTGATCTTGCGTTTGACCCGTGAGTTTGCTCCTTGGAATTTCTTGGCTTAATTAATTACAATTACTGAGGCTGTGGGTATGTTACAGCGCGGGGCTCAATCCGAAGCGGTATATAAATGTTAGTAACAAGCGTGGCGTGTATCATTACATTGCAGTAAGAGGTGCAATTTGTACATGGCACATTTTGCACTAGTGCAAGTAGAGAGGAACAATGGAACAATATGGTTTGCGTATTGCTTAGGCTTTGCGAAGCCTCAACTGGTGTTGCCAAACGATTATGATGCAGTTAGAATATAATCATTGTATTTGAGAAAAGAATCCATGGGCTAGCCGTACAAATGAATCATCTATAGGTAATCAGTATCTGCGGATTAATGTGAGAATATCATTATATGGTATGCAGTGTTGTGAAACCTAAGCGCGTCGAGTATATTTAAATGAAAAGGTTAACAAAATATCGTTAGACTCTTTTGACTTTTTTTTCAGAGACGCGCACACTTGAGGCTTAAGTAGGATCAACGATATTAAATTTTAACGAATCAACTGTGTCAATGTTCATAATTTATGAAACTTAATGACTAATTTCATAAGAAATCGAATGGCACAATGAATCGAAAACCAGTAGTATTTTATGGAATGCACGTGAGCTCTGAAAAATATTTAAAAATTACTAGTGCTAGCGGCATGTATGATTTTGGCGCTGGCAACACAGTTCGTATAACAGAAAAGATTTACACATTACAATAAAACTAGAAAATTCAGGCAATCTATGTGAACGACTAGTGAACAACTAGTTGGAACAATAATACTTCTATTACTTAAGAATGTCTTGAGGCAAGTATCACAGAGATACTTGAGCAGTGTGCTCTTAGTTTAATAACTTTTTTGTAGGTTCTAAGGAGATTCGCGAGATAGACTTTTGAAAATATAAGTTGGTTTTTGACTGCAAAACCTAGTTTGTATTACGGTACAAGATATTCTATGTGGAAAAGGGTATTGTTATAATTCTACATTGTTCAATTGAATCCAATAAACTGTCCTATCCAGTGATTTCATATATTGACTGAATTTCCGATTGTTTCTGATTTTCCTTAATTATCCTCTCTCCAGGATATCTGGACCGACAAGAAGGTTTCTCACCTCTTACTGCAATTGCCTTGAGTATCGAACAGTACTATGATTTTCTCGACGAACCTCTGCGTTATCCGAGTCACTTACCTCGGCTTTTAAATCGGCCACCTTGTCTTGAAGTTCACGCACCCTGTCACTGTCGTCCAAGTTGTTCCTGAGCTCGCCCTCTGTGTACATTTCTTCGTTCTGCATAAAGAATCATCGTTAGAAGAGTTAAGCGAATTTTGAAAAATTTCTATCTAATATTTTCATACCTTCAGCTCAAGCAGAGAAATCCTCTGCGTGAGTTCGGCGACTTGTTGGGCATGTTCAGCATCACGTATTCTCGCCATCATCGTTTCATCTTTCATTTTTGACTCCAGGTCCGAGTATTTATGTTGCTGTTCTCGCATCTTCGCTATCAATTCCTTTTCCCTGGCCAGGGCGTCGTCCAATTCCTCCCTAAGTACTTGTCCGCCCTCGTCTTGTCTGCGTAGTTGATTAGTGGCGACCTGAACCTGCGTCTCCAGCTCCATAACCTTCAGCCGAAGTTCCTTAACCTCGGTAAGAGCTTCCATTTCTCGGATCCTTGTCGTCATAAGATCTTCTTCTAGTTTTTGAATTTCGTGACCACGATTTTCCCAAAAGAGGAGCTTCTTGGGGGTAGAATCCGGAGCTGGCGCGGGCTGAGAAGCACGATGCTCCTGAAGATGTCTTTGCCAGGATCCACTGAGCTCGCCGACCCTTTGCCTGAGATCCTGTTGAACGATTTAAAGTCATAAAAATTAGTACTGTATTTTGATATCTTATGATCCTACGCGCGTGTACCTTTAGAGATAAATTAGCCTCAGCTTCTCTAAGCTTGACGGCGATGAGTTCCTCCTGAAGATGTGCTACCGAATTATCTGGAGTAGATTCTCTAAGGGTTTTCTTGTCCTGTTCTAATTCCTGAATTCTGGCTTTCAGATCACGGATAGTCGCATCATTTTCAGCCTCGTGGAGTCTCACTTTAACCAATTCCTCTTGAAGACACTGCACCATCTCTTCCTTCTGACAGAGAGCCTCCTGTTTTAGGGATATCTCGTCAAGAGACGATTGTTTGGATGTTAGATTCTCTTCGAGTAGGATTGACAGTGATCTGAGCTCTTCGTGTGCTTGTTCCAGCTGGTGACTCGTTTCTAAATGAGTGTGTCGAAGCGCTGCTAATTCACGCTGTACTACGAAAGCCGTTTCTTCCTCTTCAGCACGAGAAACTTGACCTCTCACTAACCGATCGGCCAGCTCGGCAGACTCAGCCTCCAGGAGTTCAGTCCTCTGTCTCAACAATCGATTTTCAGCTCTGAGCCTCCTCAGCTCAACCATCTCTTCTTGTTCTTTCATTTTCAGAACCGTATAATCTTTTTCTAATTTCTTCATACGTTTTGGATTGATCTTCATACTATACGCAAGGTTCATCAAACCGTCCGGATCAGCTTCCGCCCTGCCAGGCAATTCTTTCTGGAAAAACTGTAAGGAGAGAGTGTGTAACAAAAATCAATTTTTCAATAATATTGTAAGATAATAGTGATCATTTTAAAGATATCCATAACTCACTTTAAGCATACCCTCCATGTCGAGGCTGAGTAAGTCTTCTTTGCCTAAGTGAAGCATCGCCAGAGCGACTTTGAAAATAACTTCCATTCCTTCTGAGAGAAAGACGTCGAAAATACGACAAGCCAAGGGCAAACTGAGTGCTGTTGTAAAGAGGGTAAGGAACCAGGATGAGGCGTACATAGAAGTATGAAAGCTCTGGGCAGTGAAATGTGCATGTAGCTCAGGATGTGTGTCTGCTACAAGATGTTCCAGTTGATACATGCAGACTCCTAATTCAGCCATACTTGGTTTGAACATGTCGCGCAATCGATACTCCTGCATCAGGGCGACAAGAACAGCGAAAGCTTCCTCTTCCGGCATTTGCTGAATCATATAAGGACCATATTACCACTATAACTTAGCCATGTACTTTGTCTAAATGACAATTAAATTAAGGCTTACCTGCATCAGAAGCAAACCAACGATAAATCCTGAGCCCTGACAATATCCTACTTCTCTGTCATGTAAACTGTAAGCCTTCATCACGTTAAACAAACTCTCCTGACCCAGACCGCCCTTCTCCTTAAAAAAATCATGTTCAGGGTAGGTCCTGGCAATGTCCCGCTTGATCACTCTCTCGCAGGCGGAAGTGGCTTTGATGTATTCCGCAAACTGTTTCTTCACAGGTGAATCGTGAGCTCCGCACAGTAGCTGCCATACTATTCCTCTGAAAAAAACGATGAAATAAGGATTTCACAATACTATTGACACTCCTGAATCTACATATCCACGTTTCTGTCTCTTACCTAAAGTGATGGGGTATACCCTGACGTACTAGTTCCTTAACAAAGTCTTTTTTCTTTTTCCAATAATTATCCCAATCGTTGACAATGTGCCCCCAGAGTGTCCAGGTGTTCTCCTCGCCATCGGTAGGCGTATGGCGTCGGGGTGCAGCGTCACCACTGCCCCCCGACGCCAGAGAGACTTGCGATGTGTCTGATCCCTTTCTGCTGTGATTACTCTGCAGCGAGTTCAGAGACTTGGCATCAGATTCAATGAGCCTGGAAGGAAATTTCAAAATATAATAAATCCAATCTCACTCTACAATGTCAAAATTGATTTGCCCACTGATAAGCAATGACTGTCCCCTTACCTATTGGCTTCTTCCAGCTTAGCTAGTAGAGCCAGCTCGTCGGTGGATATGTCTTTCTTTGAGGATAGCGCCTCCTCTTCCTCTTCCTCGAGGGAGTCAAGTGCAGCACCGTTGACGTTACTTCCGGTGCTACCGGTGCGTGCGTTGGGATTGGACTGGGGCAAGGAACTGCGTAAACACAGGACACTCATCACCTGCGGTCCATAACGTGACAGCCCAAGCCGTCCGACTGCTACGCCTCCACCCTCGTGACTCCTGTAAAACCGTACCAAGTGCACACATGTATAGTAAAGGGATCTACATCTGCGTTTTATACGTTCAATAATGAACCTGATAAAAGCCATAGGATATTTCGGTGCAACCAGACACACCAGACTTATAGAGTGGATGTACAGACAGTGCCATAAATGTTAACACTCATAAATTATTATATTTCTTACATCATTCAATTTTCCTTCAACACAATCTTCTTTTACAGAGAGTATACTTTACAGCGAGAATTCCTCGCCCTGGCCAGCATACTGGCACAGTAAACTGAAACGTACAGAAGTATTTTTATGAATTCTGCACACTTCCCAGAGTTACTCGCTCAGTGTGGCTATAGCTCCTGGCGTAGGCGTATCGAGCTTAATTCCATGCTTTCATAAACATTATACCCATGAGAATTCTATTTTCGTCATTTTACAGAACCTCTAGTAGCATAGTGAGTATACAAGTAGTCAGGACAGGAGCGACCTAGTTCGCTGCTTTAATGTTACTGGAACAAGGCTTTTACGTTGTCCAAGTATGGCATAAGGTCTCTGTGCCAGGTCCCCAGGGAATCCCTCCTCGAGATTGCTATCTCTTTTGGAGCCAATTGAGGATGGCAAATTGCCGACACTAACTATAAGTCACCCTTGACGCGCGCCTTTATTCATTTTACCTATATATATCATCCAATAGATATGCTACTATACGCTAGAGAATATTATATTCGAAATGGATCCCTTTACGGAATTTCAATAGAAATAGGATTCCTATAAATTTTCTAGGGATGATTTTACCTTTTGACAGCTTTACCACGTGTCCACCTCGCTGCCGCCGGGGCAAGTAAACCACGAAGAACCATCCAGACGATGTGGATGAATTATTCAAAATTTTATGAATGTACTAGGGAGCCACCACCAGATACCAAAGTTCTATCCACGTATTATATTATGATAAAGTAACTAGTGCTAGTAACTTTAGTTTTCAAGACTGACAAATCTTAGTGAATAACTATTCATCAAATTTTGCATGAACGACAAGCCTAGGGCGCAAGAAAATTTTTGAACAATATATTTTCATTCCCAAAACACTGGTATATACTTCCTGAAGTAATTATACCTTCTGCACGTTATTTTAGAATTCCTGAGGACCAATGAGAGATCTCCAAATAATATACGAGGAACAATCAGTGCCTATTTTTCAAATAACAAAACGATCGAAGCCACCAGAGTTCGAGGAACGGTAAGACTATCAAGACGGAGTTCTCTCTCGGAGATGATCCTTCAAAAAAAAAAGGATGTCACTCAAAAAAGTATAACAAGATCCAAATACTTTTTCTATACTTCTAAAACCATAAGAGTAATGGATGCAATAACACATTGGCGTAGGCAGCACTCGAGGATTCTTGTCGCGCACTGTCGTAGGAAGAACAGTAATGGTTTGAGGGTCGATGGAGCTCGCGCAGGGTCGGATCATCCCCTGCGCGGCGACCTCCATTCGAATTCCAATGTAAAGAGTCTCAAGTCCATCCACGACCTATACATAGATTACCGTTACGTGCCTTGGAGACGTCTTCCTAACCTGTTGAAAATAATTTCCTAATGTAACCTTCGTATGACACAATCATAGAGGTTCTCGATGGACGTGTGTAAATAGTGTAGTTGTAGAATCAGCAAATCACTCGGAGGATTTTAAACTTTGTCAGCGTGACGAGACGGAAACAGGAATTCCTGTAAGGCATTCACAAAGAATAAAACATATACACGATTATTTTCGTATAGATAACACACCAAAGGATAGAGTACAATAAAATCAATGAGAGCAATAAAGGATTCGATACTGACCAGACCATTTATCGTATACCAATTCCATTTAGAATAAAAGACGATCCGTGACTGTTTAATATTAATTAAAGCCAGTAAAAGGTACAGTCAAGTGCACATATCGCCAGAGATAGATAAGCCTCTCTTCTCATGTGTCAGCTGCACGCACGTCATGACAGAGGTTCTATACGGGTCTAAAAATAATAAGATATAACGAAGTTTGAGAAAAAGGCAAAATTGTATAAATACTGAGGTAGAACGCGAACGTGTAAAGACCCATGGGAATTTTAGTAATGGGAAAATATCGAGCTGCTTTTCTCGCATCGTTAAATCAACGTGTTTCTGTGTGGTTCTCTCTCTCATTCTGTTTTGTTTGGCATGGAGCCACTACCGATAATTTAATAGGCCATCTAACGAACTCGGCAACCTTTCAGAATCCGTTTAAGACTGATAAGTGATAATTGAAAGAGTATCCAGAATATTCAGGAGAAACAGATGAATTTGTTTTCCGCAAAAGTAGGTATGCTTTTGAAAAATATTATTTCTACAGTGAAATTCAAAGACACGATAGATATTTATTGGAGAGAAAAATAGTACGGTTAATTTTGTGAACGTGAGTTACTTAAATACTGGCCAATCGTGATGTCGATGTTCTTAACTGTTGTTTGAATAATTAGAACAATCGGTAGACTAATTATCAGTGATTAGTTGGACGGAAGGTGGCGTTACTGATGAGTCGCGCTTCGCTTGGTGAAACTGTGCTGTGCGAATTTCATTTCGCGAGTTGAGAGACAATGGAACGAGGTAGAAAGAGAAAGAAAGAACGAAAGGAAATGAGAAAGAAGACTGTATAAGCTGGTAGGAAAACTCGACGCTATTAATTAGGTGGGTTGGTCGTACCTGTTAATTAGCGTGTCCAAAGGGAACAGGCAATGTGTGAATAGGTGTGTCGCCAGCGCAGAAAATTGCAATGGCGTTCGATTCGGGAATCAAGTGTTTGAATTATTTGGAAAAAGAAAGAAAAAAGCGTTATTCAGAAAACATGGTGTACCTCGTTTTACACAGAACAGTTCGCTTACATAGTCGGGCTATAAATTTTCACAGGACGCCGGTGGCCTACGTGCAGGCGCATTTCTAATTTCAATTCAATTCGTTTCACCGATAGATGTCGACACTTTTGCTACGTCTACGAAATAAGTTTTTCATTAGACGAAGCTCGACTTGTAGTTACTATTCTATGTATTTGAATTCTTTGAATAAAAAACAAAGGAATTGATACTGTTTTTCTTGATGCATCGTAATCGCGATAAGAGCGACTTCCAATTATCTGGGCCGTCTCAGAGATGGCGCTGCGCGCGCTTGGAGAATAATATTCGTTATACCTCTGTCAAATAATACAATTAAAGTTTATTTATTTGTATTACCCGATAAATTCGCAAGTCGCTTGCAGTTCTATTTTGGTATGTTCTTGTCAATTAATTTGAAATGTGGAAGAAAAAAGTACATAGATAAGATCAAACTACTGTTAACAACAAATTGGACGATCAATCCGTCGTTGCTGAATGAGACTCAATTAGTTCTCCGTCGTACATAGCCGAACGCAACTCCAATCCCGTGTAAAAATTGGTAGTAGGTCAATTGGGAGATAATTGGCTGGGCTCGTGGCCAATACGATTCTCCGTCATGCGACAATTCAGTCGACGAATGCGAAGTCAGGATTCTGTTAGAATTCTATCTGAAAAAAACCAATGATCCAAAGCCACTGGCTATTTCCTGATATTACTGTCAGCTTTGATATGACATTAATACTTTGGCTGACCTGGAGGAAAAGCCTGAGCCATCAAAAATACCGTTATCTTATGAAACGACGATCATTCAGTTACAATATTGATTTATGAATATCTGAATGAGGTTAGTCTTTACCAGATTTAATTTAATCTATAATATTTAAACAGCAAATCAACGTTGCTGTATCATTGCGATCATCGTGACTGACCTCGGAGTCAATTGTGGGTGTAAGAACGCAAGGCATTTCCAGCGTGGACCATAATAGGGATTGAAAACCAGTTTCTCTAGACTTAAAAAAAATAAAAGAGCAAAGCATCCTGATTACAGGATTCGACGTGGTTTATCCAAGGAATGGGCTCCATTTTTTATCTATACGCCGCTTGTACAAGTTGAGCATCGGTTGAGCCACTGTTAAAGAACGACAAAAATCATCAGAGAGAATCTAGTGGGCAACCGAGAGACTACAGAGAGTCATGAAACAAGAGACTGACAATACTTTTCTTAGGACATTACCTAGTGACTAAAATGACTCACAATCGGATAGATTCATACAAGTCTGCGCAACCGGTTAATCTGTATTTACACTTGTCATCGTTTCTTTTTTACTAGTCGCAGTTGCTCGAGTCATCAAATGATCATCAGGCATCTGACGTAACGGCATTCTACCTGTTCCGTGTTATATGTATAAATACATGCCTATCTACAGTAAAAGAGGTGAACAATAAAGCGTCACATCGTTCCAAACGATAAGCGTCCAAGCGACGTACTCAATCCACGTGTTTTACCTATCAGCAACGACGCAAGGTCAACTGATGCCAGCAATACATTCACCTAGTTTTTGTTCTTTCAATACTTTTACTTTTTTTTAAACAGTGTGGAGTAGTCGAACGCTGACTAAAATGGTCCATGCATCGGTGGGTTGAAAAATCCTTGATGGCCTCAAGGTAGAGAAAGAGAGAGAGGATTGTGTCACTTTCTAAAATTTAAAGAATTATTCTGTACCTCCTCGCTGGTACTCATTGCTACCGAAATACTTTACGTCATAAGCGAACAGTACAATGTCTTTGAATTTTATTGCAACTCTCATTAAGACCGTCTTTCTTTGGGTAAGAAGGACCTGCCTTTTATAGTTTACAATGGAAGTAAATCCGTTTATTATTACGACACGATTTTAATTATGCTTAAAATGTATTGAAACTTCATTGAAGAGTAGCCCTTTGGATTTTTTAAAGTTATTTGGACTCTCTGGGTTCCCTCCTAATAAACCGAATGTACGTACGCAATGTCGGTACCGCTAGAGTGTACAGACTATCGCTTTCGTACGCGTTTAGAATTTCTTATGTAGGTGTTGCTGGCAAACTAGGTAGCTGCCTTTAATTATACGATGAATCACTAGCGCGTAAATCTACTTTCGAACCGGTCTGAATATATCTATTCCACCATATCGAGAATCCCGTAAGGAATCGCTCGAATATTTATAAAGTATTAAGACATAATGGTGCAATGAAAACCCGTTAGATTCGAAGAAGAATGTAAAAGACAAAGCTAAACTGTCTCTTTCAAATGTGGGTGGTATAATAAAGTATCCTTGGCAGGCTTGACTAGGTAGGAACTGAGAAGTATGAAAAGGAGCCAGTGCACTTAGCACATGTTCAGCAGTACATTCACCTTGTCTAGAATTTATGGTCAGTGCAATACTCTTGCTACAGCAATTTTGCCTGACCCAGCACATTCCTAATTTTTCTCTCAGGAATTCACAAGCACACTGCCACACTGCAATTTAACTGAATTCTACTGCACTATACTTTCTTACAACACTGATTAACAGGAGTCTCTTTACCTGCAAAAGGTAACCAGTTATTTACTTAGGTCGATGCTATTAATTCTAATAAGAAATTCTCTTTCTCTTATGCAGATTTTAATACTTCAAAGCGATTCTCAGTGCTCACAACAGTACTGAGTAACGAGTGTGAAGAATTCACGTATCCTAGGAAGCGGATGTGCCCGGATAAGTTTCTGTAACGGTTCCTCGAAGTGGGAGTTTCACAGAGAGGTGAACAACCTCGGCCACTGACATAATTACTATGGTAATAATAATCTTGCCGAAAATTATACCAATTGGCAGAGTCTTGCTGATCAAAAAACAAGTGTCAGCCAGGCAGACGCCCACCGGCAGCCAGCTGGTCGTTCAGAATAAAAATTTCTCTCGGCTTACCCTCACCGTAGCTTCCAATTCCAGCGGGATTCATCAATGCCTCTCACTCAGGAACAGCACTGACCGACTCTTTCTGATAATGAGTTACGTGGATACGGATGGGAAATGGCAGTTACTCCAAAATTTGACAGGAATGCGCGACCAGCGCGTATCCGGCTGTCACCAACTTTTGGCTACTTGTCACTAAACCCGATGCCTTGCGCTCTGTGTCCTATGCGCTACTGTTGCTACAGATCGAACGCGATAGCAGGTTGCTCTACGTCTCATAGGGAGTCATTGAATAGTAGACAGAATATCCAACATTATAATGCCAAAAGTTAAATTCTTTAGAGCCATTACCTTAAATGATTTATGATAATTAAGGGAGGGTTTTACTGTTTAAGTTTAAACTTTAGCTTACCTAAGCTTATTCTATAATGGAGTAGGTACTTATTAAAAAATTATAATCGTTAAATCGTAGAGTTTAATCAACTCCCGCTTAAACTTAGACGGCAACACTGGGCTTCAATTTTAATTAACATTTAATTATTCTGTATAGGAATATTTGTATAGGATTTGTATAAATAATCTTTGATTGAAGTCTGTTGGGTCTCGTGGGATGATATTATAAAACTTTTGTTAGCAACGAACTTACTGGTTTTTATTTCAAAGAAAACAA
>JARQTI010000280.1:101877-136281 GCA_030142655.1 Trachelus tabidus | reverse complement strand
AATTTTTAAAGATCTCGTAAGTGCAGAAAGCTAGAATAGTCCATAGAAGAGACTGGCATAGGTTAGATTGCGATAGGACCACTTTGAAAAAATCCCATTATTTTTTGGAATTTTTTGGTAATTTGTATTAGTTCGAATTTTCGCCGATAAGGGGGCAGCACCTCCTGGACATGATATGTGGCGCCATCTCTGAGGGAACAAATGAACTTTTGCTGTGAAAATCGGGATTTTGAAGCGCCCCCTATCGTTGATATACGGAACTAAAATTGGAAAGATTTTCTGAGAAAATCGGGATTTTGAAGCGCCCCCTATCGTTGATATACCGAACTAAACTTTGAAAGATTTTCTGAGAAAATCAGCGTTTTGAAGCGCCCCCTATCGTTGATATACCGAACTAAACTTTTAAAGATTTGCTGTGAAGTCAGCATTTTGTAGCATCCCCTATCGTGGATATATTATATGGTTAAGTACTACACGTCATATTCACATATTCCACTTTATTAACGTCTCTTCACATATCAGATATGCTCATTACAAAGTACAATTACAATCGAATTAACGTATAGTTAATATTACCAAAGGATCAAGCATAAGGGAGAAGGAAGAGGAGAAGGAGATAGATGCAGTTAGGAAGGAGAGTAAGAGAGAGACAGAACTCATTTGTAATCTGGGATACTTACAGAGGGCAAAAGAATAGCAACGCATAAATATTTTAAGATACGAGTAATTTATTCGGTAAATACAATAATGAAACTATATACGAAGTACAGGTGTACATATAATATACATGATATGTGATATGCATTACAATTTTAGACATCTTTTCAAAACGATATTTTAACAACTTACAGCAGGAATTACAGGTACTTTATCTTATTCTACTAGGTGAAAAGAAGGAGCAGGAGTAGGGAAAGTAATTTATTCGGTAAATACAATAATGAAACTATATACGAAGTACAGGTGTACATATAATATACATGATATGTGATATGCATTACAATTTTAGACATCTTTTCAAAACGATATTTTAACAACTTACAGCAGGAATTACAGGTACTTTATCTTATTCTACTAGGTGAAAAGAAGGAGCAGGAGTAGGGAAAGTAATTTATTCGGTAAATACAATAATGAAACTATATACGAGGTACAGGTGTACATATAATATACATGACGTGTGATATGCATTACAATTTTAGACATCTTTTCAAAACGATATTTTAACAACTTACAGCAGGAAGTACAGGTACTTAATCTTATTCTACTGGGTGAAAAGAAGGAGCAGGAGTAGGGAAAGAGAATACTGAGAAATTTTATTACTAAGTAAAGAAGTAAAGAAAAGGAAATAAAGATGAAGTAAGAATATAAGAAAGCGTAGAGTAAATTAAGAAGTATGAAAGTAGGAAAGAAATATGCGTATGGCAGTAAAGAAAAGAAGTGAGAAAGAAATGAGGAAGTATAGAAGAAATGAATATTGAAGGAATGTAGGATACGAATGGATAAGGCGAGATAGTCCAAGAGACCGGTATAGGAGAACGGCTCGTGGAGGAATGAGCGTTCCGAGCCTTCTTAGATCCTTGTAGGTTTCTCCCCACCCTTCGGGAACTCTCTAGTCCGTACTGACATCCATATCGGACAACAAATTCTCCAATAATTTGCGTGTATTATAAACCTGCACGTAATCATTCACAATCAGGATATTTTGTACGAGCAGTTTTTTCTTTGAAATCTTCAACTTTCAATTTTCAGGAAGAATAGCAGTTTGAGTGATTTAAATTATTTTATTCGAACGAACCCTTCAGTGATCGTTCTCACAAAAATATTTCAAAGGAAATATAACATCAAGAAACATATTATATTTAGGAATTAAAACCAATTTGAGTTACAGATGATACAAACAGAATTTACACCTATAAGAGAACCATACAGTAGTAGTGGCGATCGCAGTTCACCGGATTAGCTAGATCACTGTGAAATAAATTATGTAGGATAGGTGTGGCACGTTTAATATAAGTGCGTAGCGTGTAATTTCTTGTACCAACATTTCAAGAGTGTTGGCTTTGGAAAGCAGATATAAAGTTATATTTAGTTTCTTAATAATCGGCAATATTCTATGTAGCCTCTCCGGAAGTTTCTGCATTTAAGTGTTTGTCACCTATCTGGATGTGTTATTATCCAGCCGTTCCTTTTATCATGACAATGCATCACTATGTGTATTGCGATGTGTTAAATTGCAGACTTGAAAAGAAGAATGTCATTTTGATCCGGAAACGGCATCATTGGTGGACTTTTTCCGGGAAACGCAATTCGCCCTAGACCGACGCGTCCGCTCCAAGTTGGAAATTTGTTCTGCGGCGCGTGTTGAAGATCCTTCGAGGCTTGCGGATCCTCGGGGAGATCATGGATGTTCGTCACGAAGGGCTCAAGAAATCCTGGAGTAACGGGTAGTATTGTTTTACCCTGGAGTGGCATTCGCTCCTCGACCGGAGCAGTTACTTTGCTTCTTTCCGTCGTTGCGAGAGTCGGTTTAATCCGCGAGGACAAATCTTTTGGTCGAGCGAAAAACTTGACCTTGTGGTTTTCCACGCCTTTGCATCTTCTGTTTATAATTCGCACCCTGCCAGCCGACAGTTCGTGTCCCACTGGATTCTGGAGATCCGTCACTGCACTTCCGGCAAGAGTTACCACGATGACAAGACATGCCCTATATTGAGTGTGGAGAATAACATAATTTATTAGAGATGCAATATATTTGGCCAATTATTTTAAGTGAAAATGTGACCTTACCAGTACTCAGGGAACATGGTGACTCTTGACAGGAAATAATAGCAGCGACACGTTACGCTTTGCCAAGAGAAGTTCTCAATTGCACTGACAGTCAGTGCGCATTTCCATTCGACATAAAGTCAGAAACCATTGGTGCATCGATCATTTCATTAACGTGCGCTTATCGACGGAGGATCGTAAATGTCTGCTGCAACTTAAAGAATTCAAGATAAATCCAAGAAATTCATTATAAAATAGCTAATTAGATGTCGTGCGTACTCTTGATTCTTTTCCGCTATACCGACGTTTATTGTATTCCTTAAAAAAACCTAAAATAACCCAATGTCTATAATAGAACTAATAACATATTCCCAGGATTACGAAGTACTTTTGACAGGATACACTTTCCCTTGTCATTCCTCGGTAGAACATTTTTCCTGTAACCCAAAAGTTCATCATAAGTAAATAGTATCAAGATACGCACATAATATCAGACGATATGACCTAATTAGGCAAACGACTTCGTATTACCTGCAAGATAATCTCTACAATTCCGTTTCGTGATATTTCTTCTCTTGAGCTTTCTTTAGCCTGCCTGCTGATAATTCTGAAAGTCTCGGTGGAAACCGTCCTGAAAATATATTCACAGGAAATGCAATGGAACCAACAATGTCGGTGACGTCTCACCTTATAAAAAGAAAGAAAATGTAAGGAAATAAAGAAAATAATAATTCTCGTTAGTGGCAACGATGACGACGATGAAAAAAATATTCTGCAACTCTTCTTGTCTGTACTAAATTTTTTGAGGATGCCAGGCAACAGATGTACGGGATTCACAATTTTGGTTTTAACTTCAAAATTAGTCAACGTGGATATGAGAGTGAAGTTCAAAGATGGCCCTGCTGTGGTGCTAATGACATTCCTTAATATTTTCATACGTTATTTATTGTTTTTCCTTAAAAAAAAAATAAATAAAATTGATATCTCTTTGTGAACTCGAAACCTGGCGAGTAACCCGACTGAGCATTTCCAAGCGACCACATACACACTCACTTATAAATTTAACTACCTGGACATATTTCTCATTCATTCACGCTCCCACTTTCTTTCTCTAAAACCCAATCTCTCCGTTTACTCTGTCAAGTACGAAGGTCCAACCTCATCAGCTCATTCCCATCGTGTCGGCGTTTATCAGTGATAACGTTATTGATCTTTACTCCTTTATTCGACCAGCTTCGTTTAATTTATTCAATCTGATAAGTAAATATGCGTTTCTACGCGACGACAGTATTCGTGGCATCTGATAATTATGAATAATCGCGAGCCTCGAATAATTCTCTTAGCTGATAAACCGATAAGCAACTGTCCGCGCGATGCATCCTGATTATCAGACACGTCGCGCTGATATTCTAGCTGGCGAAGGAGAGAATTCTCATGACAACGAATTCGACTGGGCATTCCTGCGACGATGTGGCCGCATTTTCACTGGATCAGTGAGATTTCAGAGGAGATCACGAAGAGAACATCGGAAGACCGTATTGAAATATTTAAACGGAGGAATCAGCCAGCTTTGCGTTTTCTATCTAAATCTTTTTCATTCTTTCTCTCTGGCTGCTTCTCCTTTCCTTCTTTTCTTTCTTCACTCTTTCGGTTTCCTTCTGTGCGTATAATCTAGATACGAAGATACAATATTTCTCACAAAAAAGAAACAAATGATGCCTGTGATTTTCTTTAATGTTCATGTTGTAAGTAATATACAATAAGTTTACAATAACGTGAGTTCCGAATGGACGCCGCGGGAAAATTTGAAAAAAGTTTAATATTCGGATGTTTTATGCGAAGTTTTAATTAGGGGTTCGCAGTCGCTCGGGACAGAGACCAGAGAGAATCTCATCTTCCATTAGAAGAGACGAATTGTTCATTATTTCTTAGGAGAAAAGAAAAAGTTAAAAGTTGTCCCTTGCTCCTTGTGAATTGAAGCTAATGAAAAATTAATGCAAGAAACGAGTGAAAAGGAAGAAAAAGACACGTGTCATATTAGCGCGAAAGAAAAAGTGAGAGAGTAAATCAAATTTTCCAACGACAGAATTTCGGCCCCCCAAGTCACACAACATTTTATTATTTATTTTCCATGATCATCGTATTTGTTACATTACTTTATACCGTTTAAAGTTAAGTTTATTCAAAGTTAAAGCTTTCAATGGTTTTTTTTTTCATTAATAATTTTATAACAATGGGTCGCAAATCGTGCAGCGACCACTCATCAATCACTCACTCACTCTCTCGCTCTCTCTCTTTCTCACACGCATTCTCTCCCGACCATTCATAATCATTTTCATATGTTTAACGCTCGCGCTATTTAATTTTCCTTTTCTCTTCTTTCTCTTTGCTCTCTTTGTTCTTGCATTTCTCCTTTAATCGTCACTCTTCCCTACTTCCAATTTGCCTGATTCTTTGTTATTTTACAAGATCGCGTTTGATTGCCTGTTTCACGAAAGCAGACTGACCGTATGACGACTGACCAGATAAATCTCATTGCAACAGCATCCAAGAGATTTTCAAGTTGCTTGGATCTTTTGGAAAAAAAAAGAGAGTCAACCGATGACAGCCATATAAATCCTTGAGGAATTTAATCATTTTCGAAACGCTACGACACACATACATCCACGTATATAATCTTACTAGTTAAGCTTCTTCTCCAGGAATGTGAAGACGGAATGAGAATGTTAACGTTTCGTTTAGATAAGGATTATTCTTCACGACGATCGATGCATTTATACACGGAGATCCCCATAATATTGGCCACGCGAATCATACTTCTTCCAAGTAGAATATTATTTCTCGTCCGCGAACCACGATTTACGAGTCTTAGTTATTTAAGGCAACTCTTCTTACGAATTTAATGATTCGCCGTAATTTAGGATATACTTCAAACTTTCTTCTTCTCTTGCAGACTCCCCGCCAAGCTACCTTTATCACTCGCAATCACACACACACACACTCGCTCGCTCGCTCACTCGCTCAGCTGAACTTTCACGCGGAGTAACGCACACGCACACGCACACGCACGCACACATTTGACAATGCAGCGTCGTTAAATGCCAACAGCAAAATACTATTATCATTTATAGCTCTCTTCTCCCTCTCTTCGGTGCGTGTGTGCGTTCGTGTGCGTGTGTCCGTTTATCCTCTTGCTTGGCCCTTCACCACCCCTTCTCCACGCGAGTCCGTCGCCGAATCATGGAAACGGAAGCTTCCTCGTCGCGAAGCCCAGTCCGATTATTAATATTATTATCTCCAATATCATTATTATTAATACTATCGGTATAATGATTATTCTGAATTTCCGTTCCGATTAATTAAGCGAAGTATAGATTTGAAACGTAAAGCGAAATAAGATGAGAAAAAATGAATAAAAATGAGAATGGAAAGAGACGAATAAAAATAGTGGGTGAAGCTCTCTCGGGCATCGTTCGCGTCTCGTTCTAATCGTATATTTATGATCAGATAAATCTATAATGTTAAATATACACGGTACGGTATAATCGGCCCGTCAGAGATCATCGAGTACAGCCGACGCAGCC
Organism: Trachelus tabidus; assembly: GCA_030142655.1. Classification (NCBI taxonomy): domain Eukaryota; kingdom Metazoa; phylum Arthropoda; class Insecta; order Hymenoptera; family Cephidae; genus Trachelus; species Trachelus tabidus. Next base: position 129,934 of record JARQTI010000280.1, on the reverse strand, counting down.
TCTCGACATCTACTGTTTGCAAAAGTATGAAATCCTATAGCGGAGCCTCGCCGCCAGTGACGTGATCCACGCCTCCCGATTAATAAGATCGACCGAGCATCAGTCGTCACATCATCATCGTCGAGTCTAACGACGGATCTTAAATGACGCAGGCGATAAGCAATCGGTCTCGCGGTACGAGGCTTCCTTACTTTTCATTATTATTCTTCTTATCGTCATTACTATTATCATTAGTATTATTACTACTACGACTACCATTATTATCGTTATATCGACAGGGTAATTAATTACTGTGGCCACGAGTTCCTAAGTTGTTTATACATATATGGTACACACATATGGCCATGGGCATATATCGTACAGTCTGTCGTAGGGATCGAGGATTCTTCTCGTGTAGATCATCTGGATCAACGCGACGCATTTTGTGCGACACGCTGTATGCGTATACGTGCAGACGGAAGGTGTTGCGTGTGGATGTGGATTTGGATGTGAGTGTATGAGATATTTTGCGTGTGCGCGCACATGTGTATGAATATATTATTATTAATATTATTATATATAGATAAGTAGAAAAACTCTTAATAGTATTTTACGTGTCTTTTCTTTTTTATTAAATGCAAGTAATGAAATCGTATGTAAGTTAATTAATCGATTAAACGGTCTTATCAATGATTCGTCTCTCACTAACCGAAATACGGGGGCGTCAATTAATTTTTCATTTGTCGTCGCCGCTCTCGTAACGCGCGTCGAGACGAAAATCTCTGGTCGCCGTTATTCTTTTTTTTTTATTTCTTTTTTCCACAATATATTTCTTCCCTCTTGCCTTCGTTCGCCTCGTTTCGAATCTGCGCACTTTCGGTTTCAGGAATGTTTCTTTTTTTGTCTCGAAAAAGGACATTAACGAGGGAATCACGTCGATGAGATACTTTTGTCTTCCTTTTAATTTTTAGGTTTTGACTCCTAGAACCGCAAGTGCTAAATTTGCACGTATGTATAATATGTATATGCATATGTATATCATCGTAATAATGTTACACTATAATTCCATATTATATATCTATATACTTTTACAGTAATCAATATTTATAATTTGTATAATTTTTATCGTTCTCATCGATTTCGCATGCGCGCCTCTATAGTTTTCTTTATTTTTCTTTCTCTCTCTCTCTCTCTCCCCCTCTCTCTCCTGATTTCCCTTTATACAATATATTCATCGTATTCGCATGTACACAGTATACGTATATGTACATAGATGTTTTGGTGGTGGGTAAAATGGCGGAGGGCGAATGGGGATATAAGGATATTGGATCTTAGTACATCGTTCAATTTTACGTCATATCGTGTAATTCAATAATCTTGAAAAATCTGTATAATAATTCAGAATAATGAATTAAACTTGAATGTAATATTTTTTTTTTTCGTTATCATTAGCAATATTAAGTAGTATTTTCTTTACGAGAGACAATAAATGTGGCGACGCAAAAAATGCACGGGAGCAGTTTTATTTATTGATAACTTCTCTTTTTTCACCTTGGTTATCATTTATAATGGCCGACCGCAACGCGATCGAACATCGGAGTGCCCATCCGCGCAATTGCTAACGTTTTCCAACCAAAGTTACTTAACGAGATTGAAAAATCGTCCGACTCGAAAAATTATATATATACATAAACGAACATGAAAAAACAACCGTCTTACTGTTCTTTTAAAAAAAAAAAAACTTAGCTTTTGCCTCAAGGGACAAATAAATGAAACATAAAATAAAGATATTTCTGTTCCCTCTTTCCTTGGCCGTCGCAACTTCGGTGCTCGATGACGCGCTGGACCTTAAAATATTTACTTTTGCGAGATGAATTCTCTCCTCGTGATATAAGAAAATGGCGACATGCTATGCAATTTTAATAATACGGTATAGAAACAGCTACATTTATCTTTTGCCTTTAACGATCGTTAACGTATGTGCTAAAAGTTCTTTTGTCTTTCCTTCTTTCTTTTATCCTCCACCTCTTCCTCTTCTCTATCTTTACATACGTTTTACAAGTATCGTTCGTATCGCGTTGCCACAGCGCCAATAATCTCTTTTACACACGCACACTTGGCTACGGCAATTATTATTACACTCTTAACGTTAATAATCGTAATTACCTACGAGAGTCTTTTTGTTTTGTCTTTTTTTTTTTTTCATTAGACGTAAAGTGTTATTTATGTAAACTTCACACAAATCGTTTTCTTCAAGCATTTTCTCAATCACACACTCACTCTCTCATGCTCTCTCTCTCTCTCTCTCTCTCTCTCTCTCTCTCTCTCTCTCTCTCTCACTCACTCACTCACTCACTCACTCTCTCTCTATCACCCGTCTTTCACTTCGTATCGTTTAACTTTAATTAGTGTTTTAACGTTAGTTCATCGTTAAAGATCTTGGTCATCTGCTTGCAGTAAGTCTAAGTTAAGATTAGGGTTGGATTAGTTTCTCATTGAATTCTGTATTGATTCAGTCACTCGAGAATTCACTCATTGTCAGACTAGAAGCACTTTAAACATTCATCATCATTTTGCAGAAGCGTTCTCTGCTCTCTCTCTTTCTCTCCCTCTCACTCATCCTGTTTGTGCTGCCACCCAGGGATGTTCACTCTCGCATTCTTTCACTTTCATTCTTTCACTTTCATTCGTGCAATTCAATATTATTACAAACACATCGGGGTTACGTAATCGTCAATACGCGATAGCAGCGGAATCCATCCACGACGGGACAGTACATCGTCTTACTAAGATTCATTTTTTGGATTTATCACAGAAAAACATTGTAATAATATTTAATCTTAACCCCACAGGCATTATGCACGCATCATTTGTACCATCCGCCATTCTCGCCTTCCGCAGCTGCTACTCATTTATCTTCCTTCCTTCGTTCTTCCAATAAATTCATAAATTCATGCGCGCTTTCATTCTCCTTTCATTTCACTCATTCGCTTCGACCGGAGACACGTTCCTGATACTCACTCTTTCGTTCTTCTCTCTCTCTCTCTCTCTCTTTAAATTTACTTTTAGCGACGTTACGCGACGTACGAAATACGACTGAGTTTTGTAAAGCACTTAAGGGAAGAAACCACACTCAATTTTTCTGATTAAACGTTACGAAAGCTCCCAGGGGGTCCTCGAGAACCGAAGAACTCTCTCTCTCTCTCTCTCCCCCCCCCTCTCTCTCGCCCCCCCCCTCTATCTCTCTTTCTGTGTGTGTGTGTGTGTGTGTGTGCGCGCGTATGTGTATGTGTGTATAAACAGGGGAATATATATATGAATATGTATAGGGAAATCCCACATGCTCTGATAACAGTTGATTACGACTAGAGTGAGGAGGCAGGCAACAATGAATCGTGTCGACGTGAGAAATATCAAAATGAAAAAGTGTAAAGGGGACAAACGTAATTTCATAATTCGTAATAGGTAATTCGAAAAGACCCCCTGCCTTACATTACGGCCCGAAACAGAGCGATAACTTTGCCACTTTCCGAATGACTACTTAACTATTTATATTATATTTGCAATTCACGCACATCTGGCCCACGCAAGCATTTAAATATTCAAAACTAACATCACTTATTGTTTTCCTTATCTCGCTTTTTTTTTTCTCCCACTTTTGATCATCTTCGTAACTTTAATGATAACTGTGCTCTCCTTCGTTCTCTCTCTCTCTCTTTTTATATTCCTTGTCTCATAGTTATATTTCCAGCAACTTTTTTGGGATAATACACACATTATGTACAACGCTCAGACATTGATACTCTTGTCCAATTCACTTTTGTCTTTTACATATTTTTTTTGTTTTGTTTTAAACCCCTTCGATTGGCAGTATATTTAACATGTTAGTATAATTCCCATTCGGAGATACACGCGAAACGACCGTATATTAACATGAGCACTTGCACACTTGCACACTTGCACATTTACACTCGTCACGAAGAACTCAAATTCTCAAATGATTCATCATCTATTTCGTCTAATAAAACACGCACGTAGTGAAAATCTTACGCAGCCACGTGAAAGGTATTATTTATTTTTTTCATTAATTTAATGGTAATAGTAGCGGTAGTAGTAGTAGTAGTAGTAGTAGTAATAATAGTCGTAATAGTACTTTTTCTTCTTATTTCTTCTCATTGTAGAAGAATAGTGGTAATGATGGTGGTGGTGGTGGTGGTGGTGGTGGTAGTAGCGGTACGTAGAGTAATCGTAATAGTGGGTATTTAGATAGAGTAGATTTTTCTTCTTTAGTAAAGTAGTTATTGTAATAATAGTAGAAGTAAATAGTAGATAGGTAGATAGGTAAGTAAGTAAGTAAGTAAGTAATTAAGTAAGAGTAAGTAAGTAAGTAAGTAATTAATTTATATGCAATATTATACAAGTGCGGAGAATTCGTGAACGAAAGCGCGTCGTCTCCCATTCGATTTCATTTATTTATTATCTTTCATTCATTTAAGTTTCGCAGCTTTTTAACCGACATATTTCGCTCTTCAGTGCGATTCTTTCTATAGATTACGATTACGTTAAGTCAGGATTAGGTAAGGTCTTTTCGCATATTCCTCTCGTATGTTTGGGATGCTTGGCTACCGAATCTCAACATGCCCCAGTCCTTCGTTCTTCGCATCCTCATGTCCATTTTGGCACGATCTTTCTTTCGCGTATTAATTTTCTTTTTTTCCCAATGTTTCGATCTCGTAACACAATTCCATCATTCTCTGCACACACGTATGACCGACAACGAATCTACCGAGTGTTATCAATGTTATCCGCACTATTTCTTCGTTCGATTCCCTCGGAGCTTTCTTATTTTCTTTAATACATATATATATATTACACATTTTAATTTCCTCCCGCGCACGTCGCGCCGTTAGAATCACATCAACCAATTTGGCTGTACACTTGTCAATCGCCGTAGCTGATTTCATTCGCTTAGCTAAATTTGTTTATGTTCACTCCCCCCTCCCCGCCCCCCCCCAAAACTTGCATTTAAAGTCAATGAATGACGGAGCGATGCGTCAACGACGGAACCAAAAAATGCCTGGATTGGCAATCGATGATGAACAGGATTTCAGCACCTCCGTGTCGTGTGCGTTCGTACGCACGCCATTTGATATATAATCATAATTGATCATCTTCGCGTTTTCGCAGGGATTATTCCTTATTCACTTTTGTATTTCTATCCATACTTAATTTTCTTCCTTTTCTTTTCATCCTTTGTCTTAGATTTCTCAGACCTCTACGATTTCCCGTTCCTTCGTTCATCATGCTAATCTATATCCGTGCCGTCGCGATTTCTTTGAACCATTATTTCTTAGTTGTCGACATAATAGCAAAGTGCAGTTTTGAGTTTTCCCAGTGTCCCAAATTCGCTCGTGGAGACTATTATTACGTTTGCTATCGATATTCTCTATCTTCGTTTAAAGTAATTTTTGTGGCTGTCTTGCGAAAATGGGACTGCGTACAATTGCGGAAACTTTTTGAAATCTTTCATCCCATTCAGGTTTTGCTCTCTTATCTTTTCCACAATTATTTTTTAGGTTCCTTTCGACTCTTGTTCCCAGTCGCACATATACATGTACTCCAACATTCTCTCTCGTTTCACAATCACGCTCCTTCTCTTTCACTCGCATGCACTTCATCACGCACACTGCTCCTCTTTCAGCCTGTTTCTCCTTTGCACATTCTCACGCACCTCTCTCGTCCACTACGAATTCTATAGGGTAATGTAGCTTAATAAGTGTAGTGAAAACGCGGCATTGATTTCTACTATGCGAAGTGGGGAGTGAATTCGCGCGAAGATCCTGCCGAGTTGCACGTGCACCAAACGCACGCCATGCACACGCCATACGCACGCCATACGCACGCCACACACACTGAAAAATCGCAGGACAAATAAATAATCCAAAGGGACCTCCGTGTCCACGCGGCCTAATATCCTCGCGCGCAACCATCATCGCTATTTTGTAAGTGACGCATCGGCTTCCCACTTGCGATTGTCAGTCGATTCCGCGTCGATTTCGACAGTGGGACACCGACTTGTCGGTGAATTCATTTATGAACAATTGTTTTAGAGTCCTTAGCACTTTCCTTATGTCGGATCGTCTTTTTTACTTCTTCTATTTTTCCACCACGCCTTCTTCCCTTCGCGCGGGCTGTCACGTCCGACTCCATTCGACAATCCGAGATCGAGCATCGTCGCCTCATTCTTTCGGTTAATTAAAACGAAAAAAAAGACTAGAAGAAGACAGCTAACTGCAAAAGGGTGCACTGTGTTTGCGAGAAACTTCGAGCGTGGCTCCCTCTGACTCATTGTCAGTCGTGACTTTAGTCTTATGAGAAATTGGAACATGCGTGCACGACTTATTTTTCAATCATTAGCGCCAGCATCGCGTTTCCTTCGTTTCGCGTAAATATTCCAGCGCGTAGATTCACGACCTCGAGTACAACTATTTTCAAACGTAGGGTTTTATCGCAAGAAAATCGTATAAAAAGTGGATACCAATTCCGCCCGTTAGATCGGACATATAACGAGGGGCAGATAAAAATCTGATAAACTCGAAGCTTTTCTCTTTTTCTTTTTCTTTATTCTTTAAAGGGTTCTTGCGTATGCGCTTTTCTCGTAGTCACGCTCGTACGGTTCTCGCAGTGTTTACCCCTTTCATAGTTTTCTTCTTTTTAACTGTTATCTTGTATTCTCACGCAGGTTTATCTCTACGGTGAAAGTTCAAACTCCCCATTCACCAGAAATTTATATTTTCTCTCTCTCTCTCTCTCCCTATATATATATATATTTCTTACACATATATAACTAAATCCCTTTTTGCACTGGGGGAGTGTACGTATATGTATATTCATCCGATCCACCCGACGGACCCTCCAATTCGTTCCTTTCGCTCTGAGGATTCCGAGGATCCTCCAGAGATTATTCGCTTTCTCGGAACAGATCGTAGAGACATTTATCGGACGTGTGTTTGTTGCGCCGGTGCTGCCGCAGCACAATAATCAATTGAGTGACCCCTTCCGGTCGTCCCGGTCGTCGCGATCGACGCGATCGACGCCATCCCATTGTTCGTTCGCTCGCTGGCTCTCTTCGCTTTCTTCTTTCTCTATCTCTTTGTCAATCGCATTGTCGAAGCGCATCTCAAACCGACTGCCTCCGGTGGTGCGACGCAATGATAAGAACAACCAAAAAAAATTGGATATATCAAAGTAAAACGATAGTACACCAAAGCAATACGATAAGCCCAAAGAGACCCGAATTCGATAATCTGGGATTCACGCGCAAACCGAAAGACCCCGAGAAGCGTCTACTTCACCAGACCACCGTCCAGGGTCCCACTTTGGCTAGCACCAGTCGTCCTCGTCGCTGTCCGAGTGCCTCGACCTCGGCGTCCTCTGCTTCTGCTGCGACGGCTGCGACGGTTGCGAAGGCTGCGACGGTTGCGGCTTGTAGCCGTTCGGCACTGGACTCGGCAGAAGTCGGCCACCCCGTCCCATGGCCACCGCCTGTTCGAAACTTAGTGGACAGTGGGCAACGGCAGCGTTGCCCGGGGCCACGTGGCCTGGCACGTGAGGCCCAGCTACGTGGGCCATGTGCGCCCCATGCGTGGGAGACGCGTTCAATTTAGGAAAGTTTATGTTCGCCGGTTTGAGCTGCAGGGTGGAGGGCTTGTTCGGCGTCGGCGGAAGTCTACGACCCTGGCCCCTCTTTGGCACCAGCACCGGGTAGCTGTGCTGATGAAGATGATGCGGTTGCGCCGGCTGCCTCCCGCCTACCGGACTCGGACTTCGCGAACGCTGCTCCAGACTCGTTGTACCGTAATGGCGACTGTGGTCCATTCGGCGCACAGGACTTGGCGATCTAGCTGGACTGGTGGACGCGCTCCAAGAACCTGACAAACCAGTTTTTCACTATTCCCACTTTGCGTATTTCAACTTTTCGACTATTTTCTTTCAATTTGGCATTAGTGCTACGGCATTCCATTTTTTTTTTCTACACTCTTTTAAGCTGTTTTACACTCCCGCTCTATGGTCGGCTCGTAAGGTCAGTTCAACGTATAGAACAACGACAAGAGATAGTTTTTCAAAATGCACCTGAACTCCCGACCTGACCATAGATAACGCTAATTACTCAATTAATCTATTATGATTTCAAGTTTTCGGCTGGGACAGCTACTGTATTACGTTTTTTCTGCAATTATCGTGACACTCTATTGTAGCATTAATATGTTACAGTACCACGATCATTCCAGTCGGACGGCTGGAGAATAATTATACTCGAGCTCCATGATTTTCCATCTCTTGATTCTTTAATTTGTCGTCCCATATTTGCATGGGGATGCATGCTTTATTTCAGATTGCTGCTCGGTATACATATTCTCCATTACAAATTAATATAGAAAGGTACTTTGTGCTAGAAATCTATCGGACAAACAAAAATGTGCACATAACACTAATGAATAAACTTCAAGGAGGCCAATTTCGTTACTATTTATTTTACACCCCTCTGTAATTGAGGAAATTTTATTGAATATGAGGCTAAAAACTGGAGTCCTTGGTTCTATACAAAAGAAAGACAATATAGACATTGAAACATGACAGCATAAACGATAGTCGAAATACTATTAACAAAACTAAGCTAGGGGATACGTAAGAACGAGAAATGGAGTGACAGATCATAATCAAGACTACGGTGTAACGATCGCACAAAAGCTCAAGCAAAAGCTAAGAAGCTAGTCGAGTACGCAGCTCCGCGTTTGTACGTCACTGCTCAAATAATTGGTTGGTTAAAAGTCGCCATAAGAAGTGTCAATACGTAAAACGCCAGCAGTCGACAGTTGAAAACGAATTTCTAAAGAATTCGGGTATGGATCCGAGAGGAAGATGAAAAACGAACAAAAGTTAAAGAAAAGATAAATTCTGTGAATCTGGAGTAACGCGTTATTCAGCCTCGTGTCGACTACCGGTTCTAACGAAAGTGACTGTCGCGGTTATACGTGCCGATTGTTTACGTGCAAAACAAAATGAAATTATTCTACTTGAAGAAATTCTTTTAGCAAAAAGTGAGAAACAATTAGAGCCGTTGAACGTAAAGGAGAGAAGACGCCTCGAGGAGATGATATCGAGACTCGTGAAATTTCAATGGTGCCAACGTGCATCGGAAAAATGCTTAAAGACAATCGAATCCTTGAAGTCAATATCAAATACGTCTTGATAATATTCCTCGACGGGGCTAAGAAATCATGGAACATTGACTCTTCGTGTAAAAAAAAACTTTACGAGACAATCATCAACCAATGGTTATTTACGGTGTGTTAAAGAAAAAAAAAAGAAAAAGAAACCAAAGAGAGAAGAACTAGGGACGAAGAAGAAAGAAGCTATAAGAGTAACTAAAGCGAACGTTAAGGAAAGTCGTATAACGGTGTGATGTTAGAGTGTGTCGAATTAACGAGCGAAAGCCGACAGAAGTCATGAAAACTGCATGGGGATTAACGGAAGGATTTATTAAACGGTTTTCGTGAAAGAATTACCATCGTCGTAATAGTCGCAGTGGTCGTAATAGTCTGCGTTGCGCATAACAGAACAGAATCAAGAAACGTATTACATCGAGTCACACAGAGCTCTCTGCCTCGAGCCAATTAAAATATATTTAAACCTTTTGCAGCACATTGACGTTATCTCGCGCGGCCTCTCGAGTCACCGAACGTTCGTCCTCGAGATCGAATTACGAGATTTTTGGAAAGAGCCGAAAGAGCGAATTCAATCGAGAGGCGTCGTTCTTATCGCAGTCTGAGATTCGCTCGAGATAACATATTTAATTGTTATTGGAGAAGTACTCACCCCGTATTCTGTGCCGATGATTGTACTGTGACATGTGTGAATGATGCGTGTGCCTCTGGATCTCGACCACGTTGCTCACCGTGTCGCTGAATCCTGGTCCATCGTGATAAGGATGACCGTGATGATCGTATCTGTGTCTTCGCGGCGATGGCGACCTCTGCAGGATCGGCGAATGCCTCCTGCGAACGGAGCAGAAGGCGATTATTCGGTTTCCAAGTCCGGTTGAAAAATTCTTTTGTGACTTGCCTTAGACTTGGAGATCGAGAATGATGTCTTGGCGGATGAGCGACGGGATTATGCGGATGCAGCTTCTCACCGGTGCGCGTCAGACTTTCGAGACTTCCGGCCCGCGAATCGCTAACTACCACGTCCTGCAGCTCCATCTAAATTAAACGTAATAGTCAGCAATTCTGTTTCGTCTCTCACCCTAAGGATTTTTTTTCCTATTTTTTCCTTTTTATATTGACTCTATTTTTTTTTTTCGACGAGCACGCCGTGGCTCCGATTCTTTGGCGTCGACTTTTCTCTATATCCGTTCAAATCATCGCGTTTATTGTTCGACGACGCCTTTTGCCTCACATTATTTAACTCGCGTGTTTCGAACCGTCATACGAATGGCAGCGATCGTTTATTTAACGAAATGAATTTTGCCTTTTTCTCTTTGCTACAGACAAACGATAAGAGTAATTGCAATTTCGATTAAAAACGTATGACGCGATGCGTACAATGTCCCGACGGTTCGAATCACACGCATCGTTTTGTCCACTTAGCGTGTAACATAACAATACCTGATCTGTCAAGATCTATGAAATGGAAAGTATGGACAGTATAAAATCAATCACATGCAATAAATTCGACATGCACATGCGTTTGGTTATATATATATATATAACTATAGTATGCGTATCCTCCAATGTTTCCTCGATGATGGTAAAGAGTCAATGACGATTTATGACGATTTAGCTAGCTCTGTAACACTGAGGTACCCCGTACTTACCAGCCGTACAGGTAAAGAAACAATACAAGAGGAAATATACGAAACCACTGGGAAGTCTTAGGTACAATAATTATAATATATATAGTGATGGTGGGGGTGGTGGTAGCAGCAGTAGTAGTAGTAGTAGTAGTAGTAGTACGAGAGGGTGAAGGAGAGGGAGAGGGAGAAGGAGAAGGATTGCTAATCGGTACTCTAACATCCTGAGGATGGTCGAAAGCAGTAGCTAGGGAAGAGGGTGGGACTATTTCTAATGACGTTTTATTATTCTAATCTCCTCTATCTCTATCTATCTCACTCTCTCCTTATCATTTGAATTTTAACTACTTGGGACTTGGTACTATGATTGCTCGATTCTTCCGAATATTAGAATCATTTAGTGTCAACTCCATATCAGGTGTAATAAACTATATGTACATATAAACATATATCGATCCCCAAAATCACGTATCGTGCTGAGGTCTTGATGACTTGGAAAATATAAAAATTAAAACAACTGAGAAACATGACATCAAGTTGGAGTTTTCGATCAGTTCGATCGACAAACGTAACTAATCTGCACTACGGTTTCTTCTTTTCTATGTTGACAATCAGGAGATTAACGGAAAAAAAAAGAATGCTCTTCCAGGGAAACTGCCAACTGGAAATATTTGGCAAATGCTCATTCACGAAATCTAACCACTGAATTCTACCTTCTCTAAGGGAGCGTGTATACAGTGTGAACATCTCTCTAGTACGTGTGCCTGAAAGATAAGCTTCCTAAGGGTATCATTTCTATCGAGTCGACAATAATCTAATGACAACTATAATAATACAAAACCAGTGACTCTCTAATGCCTAAACACGCTGAGTGAACACGAGATAAACATTGCGATAAAAGTAGGCTCGACGATTTTACAAACCAAAGTGAGATAAAGAAGAAGAAAAAAAAAAGAAAGAGAAAATGAGGAAAACGTAAAATAAATGTAAAATTCATCGAAACGAAGTCAAAGAGAAATGATCCTCGAAGCTTCGAAGAAGCCAGAAGAGAAAAATGGCAACTGTTTAATTTGTAACTGCTGTTGAAATTGTTCGTTGTCAGTTTTGGACCGAGTCGACACCTTGAGGTAACGGATTGAGGAGCGAGGTGCGTAGGTGTTCTGGTGTTGATAGTACGAGGGTGGTCGGTGATGATGATGGTGGTGGTGATGGTGGTATTGATGATTGTCGGTATCGTAGTATTGGTGGTGGTGGTGGTAGTGGTGGTAGTGGTCCTGGGAAGGCTCTGCTAGCAATGGCTCTAGCTCAGGGGCGCGTTCCTCGCCATTATCTACGAGTACAACCCCAGACCCACCCACTCCCTGGCTACTCTCTCCGCTGCTCCCTAGTTTATCGTACTGGTGGGACATCATCCAGTTCACCTTTTTGTTCCTGAAATCCAGAAAAGCACGAATACGTGAGTGTGGTATCAGGGCAATTCTCAATTGGACAGACTCACCAAGTTAATACAGTGGATCAAGTGGCCTACCTGATGCTACGTTGTCGCCTTTGCTCGGCGGCTGCCAGGGCCCCTAGGGCCCCTTCGTCCTCGTCTCGCGGCTCCCGGCGCTGATCACCACCACCTTTGGTGTCAGTTGCCGGGCCTGGAGGTGGCTCCAGGCTGTTCGCCCTGCTCCCGTTCCCGTGGTTATTCCCACCTGTGTGGTTCACTCCGGCCATGTCCAACAGGCAGTTGAAGAAGGTCGAGTGCTGTGCCAATTTTTTAAACCCGAAGTCAGATTCGCACGCAGTTTTGGCGACGGCGAGAACTAACCCTCGTCCACAGGCACATACAGGCTTTTTCACCGCGTTCAAATGCAATTTTTTCTTTTTTAAATGGTCTTTACTCTAACGTGCTAGGTCTCGTACGGGGTATGTACGAATCACCCTATACCCAACACTGTGAGCCTTTGACATTAGCATAATTCTTTTCTTTTTAATTATCAAAAGAGATGCTCGAGAGAAAACCATGCCAGAAAAAGTGTCGTGGTGGTGCAGAGTGTTATTGAGAGAGATAAAATTATGTATATATATATATATATATTATTAGAATGAATTTCTTTAATCTGGCGCTAATCTCGCGAGGCTACACTGCCAAATTTTCAACTGAACATTTCTTCAACTCCGAACGATCTCGCGAGGTCAGTACCACAGATTTAATGTTTCAATGGAAGCTCGCAAAGGCATTATTCGTATTTTCTTCATAAATTAATTCTTGTTATTATCAAAAGCAAACGAAGGAAGCAGAATTGGTAGATTTATAGGACGTTACTGTTATAAGAATAAACGCGATTACCTTTGCGAACGACGTTTCGTTTTAGAAAGCCTGTATATGTTTGTTAGGTCGGTATTGCGAGCGAGTTATTTATAAGACACGTGTTAATGTGGAGTAATGAAGTTGTAAGTACGAACGAGACACAATACTCATTAAAGATAATTAATATGGTTGTAATACAATAATTAGTAAACATGCATCAACTGGCGAATTGCCAAGGAACCGAGCGTTAATTATCCTCGGTAAGTCGTCGAAAATGCGTTTCGCCTTAAGCAATCTAGGCTCCGCTGTCTACAGGCAGTTTCAACTTGGTCTGCCTGCCCGATAAGTAAGACTCGGTCCATTGGCTTATACCTCGTAGCGTGTTACGTGAATGCCGACCAATTCTAGGAGACAAGATAAGAGTCAGCGAGATACGCAACAGGAATTACGAGTATTTAAAATCGCAAGCTGATAAAAGTACGATTAATAAAATGAATAAATGGACAATAGACAAAAGAGCGTTCTTCTTCAACTGTACCTGGCACGCGCACGCGCACGCGCGCACGCACACCCACACGCACACAGCACAGTCAAACGGGGTTAATTTGAAATACGATCTGCAAAACGCATGCCTGGGGAGTGCTACCGAATCAACTTGGGCAGTTTTTTAGTATTTCATTTTTTTAATTAACTCGCTCTGCATCTACAAAATTCCAACGTGTCACTCGGCCAATTGCAGAGGTCGGGGTGCTCGAAGAAATCTTGCGGATTCAGCCGATACTCAGCCACGCGTACGGTTACTACTTTCGACATATTTTCCTTTGCGTTTTTCTTCAAGAAAAATGTGACAAAAAATGGTACCGATCGACAGTGGCACAAGGTGCTTTTATCTCGTGTTATTTAATGCTTTCTAGATTTTGTAAATTCTCGTAAATGCGCATTAGCAGAACAATCAAAGAAAAACGTGGTCTAAGGTGTTCAAGACAAAAAGGAAGAAGAAGAAGAAGAAGAAGATGATACAAGCGACATTGGTGAAATAGATAAACGGAGATTAGTTTCACTACTGCAATTCGCAAAAGATTCATCCATGTCAATCAAATCTTCTAAATCTTCTCTAAGCCACATGATACGTATTCTAATGTCATGTGTCAATCAGTCAAATACGTATATGTAGTTTAAATTAGCGAGCATTAAATATTGGCGAAAGAAGGAAATGCTGCTCGAGGAACGCACGATGAAAAGACACATTCGCCTTTTTTTTTTCTTTCGTTTCAACGATGGATTTTCCCGAGTGCCAATTTTCTTGGTAATTTTCAAATTAGCACTTTTGCCCCGTCTCGTAAGATCCGAACCGAAGCAAACCGAGCATGCGGTCTGGACGTGGTGCTACTTTAGTGCCGAGGAGAAGAGCCAATTTGGGTGGCCTCCCCGAAGGAAGGGAGGGAGAAAGAGACGCCGTATAATTTCAGGCCAGAATTCACCGAGCGATTGTGAGTTCCTCAAGGCGATAGCAAAGAGAACGATAAAAGAGAGATAATGTCTTCAATGTTAAAAGTAAGGAGGAACAAAATGCGACGAATGCACCTCGAGTCTCAACCGGAAGTAAGTAGGTACTAAGTATTCTCTAATTTTAAGTAAGAGATCTAAGATCTATCTAATGTTACCATCTAGATAAGTACGCAGCTTGGCATATTGGTTGACAGTGCTCTAGAAGAATGCAAGTCGTTATAAGGTGTGTCTGGTGGCACTGCAATAAAATCGTACTGGAGGCAAAAGGCGAGGCAAAGGTACCAGTTACTACACGACTAGTAGTAGTAGTAGTAGTAGTAGTAGTAGTAGTAGTAGCAGTAGAGACAGTCGAACAAGGAAAACGCGAGACTCTTTACCGATCGATCGTATCGACAGTATCGACCCGCTGACGGGTTGCCGGTTGCCGATTTCGTTGGATGCAAACACTCCTCCTCTCCGTTGAGGTAGACTTATACTTTTCTACTGAATGCGTCGACGCGAAAGAGGACTTATCTTGGCGTCGCTATTTTTCACTAATTACGTGCGTGTCGATGCGCAGATAATCAGATAATAGATGAGATACCAACATTTTCCACCCAATGACACGCACGTTCAACATTAAACTGCTTTTTACGAGACAACTAAAGTTCAGAACGTTTCAATTTTATATATCATTTGCTTTTTCTCCTTCTATTTATTCTTTTCGTATTCTGCTTCGCGTGACGTTGCGTGCGGCGAATAGCTTTAAAGATGGGAGAGATAAAAGTTTGCGGCGATTCGACAGTGACAAGAAATATTAAGACGGACGAACAGAGAAAAGGGGTCATACAGGCGAAGACGCACTTTTTTTATTTTATTTCTTTAAGTAAACCAAGCTTGCGCACTGCGCAAAAATTGGCAAAAATCCGATATCATCTTTCACGTTGCCTGTCCATTGCACGAAGCTAACGAATATTCAGAATCACTGTAATCTACAATTTTTAAAAAACTGCACGTTTTCCATGTTCTTTGCGTCTCAAGATCATTTGGGAATCGTCGACCAATGTTTTCTTAGGCTTCTATGTAAAAAACATATCTACATATATATATGTCAATTTCACGGGAAATTCACTAAGAATACTACTGTGCAGTAGAATCATCTAAATTATCATGATATATAGAATTGAAAGATTTAGCTGTAATCATCCGGTTTTCAGTTTCAAAGGGTGAGTGAGGGGCAGTGAAGGTGACTGTTTTCTTTTAGCTGGGCGACTAATAATCTAACGATCTATTTGAGGAGAATTCTTTGAAATATTCTAAAAGGAACTAGTGGGGGTGCCTAAAGAATATTTTACAAAAAGTTGTGGGTGTCCATGTGCTTGTGTTTTGTAGTTAAATGAATGTTTGTGTGTGTGTGTGTGTGTTTGTGTGTACGGAGATCCTTTTGTTAAGCACGGCCACAGTGGTTCTCATTCCATGAGCGAAATTTGTTTCTTTCAGAATCTAGATAAACATTTACCGAAACGTGTCGATACCAATGGCAAACTCGAAAGCTTAGAGTTTTGATAAGAAAAGAAAATACTATCTAGTAGCTTGGGCGAATCCGCATGAGAGAACAATGGTAGCCGTGCCGCTCTCGCAAGTGTCCGGATTTCAGTGAGAATGTGAAAAATATATATAATGCCGAACAAAAGGTTACTTGATATGGTACAAAACAAGGAAACCCAAGACAGACTGCATGCATAACGCGTACAGTGTTAAAAGATATATGGTGAAAGAAATGCAAAGTTCCAAGTACTCTGGCAGATGATCCATATTATGCAGTGGCAATCCAACTGCTACACTTTGGTCCAGCACAGTGTCCACTGCCGTCAACATTGGGATGACGTACCAGAGTGCTTTGAATCTTGAGGTGAATGGTGAACAACAGAATTATCGTGAAAAACGTGAAAAGGGCAAGAAAAGGTATGAAGGAATCACCGGCTGAACTTACGATCGATTAGGAAATGAAAAAATTATTTAAAAAATCGAATTTCCGGGTCTGCGTCGGTAATGATTCTTTCATACGGTTTTTATTCTCTTATTAAAGACGGAGGATTTTATTGAAACAAAGAAGCGAAGAGAGACATAAAGTGAGATGATGAAAAAGGGTGTTAAGTGGGAGAGAAGTAAGAGAAAAAGTAAGTACTACCGCCTGGGCTGCAGGACTTTGCCCGGCATTATCGTTATCGATAAGATCGTTATCGTTCTGTAAAACAAAGAAAAAACACACAAAAGAGATGATTGAGAGCTGCGTGAAGATCCTCTTGTTTGGGTAGTATATTTAAGTATAGAGTATAGTAAGACTAAACTATAAACTAATTATCTCCTTCAAAGTATCTATTAAAGACTATCACCTAACGTAAGTCACCTACGATATCAAATCAAATTGGTTTTTTTCTAATCTCGGCAATTCCGAGTAGGCCAAATAACTTGCTCGAATCTTCGTACTTTAAGAAGTTTGCTTCTATTGGGAAATTTAAAAATCAATGGAAACACACTCAACGTATTTCTCCTACCAAACAGGTGGATGGGACACTCTATCCGTTAATCAATTTATCATCCAAGGACTGGACCGACGTCCCTATTTTGCTAACAAGATAAACCTTTTTAGTATATTTAATAAGGTTGATCCTTCGGCACTATTATTCATGATTAGTAATTACTTGCTATGCCACGTAGATAAGAACGAGGAATCATTTATCCCTTATATCAATAAAGTTATTATCATTGCTCTTGCTATACTTTTTGGCAATTAATCATTTCTCGTTCTTGCGATTCGATCCAAGTGAAGCCAGACTCTAATTGTCACTGGATTGGCTATTTTTACAATAAACTGTTTAACCACAATGAATTTTGAAAAATCGTACAGACTCTTGCTTCACTTTGACGAGTTTCTATTGGATGGTTCGATCTAGATCATACGGTATGTCGGTAATACTCGATAGATCAATATCAGGGATTTGGGTTAATCTACGCTGACTGGTTGCACCAAAATCGAATCAATCAATCAATTAATCAGTCAAACAATTCCAGGATGGGTCACATCGAATTGTTTCTACACACATCGAATGGATTATAGATCCTTTAATGGAATCAATGAAAAGTCGAGCTATTCTCGAATTTCGTTCGAACGATCGTTAAACCATCGTGTTCTCGATTTGTGATTCTACGATCGGGTCGCCAACTTGTCCCGTTCGATGAGAATTGCTCGAGAATTCTCGGAAAGTAATTTTGAGTTGTTGAAAAAATTTTGAAAATAAACGACCCGTCCATCGGACCATAAATCGAGGGTGTAATAATTCGCACTTTCTTATATAATATATGTATAGTTATAATATCAGGTACGTATGAACTCTTGAAAATTGTCAGCGCTACTCAGCCACACAGGGAACTAATTGCAGAATTGTGGGAACGTGAGAAAGTCAGGTCGGTTCCTCCACGAATCCATTGCTACGCGCTTCTATCGACAGTATTATCAGAAACATTGTAACGATTGTTTTGGTGTACACTCTGTCGATTCCTGGAGAAACCAGAACCTGGACTCTAGTAACGTCTACTATGGGAATCTCTGGATGAGCTTAACGTAAAATATTCTCGTCACGGCATCGGCCATCAAATTCCTACCACGAAGAAGCCAACGACAAACATTCATTCGAACTTAATAGTTAACCGGAATTCTCGTATTTCCATTTCCCCAATCAACGATTTTCCGTTCGTTCGCTATTCGAACGAAGGAAAGCAATACCCAGCAACGGAGCGAGATTTTTTGTACGCAGGAATCTCGTCCGATGAAATAAAAGATATAAAAAAAATTATGTAAAAAAAATTACAAATAATTTCAATAGTCCCGGGTAACTGAATTTGGGCTGAATAATTTATCGCATTGTATTATAATACGATAGGATCGATCGATCCTGTTTGACACTCACCGGCGGCCCGGATGCTTCTATCTGACCAAACCTCGTTGTTCTCCAACTTTCGAGGATCAGCAGGCCAGCGTATATCTTACCCACGGTCAAGTTGTCTTTGTTCAAAACTGGAATAATAAGAAAATATAAGTAAACGATAATTATAATTAAAGAGATTATTAGAAACGATGCAAAGTTCTCGGCTCACCTTCGTTCCTTGGTATCAAAAGGTCCAGCATCTTCTTCGCCTGAAGCGGCCAAATATTCCTCACCGTATCTCTCAACTCCTCGTCGGCCTGATCCATCTCATCCGCTGAAAGAAGTCGTTCAATGAAAGTAACCGCATGATTATGAAAAGCAGAAACGAAGGAAGAAAAGGAAAAAAGGAAACATGCCCCCCGCCCCCCGCCGCACCCACTAACCAGATCGCATCTTTATGCTGAGATTCTCGCGGATGAGCGCGAAGAGGGTGGTCGTGAAGTTGACCTTCCCGTCGACGTCGACCGGCATGTTCATCCTGATAAGTTTCTTGTAAGCCAATCTGTTGGGACACTTGTTGCCAAACCCCAATGGCGGATCCATATTCTTGAGCATGTCGTACATCTCCGTGTAGTGGATCTTCCCTGTGGCGTTGGGATCGTATTCGGCCCAAATCCTGACGAACTCGTCGAGATGATGGGCGCCGAGGATGGACGAGTCGCGGGTGAGGTAGTCGAAGTTGTCCATGATGACCGCGACGAATAAGTTCAACATGAGGAACGAGCAGAAGAAAATGAAGGACACGAAGTAGGCGTAGGCAAGATTCGAGCCGCAAGAGTCCTGATCCGGTTTATGTACTTTACTGTCGCACTGCCGACCCTTTATGCACGACAGCATTATGCTCGGCCAGGCCTCGCCGGTCGCGCACCTGATTAAAAACAATACGGAGAAGCATCAGTATTTTCGTGAGGACTTTCTCTTTCGCCGCTTCTTCCTCTTTCTCTAGCTTCTCTAGCTCCTCTACCGTCCCACCCCCCACCCCCTCCCTCTCATGGCTATCTATTTGTCAAGCGAGCTGCCGTCAGAAGCATGGAATAGCCATTGCTGCTACGGAACGCGTTCAAAGGGCAATCCTTTATATTTTCAGATCGGACTGGCCAATGGATATTCCAGCTTCAAGCCACAAAAGGGTCATCCCTCGAACAACGTGTGCAACAACAAAAGCGCGGCTCCCAGCTTTGGGCCTCGTTCACCATTATTCTACGAATCTAAGGGTTAAACGCGTTATCCGCAACGTAGGTTCTACTGGGTAGAAGATAGATACTGATAAGGCTTTACTTGCTCAGTATTAAATATACTATAATAAATAAAGCTAAGTCAGTCTCTGACTTTTCTTTATTTTCTCTTGCAATAACTGATGGCTACTCACAAAGAAAAACGGACCTCTGTGTCATCTCGTGTGCTTCTCTTCGAGTCTTGTGTTTGTCTTTTTATCAAATACGTCAGTGCAATGCCTGTCTTTCGTTTTTAATGCAGGATATCTACTATTCTTGGAGAAATTTAAATTCTAACATCATCAGACGGAGAAGCAATGAGGAGAATCGTGACCGAACGGAATTTTGATAAATTTCATTGATCGTAAGGAACGATTAGTATTAAAGTGATTCTCGTTAGGCCCATTAAGAATGCAAGTTCGTATCGGTCGGTCGACGAGACTTTAAAACAGAATGTCGAACGACGTCACGTACAGATACGTACTCGTGTGTCTTTCGTGTCTAATTGCGTGATTTGGTGTTGTCTTTTTTTTTAGTCTCCATACGTCTGAGATTAATACTTACCGGAAGAGCAGCATCAGACCTTGAACGAAGCTCTGGAAATTGTTGTGACCGGTAATCGCGGACTCGGGTTCCAGTGCGATGTTACCGAAAACCTAACCGAAAAAAAACAGCCAAAAAAGCCATAGAGCGTTAAAGATGTCGTTTTTGAATTTTTTAAGTCTTCATTAATTTTTCTCACTGATTGGTTCAATTGAAATAGTCACGATATCCATTCTTAACCGATGAAAGAATGCGTGTGACCTTTGAAGCTTTCGACAGATTATCGTTTTTCTTATTCTTTTTTTTCTTTTGTCTTTTACTGCATTCGTCTAATCCGAAGATATATTTATTACTCGTAAACGTGTTCAGTTGGGAATTCAGTTCTTCTTGCACAAGAGCGTATGTATCCGATGACGTATAAAACCGAAAGAAAGAAAGAAAAAACGAATAAACGATAATAAAAAGAGAGTGAATGAAGATACTGTAAAGAAAAGAGATAACGAAATCCTGCGCGCACAGTCCTCCTCGCAAAATCAAATGGTAAAAGTACACCGACTAGCTCTAAACAATTATTAGATATGCTATGTAAGTCGTACATACCTACTCTAGTATATCTAAATATGTATGTATATATGTTAAAGAAGAAGGCACGCAAGTATTCATTAGTTGACTAATGAAACCTCTTAAAAGAGGAAGCTTTGCAAAGGGCTGTGTAATAGAATATTCCTTCTTCAAAGGACCTCTCGCTCTCTCTCTCTCTCTCTCTTCCCGTCCATCTTCATCTCCATCTCTGCCTCCGCGACTCTCTTTTACCTTTTACCTTCTATCTCTCATATACCGAAGTATATATTATACGCGTATATACACATATGTATACATACATTGTACCGTAGACGTACATACGGGACTCCTTGACTTACTTTCACTAGATTCTAGCGATACACACTTATTACTGCTAGATGTATGATTTCTACGTGGTCGGCTCGTAAGTCCGATCGATACACGGTGTCCTCGAAAAAAACAAACTAACTTCCACCTCGAGCTACAGTTCGACCAGACCGTATGGACTTGTGTCCCACCCCTTTAGCAGATAAGATACCCAGTGGACATTGAAAGTCCCCAATTTTCGGGAGCACCGTGTACTTATGCTACGATAAACGCGCTTTCTATACGCATCAAGCAGGAACATTCTAAACTGCGGCCAAACAAGAATTAAGAGTAAAGTACGTTAAAGGAGTAGGTCGAGCAGCTTACTTTTCTCTTGGGAATTCATGCGTTCGGCTCTTCGGTGCCTCTAAAGTTTCATACTGTGTACTTGTTAAAATTAGGCCAACTTATTGTCTCTGTATTTACGTCATTCTCTTTCTCGCTCTTTTTTTTCTCTTCTATTTGTAATTCGATCGGACAATTGAATTTCACACTCATTCGCTCACTCACGCGCTCCTCTCGCACTCTCAGCTCCTGTGTCTCATGTCAGCATTATGTCTCATCAAGTGATCACGCACAGGACTTGGCTGCTCGACTCACCGAAAGAGCAACATAAGACCGCCGAAGAAGGACTGAAAGTTGTTGTGATCATCGATATCCGTGCCCGGCACGTTCATCAAATTTCCAAAGACCTTAAATATCAAATGTTTATGATCACTAGAGACCTCTGGGGACTCGCGCACCACGTGTCTTTGGCTTGCCTACATTTGCACACACTTTTTTTTTTCACAGCTCCCTAAGTTCATTTGATTAGAATTTCATGTAGAATTTTGCCTTTTCAAGACTAGGTGAGTAGCTAAGAGAAACGAGAGTCTCGTTACTCGAGAATGAATAGCTCAATAGTTGAGTAGTTTAGTAGTTTAGTAGTTTAGTAGCTCAATAGTCAAATAGCTCGTGCCAATCTACACGACTGGTGCTACTATACAGGTGTCGTGTATTTATAATTGTTATCTGTCATACGGGATATCGTGTCCGTGAGATTTTATTTTGAAGATCAGCCTCCGCTGCCATTCTCCAAGGTATTCATTCCCGACAGGATTCTTTCGTCATCAGCCTTTCGATATTCCTGATACTTTTTTTTTTCTTTTTTGTTTCTAGTAATTCATTAATTAGATGGTACACTTTGTGCGACATTTAAGGTTTTTCTTTTAGAAAAATAAAAATCAAAGTTAAACGTGATTGCTTGAGAATTAGTCAAGCTCGTAGGATTGTCTCAGCCCCTGACGGCAGACATATCGAAGCTAAGGTAAGTAGATGAAGGACGCGATGCCGATTAACATTAGGAGGAAAATAATTTAATTTTACCTGATTCTACGAGCGTGTCTAATGACTCCGTGCTTCAATTTCTAATTTCGAATAATTTCGAATAGTGTCGAATAAATTCGACTAAACATGGCGACGATTTCGCAATTGCGAGAGAACTGTTTCGCGTCTCGCGAATACGTTTGAAATCTCGAATTTTCTCGATAATCTCTCGAAAGTGAAGATAATCAATGCGTACCTGCATTCCAATAATGGCGTATATGAAGAAAAGCATGGCGATGAGCAGACATACGTAGGGCAGGGCCTGAAAATTAACAAGACGATAAGAGTTAAACGATGATCGTTCAACGACAAGACAAAGAGGCTTGTTTAGTGTTTTCGAGAGTCTCGAAAGATGGTTTTACCTTGAAAGACTGCACGAAGGTCCAGAGTAAAATTCGTATAGTGTAACCCTGCCGTAGAAGTTTAATTAGCCGGGCGGCACGAAATAGCCTGAGAAATCCGACATTGATGAAGTTCTCCTGTAAAGGGCAAAGAAAATTGCACTTAACGAAAGAGGCAGTTGAGTTTGTTTCCTTTGGTGAAATTTTGGACTTCGCCCAAGAAACCCCAAGTCCCTTGCGAGTTGCGAAAATTCGCTCAGGCAATTTTCGAAAATCGCTACGAGCTCTGCAGGGTTGCGTGTGCGAAGCTATCAAAATCAACTATAGGATTCATAACGAGTACGTGTATACTGGAAAACTGGGAAGCTAGAAAACTTGACAACTGGAAAACTGGCAGTATTTGGTCGGCGCTGAATTCTTTGAATGGAAGGGGGGGGGGGGGCGACGTGACGATTCTTTCAATACGGAGGAGAGATACGTAATAGTCTCGTGTTAAAAGTGTGGAAATGTGCTAGATGAGCTGGACGTTGGTTCATCTAATTGAAGTGAACGTTTGGTAGCTGCGACAAAGACTGTCACAGAGCAGAAAATCTTCTCTTTTCTCGAAGTTTCTTTTGACTATTATTTCCTTTGATTAGCCCGCCATTAAGAGGAATAGTCAAATCGAGTGTGTACTTTGTAGGCTCCTACTGTATCGGACAAGGAGGATCGCAGGTACTGCAAGTGACGACGACAGTCCACACCAACTGACTCAGGAAAAATTGACCATCTGAAAAGTCCAACAGGAGGCAACGTACTCGGTAGAATTAGAGGAGGGATTTACATAAAGAACCTACGACTAGCGACAGATTAGTTGAAGAAAGCCAGGGAAGCGATCCGAATGAGAAGAACAAGAGTCAAGAACGATCGGTCGAGCTGAAGGCGAGGGACTTGCGAACTTTCCCGGAAGTTCTCAAATCGGACTAGATTAGAAAAGAGGTCGAAAATAGTGTGCGATTGCGACGCCTGGATTTTGTATCTTGAGGAATTTATTAAATTTCCGAATAAAGCGAGCGACTAGCGACGCGACGAGACGCGCAAGCGTTGGGATTTACGATTTACGATCGACCACTGACAGTATTGCAAATTTACTGTACTCGTACATTAGTGCGTATGTATATGTACCTGCTCTTCCGATGAGCCTGGAGGCGCGAACCTTTGCTATGGTGTGAGTGAAGTGACGTGAGTGTAGATTATTTATTTTTCTTTTTTTTTTTTAAGGACAAGATATTAGTACTTTCTTCCGGAGTTATGTTCTGAAAGTTACTGCCAGTACCGAGACCAGAGCCTGTGTCCTCGCTCATCTATACCCATCTACTCATCTACTCATCTACCCATCTCAGAGGGATGCAACTGATTTCGCAGTACTCTCAGTAAATTTCGGAACACACCCTAGGCAAATCATTGTGATTATTTGACACTTAATAATTAATAAAGTTCATCCGAACCACAGCTCTCGTTCGTTCACAAGCAAATACATCGTCACTACTTTTTCATAATTATGAGTCCACGATCCGAGCAACTTTTAGTTTAGACGAACTTTGATTATTAATTATGCCTGAATTTGTTAGATATTTAACTGTTGTATGGTTACAATAAAAAATTAAGCTCTACGTACCCCGAATTCAATGACTAGAGCGTCCACGATGCTACCGATGACCGTGATGAAGTCGAAGATGTTCCAGGGGTCCTTGAAGAAGTTCTGCCCAAAAAAATGAAACGTTAGAAAGTCTTCATTTAACATTTTTATTTTTCTACCTTTCTTGGACGCTGCTGGGAAAAGCGGAAATCTGTAATTAAACACTCGACGACTTTAACTCTTTCATTGTCATCCGAACAATATACTATCTGCCTATATAAGGTGTCGAAAATGTAATAAATTTCGAATTCAACAGTGTCCAAGAGAGAGAGAGAGAGAGAGAAAGAGAGAGTGTGTGTGAGAGAGAGAGAGAGAGTGTGTGTGAGAGAAAAAGAGAGAGAGAGAGAGCGCATGTACGAAATAATTAGTATGCCGTCTACTATCTTGTAATGAACAGCCAATTTTGAAAGCACGGCCGGTGATATTACGCAATGCGTGTAAGGTGCTTCGGTGTGTGAGTGTGTGAAATTGAATTAGTATTGTACAGGTGTCCTAAACTTTAGCGCGCGCGCGTGTGAGTAAGTAAGTCAGTAAGTGTGTGTGTGTGTGTGTGTGTGTGTGCATATATATAAATGTAAGTGTCTGTGCGCGCGTGTCTGTGTGTTACGAAAGTCAAGTCGATCGGTAAGAATAATGATCTCGGTGTGGTGATCGACGATGAATAAAGTGACGGGATCTTTCTAAAGATCTACGGGAGAGCATGCCGGTCGTTCACAGCAAGCATTTAGAAGAATCTTAATTCGCGGATCTAACCGAGGTTTGTCGATTACTCGTTACAGATCGTTTATAAAGAAAAAGTAACTACAATCTTAGTACACGCAGAGAAAGACAATCTAAACTGACAGCGAGGATCCAACTCTGCGTCCACTTTGTCATCAGGTGATTAGACTTTAACCGAAGCAAAATAAAGTACAATTTTTCTCTAATTTTTATGATATTACGTTGACTCTTGGCTGTAAAACAAATAAACGGAACGATCGATGGCGGCAATCAAAATATTATAATTTATAAGAAAAGACTCGACCCGCGCCTGTCGACTAGCCATTTTATTAAGAGAGGTTTGCTTGCTCCGGCACTTCCTTGGCCAGCTGTCAGCTGTTAGATTTCACGTGGCGAACGAATCCCGAGTGGCCGTGTGCAGCAGCAGCAGCTGCGCGCGCATCGTTCGTCGCTTCCGGCTCTTCGCGCGACGCACAAATGAAAGTTAGTAACGAGTAGGTGTAAAAGAGATGAGTAAAAGCTTGGCTGTACCTTGCATCCG
This sequence comes from Trachelus tabidus, assembly GCA_030142655.1. NCBI lineage: Eukaryota > Metazoa > Arthropoda > Insecta > Hymenoptera > Cephidae > Trachelus > Trachelus tabidus. The sequence continues at coordinate 104,001 of JARQTI010000280.1, read as the reverse complement.
AAGGCGATGAGTTTAAGGATGCACTCAACGAAGAAAAGTAGGGTGAAGATCAAGTTCATGGCGCCCAAGCTGTCCATTAGAATTGGCGGCGCATCGTGATACTACAAAACACATCCAACACACAGACGTAACACCGATCGCTAACTCGGGGACTCAAGGTAGCCCGGTAACTATTATCAGCTATCCGATAGATAATATTCTATTGATATCGAGTTTCTTCATTTCCTTATTTAATCACATGAGAAACGACAAAAACGACAAAAACGACAGCAACAGAGGGAAAAGAACGATGATTCTTGATTATCGCGCATTCGCAGGTGTCAACTGGTCTCCAGGTGCGACTGGAGATCTCGTAACAAAAGGGATCCTCGTGGCGTCGGTCACGAGGATTTACTGTCATCGCGTTGCGTCCATCCTGGAATTCACATTCCGATCGGCAGGCGCAGCTTCCTCCTGCTTCTTCCTCGGAATGTAAATTCGCGTATAGACGGGACGCGACGGGGGACGCAGAGGGTAAGCCATTCCACTAGGGACTGGGGGAGGGGGGGGGGGGGCGTTGGTGGGTGGTTTCAGGGGGTCCAAGGTATGAAACAACATTCTGAGACGGGAGGGTTTTGTACTCGGGATAATAGTTTACCAAAATATAAAGATACATCATTCCTGGGGAATTTATTTGTTATCTTAACATATCGCGCGTTTTATGGGAAAATTGCCATTTGCATTCTTGGCCTATCTAGCAAGTCTAACCAATCTTCATAGGATACAATCGGAGTTTCTCTTTATTTTTTCTTCTATTCCTTTTAGGTTTTACACCGTAACGTGATTTCGTTCACGAGGTACGAGACACAATATTTATAACGAAAGGTGCATGCGGGACGTGAGATAAGAATTTTTAATTTTTAATTTAAAAAAATTTCTTAATCATTATCATCGGTGTCGTCGAGTCTCATCACCTCTATCATTCTCATAATAATTAATAATCATCTTAATGGATCAGCCCATATATACGCAGTCACTTGTGATATCAGCATGCAAGGATCGAGACACGTGACATGCAGGCCCGTTTTACATGCAGACGTATGTATAGAGAGACGAAACATGCAGGAACATGGAGGCGTCGTGGATCGTTTAGTTTATAGCTTCGGATCTTTGTACGTAAAATGAATATGAAACCCAAGGAAGATCCGTAAGTCAGTGGGACAGCACGAAAGACGAAGGGAGAGAAGAGAACAAAAAATGTATTACAGCAGAGAAGCCGTCCTTCTCCTTCTTCCTTTGGAAACGAAAAGAGCCAAAGGAAACGCAAAGCTTCGCTCGAGCCTTGGCTGCGAGTATCAATTCAATATCTATGTACCTTCTTGTGTGTCTTTGTGTGTGTGTGTGTGCGTGTGTTTGCGCGCGTGTGTGTGTAGCCTCTATGTCAATGTGTGTACGAGTGTCCTAATTACCTTCGAATACCGAGCAAAAACGGGGGGAGAAGGAGGAGGAAGAAGAAAGATGAAGGCGGATTTGACGAAAAAAAAAAAGAAAAAGAGAAAAAAAGAAATAGAATACAGAGGAGCGTATTATAGGAAAGTGCACGGTATTCGAAGTGACGTATCGATGGCGCAGCATGATCGGATTTTCATTTATCTGATGAGCTGATGATAAATCGTTTTTCTGTAGGCAAACGCTCTAGACGTTCACTAATAAGCGAGACTTACCAGTCTTCAAGAAATCGCATTCCGTGGCGTCTCCTGTTTCACGCGCAATAAAAACACACTGAGAAATGCCAAGATTCGTAAGTGCAGAGAGTGCTGCCTATCAGGAGATGCCACGGAAACGTTAGTCGGGAGAATCCTGGGGGCTCGCATGGCGCCGCCGCAGGGTAAAGACGTTGGGGACCTTTTTTGGGGAGCTTACCCTGAAGCCAAAAGCGGCGATCTTCAGAGTGCACTCGATGGTGAACATCCCGGTGAAGCATATGTTCATGTACTTCAGTATATTCTTGTGCACGTCGCTCTGCCGGTGGTACTGCAATGCACACACTGACAAACACACGGCCCACAGAAACAGAGAGAGAGAGAGAGAGAGAGAGAGAGAGAGAGAGAGAGAGAGAGAGAGAGAGAGAGAGAGAGAGAGAGA
>JARQTI010000280.1:76058-101864 GCA_030142655.1 Trachelus tabidus | reverse complement strand
GAGAGATAGAGACATAGAGAGAGAGAGAGAGAGAGAGAGAGAGAGAGAGAGAGAGAGAGGCGGGGGGAGGGACAGAAATGACAACAGGGCTACTATTTCGACCGCTTAATTGACAGCAGTTAGACGTACAAAGTAAAAGCACAAGAATTTGCAATTAACATTTTTAATTTGTACGGCAGAATTTAAGATTCAAGAGTAAACATTGAATTCAGATTAAATTTGTTCATTTCATCTTCTAGAATTTTGATATTGCTGTCGACATGAATATATAAGTAATTTTAGTGTTTGAAAGATATGTTTTCTATGAGTATGGCAATTATAAAAATTAGTGACAAGAGAGAGAGAGAGAGAGAGAGAGAGAGAGAGAGAGAGAGAGAGAGAGAGAGAGAGAGAGAGAAGAGAGAGAGAGAGAGTGAGTTTGTCATTGGGTTACATAATGTATAATATATGTGTATATTGATATGCAGAGAGGCTATATGGTGTTGCAAAAGACTTAGCACCAAAGTAAGTGGGTATCATATCGTGTTTTGTACTATGCGATATTAATACGGGCGGCATTAACGTGGATTTGGAGAGAAACGTGGAGCACGATAAATAGGATAACGATGGACAGCAGAGTGGTTGTTAGCGACACAGTGGCCTTTTGAGTTTAGACAATGACGGAGAAATAATGTGCTTTCTATCTTTTTGAGAAACGAACGAAGGAGACGCTCAGACGTATCTCTTGCTTGATATTACACTCACGCGTAAATTTCTCCGTAATTGTAAGAAAGAAAAGTAGCATCATCGTGAAACAATAAACAGATTAAAAGGTAAAAGTAAGAGAAAGAAAAAGATAAAAGCTCTCGCTCGAGAATGCACAAATACAGAACACGGCTCAAACTATAAGAAACGAAAAATTCATTTCATTGGATTCTAAAGGATCGAGTAGGGGAGAGTGAAGAGGAGAGTGAAGAGGGATCACAGAGACACGAGGAGCGTGTCAATGGATTTTTCGATTCTTCTTTTTCTCTTGGTCGATATTTCCCTTCCGACGGTGACAACACGTGTAGCCGTCTCGAAGGAACCCGCCGTGCAAAGCAACACTGTTTTCGTAAATACAATCAAAGTGTTGCTCGAATAATCTCATCATTTCAGCCAGCATGCGACACGTATTTTTTGTAGAGACGCGAGATAGCGATCGAGAGTCCCTGCCGTTGCCGATGGCCGTAGAGATCGCGTAAGGATCGCCCAGGTACCATGCTGCGGGGGGGGGGTGGGGGCGATATCAAGGACACGTGACGGCGCCTGATAAGGCAAAGTCAACATTCGATATCTCCACTCGGAAGAATTCGACTAAAGTAAAGCAGGTAGAATGAATTCTTGTAAAATTCTAACCGTCCGACTTTACTCAGAATCGGTCGGTCTCTCGATTCGCTCTCGTTTCTCATTGAAATGTCAGTGCAGTGCTCGAGCAAGAGAAGGTCAGTGAGTCAGAGGTAACTGCGCATTCAGGCAACGTTCGACAAAACAGAGAACTCATTACGTCAAGGAAATATAGGGCTCGTATGTACGAAGCACGTGTGCGCAGGTTGGGCTAGCAAAACAAGAGACAATGAGAGAAATCACGTGAGGTGTTTTTCAGAGTTTCGTGTGAAGCTACATCGGACGCAGGATCCGCGCAGAGCTCTCTCCAATTTGCCGATTCGGTCTGCGATGGAAACGGAGTCGATAGGAATACTGCACAGCGAGACTGTAGGGATCCAAGGATATTCCCAATTCTATAGCACTTTGAATCTCGATCCTTTGGCCAACTTTCCAAAGAATTATTATAGTACGTCGGGAAAAGGTCCCCGTTGCTTCGTCTACTGGATACATTTATCTTTTTTTTTTTTTTTTTTTTTATGGAAACGCGCCCTGTGCATTATTCCCAGCCAGTTACATTATGGATTTCTCATCTAAGAGTCCTAATCGCAGTGTCGTGGGATTCACAGGTACGATTCAAGAGGTTAATCCCTGCTTTGAAAAGAGAGCTACGATCAAGCGAGAACACGATGTTCGCCATGCAACCTCTTATCGAGAGAGACGATTGAGAAATAAAATGCCAGAGAGAGAGAGAAAGAGAGAGAGAGAGAGGGGGGGGAGGGGAAAGAAGGGCAGTTAGAGACGCAATGTGAAAGAGAAACGTGAGACTTGGAAAATATCAAACAAAGGATCAAGTCGACTTTACGAAACTAAAGTTGCTAAAAGCTGAAAGAAGATTAATTCTTCGTTCTCCTTCTTCTCCTCTACATTTTTTTCAAGACAACCAAATTCACAGTCAGATGGACACCGTATGAAATAATGAAGGAAGGAATCTCAAATGCATCATCGGAATGACGTGTGGGAGATGATTCCTTTGTTAGATCAGAGGAGTTAATCTTGACACGAGCGGATAAGGCACTGCCCAATTACAGACGTATTCAATTACGGACAATTAAGTGGACCTTCTCGATCACACATTATCAGAGGATCTTTTCCCATGTCGTGCTTTCGTTTCAAAATTTACAACTACGATTAAACATGAAAATTGACGTCTTGATAAAATTGGAGAGGTGGCTATGAATAGAGAGAAGTTAATAAAATACACACATATAGGTTACACATGGTATACAGTGAATGTGTATAATATTAAAAATGGTTATGTGTGTATCGACGAAAATAGACACGAATGACAAATACACAAGGAAACACATAATTTGGCAGGCAAAATGCAACGAAATTCTCGTAGGACTGGATTGTCCATAGACAAACGCTTAACGGCATATTGCATCGATAATCTCTATTGGCCTCTTCTCCTTCGCAATTTCACGTTGCTAGGGGCAAAGCTGCTTGTCGATTGGTTAAAATTGCCAAAAAGAGTTATAGACCGTGTGAAAGGGTATGAGAAGAAGTAGAGAGGAATTAAGGGAGAGGAAAAGAGGAAGAAGAATTAAACTGAAAGAATATAGAAAGTGATGTGTAAGGAACACGTATCGATTAATAGGGGCTAGATTGAATTGAGGGGGGCAGGGGGGGTGGAGCGAAATAAACCCAGACGTATGTCGTATGGAAATGGGAAAGAGGAAAGCAACGAAAAAAAAAAGAAAAAAAGAGGAAAAATAAAAATAAATTGAAAGCGCCTAAAGAACTCCGCAGTGTCGATTCTCCTTGATATCTCTCTTTGACAGTTTGCGAATCGCAGAGGAGGGGAATTAACGTGACCGAGGAGAATCGTTAAGCGATAAAAGAAACAAATCTTTCTGCACAATTATTAATAATTGATCGATCTTGAGTAGGTTTCAGTATCGTGTAATGGAAGCTTACCTTCATCATGAGCAGAAGTGTATTAAGAACGATGAGGATCATGATGAAGTACTCGAATGGCGTTGACACTACTATCCTCCAGATCTTGTATTTGACGCTGTTTCTTTTGTTGGGCATATACCTCTCTAAAGGTCTGGCTTGTATTGTAAAGTCTATACACGATTTCTGTAAGCATAAATACATTAGAAACAGCAAGGTAGAAAATAAAAAGTAAGAGAAACGAATGGAAGCCGACGAAGGATCGAGGATCGAAGATCATCGACAATTTGGTCGTATCTATAGCGTTACCTGGTTCTTGTCTATTTCGCCATCTTGGAGCTCCGCCTCGCCCTGCTCCTGGAAAGTGATGATGATCAAGGCCACGAAGATGTTCACGAAGAAGAAGGGAAAGACGACGAAGTAGACTATGTAGAATATCGACATTTCGATACGAAAATTCCGTATGGGACCCTTATCCTCATAAGTGGCCGCCATCGAGTTTTGTAGAACTTGCGGCCATCCCTCGCCAGTCTGCACAGCGAATAGCGTGAGCATCGCTGCCATCACGTTGTCGTAATGAAAGGATTGCGACTGCCATTCCCGTTTCTTCTGCGTGGGCAACAGTGCGCCGTCCTCGAATACGAAATATTGACCCCTAGAGAAAGACAAAGAGGTTATCCCGTTAGTAAGTATTATAACCTGCCGGAATATGCGGTTCCGGTGAGCATGACGAGGAACCGCGATTATTTACCGCCACGTCCCCATCGAAAGGTGGAGACCTGGTCTGGTCATCCACGGTATCAGAATACAAGATGTCTACTCACTGACACTCGTCGGACGTGTACTTGCTCTCGTCGGTGCAGAAGAAGAACTTCCCGTTGAAGAGTTGAACCGCTATCACAGCGAAAATGAATTGGAATAATATGTACACTATGAGAATGTTTATGACGTTTTTCAAACTGTTCACGACACAGTCGAACACTGCCTTGAGCTTTGGTACTCGTTTAATAGTCTTGAGGGGCCTTAGGACCCTCAACACTCTCAAAGACTTGATCGTCGAGAGATTCTGTCCTGCGGAACTGCCTGTCATATCGAAGGCGAATGATACCGCGGCACAAATTACCACCACGGCGTCCATAATGTTCCAGAACTCGCGGAGGTACGAGCCCGGATGAAGTATTATGCCCAGATCGATGATCTTCAGGATCATTTCGACGGTGAAGACCCCGGTAAAGGCATAGTCGAAGTAATTCAGGACCGTGTTCCTGCTTGAGTACTCGTCGACCGGATCCTCCGCGGCCAGTGCGATACTCGACAAGGAGATCACCACCATGATGAAAAAGTCAAAGTACCTCAGATTTACGACCCAATGAGCGCCTCTCCTTATGCTGTAAATTTATTTACTTTACTTATTATCCGTTATTAGGATACTCAGCTGTACAGCTATACAGCAGCGATACAGCAAGAAAACACTTACGGATTCGTGGGGGACAGTATAAACATGGAGGAGTATGGCAGCATTGGTTTTGGTCCCGTGTCTTCGTCATCGTCCTGCTTCTTCTCTTCGGACGCCTGCTTGCCGCCCTTTCCACCTTTACTGTAAAACGACAGACATTTTTTCACACGACGATGCACACCTCCCTCCTTATCTCTTACATTGCCTAGATAACGGAAGTACCGTTGCCACTTACAAATTTTGTGTTGGACTTGGCGGGCATATTTCGACCTTTGGAGGACTACCGTCACTGGACATCTGCAGAGCTCCCATTTCCTTCTCCAGCTCCTGCATCTGTCGGTCCTTGTCCTCCTCCTCCTGTTCCTCCTCAGCGGCGGTCAGCTCCTGAGCATTGGCCAGATTGTCGACGGCGATAGCCAAGAAGACGTTCAGCAGCGTGTAATTGCCGAAGAGTACTAAGACTATAAAGTAGAGCGAATAAACCATGCCCTTCTTGTGGCCACCCTGAGATTCGATGCCCTGGTACATCACCTCGTTCCAGTCTTCACCGGTCAGAATCTATTAAACCAAACAACATTACACATTAGCCTCCCAGTCTAATATTGGTAGCCCTGGAGCTTCGAGTGCAAGAACGTCTCATTATTCGGGAATATTTAGCTCATCAGGAAAGGCCAAGCAACGCGACTCTCTTTCCATCCTTAATGTAAATCTCAAAGGATCCTAAGCCAGCTTCCAAAGACGACTCTAATAATGAAAGAAATTGGCAATTGGCAAATGGCAAGTATAGGAAGTAGTACTTACTTGGAAGACAGTGAGCAGCGCGATGGGAAAAGTGTTGAAGTTGGTGGGAGGCGTGCCATCGGGAAAATTGAACTGACCACCGAAAAGCTGCATACCGAGTAGGGCGAATATGAGGATGAAGAGGAAGAGCAGGAATAGAAGGGAGATGATGCTGCGCATTGAGTTCAGCAGGGAGATTACGAGGTTCCTCAAGCTGGACCAATATTTGGTAACTTTGAATATCCTGAGGAGTCGAAGGGCACGTAGGACGGAGAGACCGAACGAGCCGGACTTTACTTCCGACCAGATCACCTCGAAGATCGAGCCGGAAATGACGACGCAGTCGAACCTATTGAAACTCGACTCGAAGTAGATGCGTGGCCCAAGGGCGTACATCTTAATGAACATCTCCATCATGAAGAGTCCCAGGAACACGAACTCTGCGTAATCTGTAAAACGTATAAAGAAATGAATGTCAACGAGAGTGGTAGATCCCATCGCCGAATAAAATATTTAAAGAGTCTCTGTACTCACAGAGAAACGCGGTGAGCCATTTTGGCTGGTTGTAATGCTCGACCGCTACGCAGATGGTGTTGAAGAACACAAGAACGATGACGAACCAGTAGAACCACTGGGTCTTCACCGTGTGACGTATCCAGAACCTAAATCTCTTCTCGGCACGCCAGAACTGCTGGCAGGCACCCTTGTTCTTCACTTTAGTCTTGAGGTAGGAAGCTCTCGAGAACCCTACAAAGAACACGCAGCGCTTTCAGTCGATGCGAGGACGGGAACTGACCTTGCGCAACGAAGGAATCGTTTGCCAATCATCGGATAGTCATTTTACCGATCGTTCAGATTAATCGCAGGATCACGATAGAATCGCACGTCTCGTCGATCCGCAAATGCGAACGCCACGATTCGACATATATCTTTCTGAAGGTTAAAAATCAATTTTCACAAGCACTTTATTGAAATTACGATTAATCGAATGCGGCCTCTTTTGAATCGCGCATTGACTGACAGGTTTTCAAAGTGTTCCAACGATTCCTCCTAGTACTTTTCTCTTCGGACAATACGAGTCTATTCTATGGGTATACTATAAATATGTATATCATATTTATTTTATGGAACTCTCTACAAGCGGGTATCACACTATATGGACTAGCAAATCGTATTACTGTGTACGTTACGTTGTAAAATAGGCCGCGCCAGTAGTTTTCGAGGCACTTGGACTCTCGCAAGATCTATGATCTATCGACTATGATCTATGGGGTCCTGGGTTTTTTAAAGTGGTCAGGGTGTTCAGAGAGGGAGGTTTTACGGGAGGTATGTATTGATAAATATATACTGTATATAAATGTGTAGTAGTAGGAGTAATAATAATAATATATGCCTCTACTTTATAAAATGAAACTGATGTAAAACCAAAGGTACTACTTGAGAACTGGCTGTGCTAGCTAATAGATAGTGGCTTTCAACTAAGATACATAGAATAATCAGCGCTCCATCGCCATCGGGCATACCTAAATAAACGACAGATACAAGAGACGCGGGATGCTTGCTTAATGACGAACCAGTCGAAACGAGCAAACTGGGCAAAGCGAGTAAAGAGCCGAGAATCCCGCGTCTTAAAGAAATATATATATATATAGTCACAGCAGCCAACAGAAGCAACAAGATACCTAGGAATCAAATGAAAATTAGTATATAATGGAAATGTCTTGCTGCAGTCTCGCCACGTTTCAAATGTATACGTGTAAATACATAGATCAGTCAAATTAATTCGGCAAACCAATGGAATCCGTACGAGCTTCAATGACTGTATCAACATGTGTAAGTATATGTATGTATATAGATGATAATGAACGCATCGCGTGATATACTGTTTTCTTATTATTTTTAAAATTATTATCGCCCTTCCGTCTCTTTCTTTCTCTCTCTCTCTCTCTCTCTCTCTGATGTCATTTAAATGTCTCTGCAGACGATCGTGCATCATCGTGCGTCACAAGTGTGGATGATTGGATGGTCGGATGGTCGGATACTCGTAGGTCCATCGGCTTTCCACGCTCAGCAATAAATTACAATAAACCAAGTATCTAGCTACGCGACGCTGCCAACTCTGCGTGTTTAATGATACTTGATGCTTTGATGATTCGATAGCAGTGGGCACGCGTCATCATTACGGCAGCACATAATATCAAGTACACATATTGTGTGCGCCACTCTTTCCCTCTAGTTGAATACGATAGATACGATAGATACGACAGATACGCATATTACTGGCACAATACGTAATACCTCCAATAAGTAACACAAAGAGTTACGTCAAAAGATATATGCGCACTCTACATATATCTATATATTTTGATATTTTGATGCATTCGTGGTTTGTAGTTACCTTTCAGTTTTTTCTTAGGCACTGAAACAAGAGGAGCATCTGATAGCGTGTGTTTAGAATGTTCATCGACAAGATTGGAGGGTTGGGCTTCTCTTACGTAGGACGCGAGACACGCGTGGCAACAGGATGAAAAATGAAAATGCACTTTGGGGGGGGGGGGGGGAGGCGATGAAGAAACAGCGTGCTTGCGCAATGGACGATCACGCGAGTTGTCAAGAGAGAACACAAGATGTGGCAGGTGGGGCGGGGGGAGGGCCGATTTTTTAATTTTTATTTTCTGGTTTTCGCTTCTTAAAATTCGACTGAGCTAAGGATCCTAACGCAATCCTCTCGAGGAGTCGCCATCGCTTCGATTCAGCTAAATTACACGCAGGTGAGTCAAACTCAGCTGCTCCCTCGTCTCTCTAATCTCTTTTCTAATAATCTCACAATCAGTGACAAGAGAAGGCGATGCCGACTACCTCGGTGTTCCTGGCTACAATCCGTGCAGAGCTGCTGGAGCCAATCGTCCTCTCTATAACCCGAGGACGATAAAAATCGAGGGACGGGGGATCGAGGGGCCAATCTTCAAAGAAGAAGAATCTTTGCATCCTCGTCTCAATACGGAGGAGTCAGGCAAAAGAAAGTTTAACGCGCTGAACGGTTAAGGAAAGATACGACTCACCATCGTCAGGGTCGTCCTCCCCTTCCTCCTCCTCCGTGTCGGTGCTTTTGCTCTTTCCGAGATTTTTCAATTTCTTTTTCTTCGCCGCCGCTCTTCTCCTCGCTAGACGATCGTAGGATCGAGGAAAAAAATAAGAAAATTAGCAAAAGAGTTGCGCAACGTCACACGAGAATCATTCTGAATTATCATTATTTCATTAACTTTACCTTCTATTATGTGCATCTTCTCCTCCTCCGTCGTTCTCTCCTCGGCAAGTATGACTTCCTCTGTAAGAAGAAAATACAAGAACATTAAATTAATGCGAAGCGCAAGAAGCAGCGTCCCTCGTTTCGCTCGTTAAGCCCCAGTTTGCAAATATTCCCACCCGTCTACTAGTTCTAGCAATACTGTAAATTTTTGCAATTTAGTCAATTTTGTAAATTCGCAACGCGCGATGCTTCGCTGTGCTGGGCTTGGATTAAAAGCAGGTGAAATAGCTGGCTAACCTGCTTTGCAGATCCAAGCGACGTAGCCGTTGAGCTCTCGCTCGAGCTGCTGCTGCCTCCTCAGCTTGAGGAAAGTCTGCCGATTCTCCACTTTTTCTCTCTCCTTCGCAAACTCTCTACAAGCGTTACACACAAGATGATAGAGGAATGGCCAATCGCTCTAATTAAAAGTTATTAGCAGGGAGTCTGGGTGGCCTCCCAATAGTTTAATAGTACAATACAATAGCGATTGGGATGTGCGCGTGGACCGCGAGACCGAAATATCGATACAGTTTAGGAGTACGAGGAAATCTTTGGCTCGTCTCTACTATCTTACAGGGACACGGCGGTGAGGGGGGGGAGGGGGCCCACTATCTTACAGGACTCTATTCGTAAATATACGCTCCTGGAATAGTCCTGGCAAAGATTCTGGCAGTTTTACGTGTTTTCGCGTCTATTGCCCGAAATTGTGTTTCGACGTAAGGCGATACAGGGCTGCTGGCGTCAACCGATATTATAAAAACCAACGTCTAGCAGGTACACAATTTGTTAATTAAAAACCTGCTTGCGTGATCCATTTTAAGTAGGAACTGAACGCGCTGGTGAAGAGACGCTTGTTCTTGGCTTTCCGATAGGCTGCGCGTCTTTCCACGCGTGTTCGCTCATTTGAAAATTCCCTGACGGAAAAGAGAAAGTTTCGGATAAGCGTCGCGGGCACCTTCTTTGCGCCGCCGGTTCTTCGCAGATCGTCTCAGGCTCCGAGCTGCTCAACGATCGATTCTCGTGTCTTTCGCTTACAATTTTAGATTCGTTTGACTTCTCAAAGTTTCTCATTGCTCTGATATCTGTTATATCTGTTACGGTTAGGTTGGGTTGGCCACGAGGTTTATTTGCAATGGGAAGGGAGGACCTTTGCGAATGACTTACCCGCTCAACACACCCAGAACTAAGTTCAGCATGAAGAAAGAGCCGAGGACAATCAATGGTATAAAGTAAATCCAGTTGTAGGTGCTGCCGAGAGCGTCGTTTGTCTGGAAAATTTTAAATAATCAAACTCCACGTGTTACCGCTCGCTTAACGCTGCAACACACACTTTTTATGAAAAAGATCGGTCGCACAACAATTATTATCATTATTATGAATTATCGTAACCAATTAGCGACATCGATCGAGACTTTAATACTTTTCGTCAGACCCAATGAAACGTGCGTACAGCCGTACAGCGTCACACAAAAATATACAAGTGTATCTAGGTAATTTTGAAAAATAAATACAAACATCGATCTTATTGTTTTAGCCTGAATTCTCAATCGGCGTAGCTCACAAGAAGCTCACCAAGGATGCTGGCTTCCAGAGGGTTGATCGGGAAAAACTTATTTTGCGTTTGCGCGGTAGGCGCACTCGAATGCTTTTAACATTGTGGAACATTAAGGATAACGATAAAATGGCCGCCAGCATTCTCGTCTGCGTGTGGTAGGAGGAGACAGCGATACAATAAGAATACAAATGAATACAGAGGACCGCAACTGACAGTGTCATACTGAGCAAGGTGAATATATACGTCAGTGTTAGCTTCCCTTAAAGAACGAGATACACTTCCGAGTCGATAAAGAATAATCGCTTGGAGCGACGTAAAGAACCAATCGGAAGATTTTCGTTCGACGATCGGTAATAAATTAATAATCCAAGATGGTCAAATGGTTGAGAGTGGACATGACGATTGTAGACAAAGAGAAAGAGAAAAAGGAACAACTGTGGAACATGAGAATCGGAGAACATGAAAAGTACTGGCCCGAGAGCAGGGCACAACACAGGGGCAACAGTGGAGAGTGCATATAGCGCCTATAGTTCCTATGGTACACAGGTACACATTCTAGGTTGGGAATGGACGATACATAAGAGGTCATGAGAATTTGCGTATGTGCGACAACGGTAAACTCAAAGATAAACGAAAACCAATAGATTAACGACGACATTAATCGATTAGGCACATTTGTAATTGTATTACATATGTAATATATATATAAAACATAGACACGTACATACAGATTCCAACGAACATAGGTACGACATAGAATTCCATCTGCAGTCTCATTTGGCAATCATAACCTCCATTCTTGTGTCGACGAAAAATCATAAAATAGAATATCTTCCCTCGCAATCCTCAAGGTGTCAAGATTTAAAAGAGAGGTAAAGAGAAAAAGAGAGAGAGAGAGAGGAAGAGAGAGATGACATTATGGAGGCGATGCTTACCAAATAAATATTTTTGAACGGGCAAGTACAGATATAGCCAGATATGCCAATTGCGTGTAAAGATAAAAAAGAGAAAGAAAGAAGCGTAGCCGAGAGAAGGAAAAGTATACCGAAGGACAAGGAGCCCAAAACGATGAAGTATGAATACAACCTGAGAGGACTTGGACAATAGCAATCACAACAATACAAGGAGATGATCATCGGCTCGTAGACGATCTCTCGGATAGAGAAAACGAGATTAACACTGAGGAACATATCTCTTGCGTTACCCAGTACAATATGGCAGTCCAGCCCTCCATTGTGATGCACTGGAAGACGGTGAGCATGGCGAAGCCTATGTTGTCGAAGCTGGTGATGCCGCTATTTGGTCCCTCCCAGCGATCCATGCAGATCGACGTGTTGTAATTGCAAACGTGCGCCCCAGCTGGCGCCTCGGTCTCGTTGTCCGTGTTACAGGGCGTCGCCAATTCCCCTTCCTTGACGATCTGACCTGCAAAAAGAGTCGCACAAAAGGTCTTGGTGGTGCGCCTTCCAGAAGCAACAGCACACTCTCTAATCCCCATCTTATACTTTCTACTTTCTACTCTCTACTCTCTCTCTCTACTCTACGGGGACAACCCCTGTAGGTTACTCTGATCTTGCTCACTTATATCCTCTATGCTGTAGCAGGTCTTGTGAAGTGCGCCCGAATAAAACTCGAGCCCGATGATGGCAAATATCACAATGGCGAACAAGACCAGCAAGCCGATCTGCAGCAACGGTGCCATCGCCTTGATGATCGACTTGAGCACCACCTGTAGACCTGTTTGCAAAAAAAAAAAAGAAGAAAATGACCAATTAGACGCTTCCAGTGGGTTCTTCGTAATTGCGTTCGTTCGCGTGTGAGATTTCAAATTAAAAGATGATCATCGTGTATCGGGTGTCTCGATCGAAGTTTCGAGAGTCTCAAAAAGCAAATGGCACAAGAAGAGTAAAAGAAATACGGAGAAGAAGAAGTGTCGAAGAGAACAAAAATTGAATTTACGATCAGACCTCAAGGTGCGAGAGAGCACGAGAGTATAAAAACTCTTTCGTCTTCTCTCTAGGATTTTGGTCAGGTCGACGAAATCGGGTATGCGTCCTTGACACCGTGTGCGCCGTAGGCAGCCTAGGCATCCTAGGCATCCAAGGCAGATGGGGCGATGAGACCTGGTCGGATGCAGCGCATCCTGCACCCGGTGCAAGGCGCGCATACCCTGATCGTTCTCCAGCATCTTCCTGGTGCAGTATCCCCGATCTTGATCGCAATTGGCTCTTGTAAATAAATGAAACACTACTCACTGGGTATGCCGGAGACAAGTTTGAGTGGTCGCAAGACGCGTATAGCACGCAACGTGCGTAGGTCCATATCCAGATCCATGCCTTGCGGGAACACCGTGACGAACCTGTCCCAAACACACACACCCCGCCATACTTTACTACCTACTACCCTATTACTCTAATTCGCTACTTAATTACTTAATCTACGTCACTAGCGTGTCTAGCCTAGTTTGGTCATTCTAAAAGGTTACTCTGCTGCTGATGGGATAGCTGGTACACTGGGATGGGATAGGCTTGCGGTAGCCGAGGAACTCGCCAACGGCTTCTTTTTAACGGCAGCACGGCTTCCGGAGTAAGGATGGCGAAGATGAAAAGGTAAGATGAAAAATAATTTGAAACGCACGAGTGACAGGAAAGGAGTTGAAAAGCACTGGGCGACAACACGTAGGACAGGACAGAAGGTGTAACGAGGAATAGGGATGTCACGTGACAATAATGTACTTTTACGAGACTATAATCAATATGAATTCTAAATCTATAACTATGATAACGTCAATTATCAAAGGGATTAGCATCGATACACGGCAGAGGCGCACGCGCAGATCCACATCTGCGTATATGAAAATATTTAAATACGTAAAGAAAATCTATTGCCTGCATAACCTTAAAGCCCGTTGCGGCCGTCCTTGAACTTTGACCCTGGATGGAAAATGGAAAATGAACATTCCGGCGGGCGAGGCCTTTCGCTCCTTCCGCAGGACCTCCACCTCCTCCTCCTCCTCTTCCTTCCTTGTCGGCGGCTTTTGATCGTTGAGCGAGATAAGGATGCCGCGCGTACCGAGCAACGCGTCACACCCCATGCACCCCCCTCCCCCGCCCACTCGTGGATTCCGAAAGCCCGAAGATCCTCGTCAGGATGCAACCGCAACGGGTACGGGTTTTCGCATGGATTCGTAGGACACGTAATCGATCTATGGGGTGTCCCGAGAGTGATGGTGCACGTTACGTTAGGTCAAGATCAGCCAGCACAGCAGCAGCCAATTGTGCATTTCTCAGGTTTAGCTTTAGCTTTGAGGTTAGGTTGCGGCTCGAGTGACAAAAAAAATTGAGATTCGGTCGGTTTGGTGGCGCCACAGCCAAAGGATAATAGAACCTAAGGAACACATAGGCACGTATGTGCTGCATTGTATCGATGCGTGTTTGACATATCGGGTGAACCATGTAGGAGGAAGAAGCCCAGATGATTCCGGAAGCAAGACTCGTTCTAACGTTCTCCTGTTTGAGGAACTCGAATTAGCGAAGCACAACGTTTGCCGACTGCAGCCGCTAATCTTATTCCTGGCTGAGTCACCTGGTGGGTAAGAGAAGGTGAGGAGGGGTGGTTCGGAGGACACGAAGGGACTAGGCTAAATTCCATCCATGGGCAGGAGCAGCTATGGGCAGAGGAGTCGGGGAGTACGTTACAGCTCTAGAACACGTATTTACCAATGTATAGTCAACTCTATTATTCAGTGGTTGGCAGCTAAAAATAGAGACGGCTAAATATAGAGGACGCCTTCTGGCCTATACTATATAACGGATATACATATATGCACGTACGTAGTAGACAGAGACGCAAGCGCGCAGTCTTGTGCGTACATCTATACCTAACACACCTACATGCATGTACCGAAATACGATCGTTTCGATCGTTTCAATAACTTCAAGAATTTCGAGCACGTCGAGTATGTCGTCGTTTAGAATCAAAATAACAAATCCAAACTCCCTTTAAGAAGGCTCTTTCGTCCGTAACGTGTGGACAGAGCAGAGTGTCGCCGACCGATCAACGAGCGATTCAGCGAAGCCATTCGGGACTTTATACTGGCGCGAATCTCGCTCAACCTCAAATTAGCAGTCGCTGCCGGTACAACGATAAAATGACTATTGTCACTGTTCTCGAAAATCCCTAAAATTCGCGTCAGATCAAGGAAAAACTCGGCGGCTCGAAGTCAATGAATATCGGAACAGTCAATAGATGTGCATGTGATATATCCGGCTATACTATAGTATAGCAAGCGACACGCCTCCAATACCAAGAGTGTGTACCAAAATCCAACTGTATATCCAAGTTTACGAATATTCTAGCGTATTTAATATACGATCTCATTCTACCCTGGGTGTCGCAGGATCAAATATAAAATGTCTCTGGCAACGATCACTGGGCTAATTCAATTCAATTAAATTCATTCTATTGGCAACTGGTCTGCGCACACTGGCTTTCCCTGTATCTATGTGTTTACACGAATATCAATATAATTTATATAATCATATTTATATATAGTATGTAATAATAAAAGCTATCCATAACTTCAAGTCAAATTCTCTAAGAGAAAAGTAGACACTGGGTATTGTATAATATATATATTAGAGACAATGTGTGTTAGCAACGCATACCTGCGCGTACACATCTATATAGTATACGTATATACAGAGTCGCTATAGACATACGTGTACACTCTCCTGCACGTATCGGTACACGAGAGCATATACCATCTTCACGTGCGATCCGTCTACGTATAGTGTATAGCGTATAGTGTGTAGTTTATAGTTAGTGTATAGCGTATGACTAGGCTCAGGTATCTATCTAATTATCAACTGGTCTAAGACACCGACAGCCGCTAATACGGTGGTTAATTAATCAAATCGACTAAGATATTAACTTTAAAAAACTGCTTTGCTCCAATTAAGTAAATTCATTAAAGGAAATGAAATTAATCAACCAAAGTACCTACGCATTAACTGTTTAAGAGCCAACACGCATGAGGGTCCTAACTTTATTCATTTTTGCATTAGAACAACCAACAAACGAGGAAAAAAGAAATTTAAGGGCAAAACTATAAGGCTACACTGCTATGAGGTAACAGGGCAAACCAAAGTAACACGACTGAGACAAAACTTACTAAAAGAGATTTTCGGAGAACTCTGACTGACTCACTTGGAATTTTCGAAACCAGCTTTAGCGGTCTGAGGACCCGGAAGGAACGTAGCATACGCAGGTCGACGTCCACGTTTGTTTCGGCGAACACGGTCATCGACCTAATCCAAGGATCATTCTAGAATCTAGGTGCAGCATCAGCACCATTTTCGCATGTCTTATCATAAGAGTTATTATCCTATAACCTACTTTCCAACTATCCTAGTGTCCTAATATCTCGCTACTAGCGAGAAGCCTTCATTTTCTTCCTTCCTTTGACATCCCTTCTATACGAAGATCCGGGAACCTTCGTTCTCGAGTCACAAGAGCCTCGTTCGCCTTACGGCTTTCGGCTTAAATCGGACCTCGCTAATTTATTCTTTTCTTTTCGTTTCTCCTCGATAACATTTTTTCTTTTTTTTTTCTATTTCACTCCTTTTCTTCTCTTCTTTTTCCTATTTTTATTTATTTTTTTGTCAACCTCCTCGGTTCATCTCTCCGTCGCTTGCCTAGAGTTTCTCCATCGAATGACGCATTCGATAGGCGGGCACGCGCGGCACAGAGAGACGGATGGACAGATTGTAAGAAAACAGACGGACGGCAAAAACAGTGTGGTGAAAGAATTGACACAACTCGCAACGACATCGAGGACGTCGCAACGTACCATATGTACAAATGAATTCAGGATAAAGATGATCACACGTAGAGTTTAGAGTGGATACGTTAAAGAGGAAAGACGCGATTCAGAGTTTACCCAGCCGAGAGACTTTGCGAAGTCGATCGAGTGTCTTTGCAAAAGCAAAAACGAAGCAGCACGATTTTGGGGAATTTCGTCGACTTCGCGCTCGTCGCTGGAAAACGATTGGGAAACGATCGAGAATCGATCGGGAAACGCGTGAGGACGACTCGGCCGTCGCGTAATCCTCATCGATTAGGCTGATAATATATCTCCTTACTCGTCTCCTATATGTCTTATCGATATCCTAACGAGACAAAGAGAGACTTACCCAGTGACCACGACGAAGAAGTCCATGATGTTCCAGATGTTCCGTAGGTAGGAGCCGCGATGAAGGACGAAGCCAAGCGCGAGGATCTTCAGACTCGCCTCGACGCAGAAGATCCCCAGGAAGTAGATCTCCGTGGATTCCAGCTTCTGCGCGAGTGTCGTCTTGTCGTGCTTTGGCAGATGCTCCTCGAGGGCGAGGACCACGCAGTTCGCGATGATGGTCAGCAGGACGGCGTACTCGAAGGGTGGCCATTCGATGATGAAGCGGGTGTGCTTACGTATGCAATTATCCTCGCTCAGGATAAAAAGCGAGGAAGGACCTTTGCTGCCCCCGGCCCCACCGCCACCCGCCCCTCCACCCTGATCCCGGCCTGGCGCCATGACCACCAGACCAGGTACCTAAGGAGGAACCAGATATATCTACAATTTTCAATTTCATCGACCCGGAACTCGGATCGTCGCTTCAAAGGATTATCTCTCTACGTCCGTCTCATGCGCATCCCCATGAAGTACAGGACAATCGAGCCAATCTAGCCAATCTAGCCAATCCAACCAATCAAGCGCTTCTCTCTCACCTCCCCTCCAAAGCTAGCCCAGTCACCGAGACCACTCAGTCCGGCCAACCTCTGCCTTCTCCTGTACTGACTCGCGTATCCAGGGTCCCTTTGTGCCGCCTCTTGCGCTGCTGCCAACCTGCAACAGGAGAAACAAATTGAAATTGAATTTGGCGAGCCTTCCAGGTGATCGCGCTTGGCAGCCCCTGCCGGCAGAGCGACTGGCTCAGTTGGTACGCATGGTCAAGTCAATGGGCCGATCGCGCCGATAATGTAACCTGCTTTCCCGTGTTGCTACGAGCTACGTGCACGCGGGTGCAGCCAGGTTTATTCGTGGCTGGGCTTGATGGTGGTTCTTCGTCGTCGTCATCGACGTTGACGACGACAACGACGAAGGCGACGCTCGAAAGGAGCGCTCTAATTTTCGCGAAAGAGCTCGTTAATGGCCGAGGCTGGGCGTAACAAGGGGTTAATTGAATGCATTATAGCCTGAGGCTTTTGCCGATGGATAGTGCTCGCTTTTGTCTATACGTTACACTCCCTTACATGTGCGACCATACATGCATTCATCTACTTGGCTATCGCTTTCTCTCTCTCTCTCTCTCTCTCTCTCCTTCGGAAGAATTTCTCACGTGTCCTGTTAAACGTCTATTACCACAAAAACTGTCAAGCAGATGATTTCAATTTGAAAATGAATAAACGTACCCGAAATAAGATTTTTGGTCACAGATATTACGAAAGATATTTTCTTCTGATTGTTCGTTGGCGGCGAAGACGCTACTGGAAACGTTTCTGCATCAGGGACAATAGTGTCAAAAAAAATTGGACAATGTAGATTACGAAAAGCGTGTAGCTTGCACGTCGAATGGATTATCGTGGTGGCGCTGTAAGCGTATCCCGTACGCGAGCATCGTCGTGCTCCATTTTATTCGTACGCATTGGAAAAAGAGAGAGAAAGAGACAATGCGATCGCAGCGCCGCCACAAAAATTCACTCGACGTAAAAAGTAAAAGCATTGCCGCATGCGAAAATATCGAATAATTTGAAAAATAGGATCCCTGATGCGAGACGAGTTACGTAAAGCTGCGATGCATCCGGCGACTTATCGATCAGCTTGAATGCTGAGATGACCTGCTGACTTTGTCAGAGTTCAATGATAAATCAAGAGCGTGTCGCGGCTTTACTATCCGGCATTGTCGCGCTATGAGAATTCTATTAGTCGACCACGGTAAATGGTAAATAGTAAATCGAAGGGACGCCAAACCCCTTCGACTGGAGCAATTGGCATTTCGGTGGCTGGCAACTTCCTTCCACTTGGCCACTCGAAAAAGTGTATTTCCAAGCCAGTCAAAGTAGGAATCCGAGAGAGGGAGTGAGACGCGCACCAGATAGACATACGTATAGCCAGCCAGAGAAAGAGTAACAGATAGGAGAAGGATGCTGGAGGATGCTGGAGTCTGCCAATTTTATCTGTTATTTCCACCAACTCCTTCGGCTTACGGGAGGCGACCTCGCGGCGCCGTCGGTGTTGGACTTTTCAAAGGATAATTATAATTTGAGCTCTCGATCCATAAATAAAGCACAGCCGTAGAGTCATTTGCCCTCGACTTTTGATTCCAGTGCGCGCAGGAAGTGCCAGGAGCCTCAAATCAGTGCTTCTCTACTTTCAGTACTTTTCCTTTCATGAATTCACATTTTCACAAAATTCCTTCGGTTGCCGAACTTCAAGTGATACAGCCTGCGCCTGCTTCCCGTTCTAATACGAAAACAGAAGAAATAAAAAGAAAGGGGATGGTAAAAGTTCTGAAAATCAAAGGGCAGGGCTGGAGTGACGGGTGCAGCCACGCCTATGTCGCTCGCGAGGCTGGCCAACTTAAAACTTAAGAATCAAACTCCCTCCCCTGGAAGATTCAAACTCCGACCCTCATTGATTTCTTCCCTTTGAGTTGCACGCCGAGGACAACCCTGTTCCGCAGGGTGGTCCACGACGTAGGACGTCTGATCCTTCGGGAAGTTGAAGCTACGAAGTTGCCAGAGAAGAGACTTGCTTGGGGCTCCGGAAGCGAATATTCGCGAATAGCGAATTCCGTGTCTTTCCTTGACAGATCGAAAATGATCGAGTCTCCAGCGGAGCGCACGTGGCTCTGTGCCTCATTTATTGGCAAAGTATTCGGATGCATGGGTAAGCATTGAAATATCGAAGTATAAATTTCATTGACTTAACGAAAAGCCACCTGTCATTTGGCAACGATCGCAATGTTTACCAACTGTCAAAAAAATACGTTCGACTCGACACAAGCCGACTAAATCAGCGAGCAGCTTAACGACGGGAGATTAGATCTCGGTGAGCGATGAAAATTCAGTGCGAAAGAAACGAACGGGATTTCGAGGCCATCCACGGATGGTCAGGACGCCGCGACGCCACGACGCCCCCGCGACGACGACGGGACGACGCTACCGACAACCACCGACGTTTCCCTGTTAGGGGGGGGGGGGGGACACGCGCCGAGGTTATTACGATTTACCAAAGACTCTTTTTTGCTCGTCACGTTGCAGCCGTCCAAAGCTTTAAAGCTTCGCACTGCTTCTTCTCGGTAGTTTTCCTCTTCCTGGCCTAATCGCTTCTGGACCAAACAGTCGCATCGAGAAATCCTTCCTTTCCTCGGAAATATATCCACGTGCCAAGTGTTACGAGTGAGTAATCCTGCCGCTGAATCCAGACGAGAGGCTGCCAGACTCCATCGGACTCTATCGGACTGTACTATCTTCGCAATTCTATCGAAAGACTGAAGATTCGCTGGAAAGCATCGTCGTAACGATAACTGCGTACGAACCGCAGCTGTCGCCAATGTCGAAATCCCAGCCGCTTTATCGTCGAATAAACGGGGACAGTGTGTGACTATATATGGGCAGATGCTCCTTTTAGATGCTCGGAGGAGGGAATCGAGGAGGGAGGAAGGGGAAAGGAGAAGCAAGAAGCAAAAGTAATCGTTAACTCTCGAATCGTCGGAAGGAAGCAAAGTCCCGTCTAAATGCACGAAATGATCTTGCCAAAAACGGTCCTTCGCAAATTCTCTTGCTCCGCTGGCTGGCGAGGTGCTGGCCAAAAGCTCTGGGTGGGGTGTGGGGTGGGGGGTGGGAGGGCAGGAGGGACTCGAGAGGGCTGAGGTGTGACGTCACCCGAGCGCCATCTTGCCGGGTGACGTCAGTCCGACGAGCTGCGTAGCTTTACAACTCTGCCCCCTCTCTACCTCTCTCTCTCTCTCTCTCTCCCTCCCGCCCCCTCCCACCTATCTCCTCCACCGAGCTTCCCTTCCTCTCAGCACTTTGTATCCGCAACCCGATCCCTGCGCTTCCCTACGCTTCCCTACGCTTTCCTACGCTCCAAGTACACCTTATGTCCTTGATGGACACTTATACGTGTATAGCTTCGAGTGGGCGGCGCTGCAGGCACTTTGACAATTTCTTCCAATATAAATTGATACAGCGGCAGCGCGCTGCAATCGAGCAGATACTCGCGCACTGCATGAGCGCGATAAGACTCAAACATGTGAAGGTCAATAACGGCAGACTTTTAATATTCTTCCTATAATTATGGAAGACTAGAGGGAAAGAGAAGCACCTATCGATTCGAATGGTTACGAGATCTCTATTTTTCTCGATACTAGAATCAATAAAATATGTTGTGTTCTGCGCAATCACGTTACGCGCTACAGGTACAGGATCCTTTAATGCTTCGGTGATCCAGTGATCTAACGGTCCAGTGGAATTAGCGAATGGCTGTCCAGAAATCGTAACGGTAGGTAGACGGATGCAGGGAGGCGAGGAGGCAGGAAGGTACGGCCTGGGAAATAGCATGGTAGAGCTTGTCTACGTATTAAGATGTGTGTAAACAGGGGCCGAGTGACAGGGAGGAATACGCGGTAGAAGAAAATACGGAGAAATGGGGAAAATGAGAAAACGATATTCAGAGAGTCAGACACACAGGCGCACGCACAGGTGTCTTCGTAATAGCTGCGTATCCATATATACACCAAGGGAATTATTTCTCTCTTGCTTCCCTTTGTCGATTATCTTGAATAACTTTCTCTCTCTCTCTCTCTCAGACGGCAAATGGCATTCGGAAACACAGGACGTACGAGTGCTGTATAGAATTGATATCGGAATGAGACATCCTTCGTGTGCGAAAATGGAGATCAACAAAAGTATAGAGTATTTAAAATGAGGAGGAATCTCGAAAGGATTGGCAAGCATGCTGCCAGGCAATTTGCCCGAGTGGACGGCGACGCCGACTCCGACGCCTACGCCAATCGACTCTCGGGAGCCTCCGAACCATCTCCGCTGGCGCAAGTAAAGATATCCCATTCGACTCAGGCGTCCCGACGTCCCGACGACCCGGCGTCCCACCGTCCTCGTTCCGACCGTCACTGTCGTAGCAGTGGCTACCCTAAATAGGCCGACTACATGCGCGAGCCAGTGATACGCGTCATCTATCCATCCGCTGGCAGGAATCCCAACGAAAATGATTGGACGCCCGCCGATCGAGTGGATGCGACGCATCCAACTGCCCCTTCGAATTGCGTCACTTTTCAGTAACAACAAAAAATCCCCAAGGGAAAATCTTATTATCGTCGATATTCCCGCGGTAGGGAGATTTCCATTATTCCACAGCCTCGTCAAGTCCTCCTGTCCTCGAATGACTAGGTCCATTTCTCCTGAAAGCGAAGCTTAATAAATCAGTAGAGCGTCCTTGCCGATAGTAAGGTCAGGCAAGTGGGGCGTCTCGACGTCTCCGACACTTGGCAAGTAGTAGAAGGAGCCGCGAGTCCGACGCCAGAAATACACAGATGAACGCACGCACGTAGCGTCGCGACGCGTACGTGTGCACGGACTTTATAATGAATGCTCCCCCCCCCCCCCCCACCACCCAATTGCCTACGAGTCGCGTTGACGGATCTCTGGCGACGTCGACGACGAGCGCCGATCTCGCGATTCCTGGACATTCGAAACGCCAGAGCGTCTTTCACTTTTAAAAGCTTTTACTCGTATAAGTATACGCAAGAAGAGAGGAATATGGAAAGAAAGAATGGAAAAAGGAAGTAAAGTAAAAGCTCCAATTCTGGAAGTTCCTGTGCGTCCTTGGTAGGAATAAGGAGAGTGCAGCGCGGCAAGTGGGCAAAGATGGTCACGACGGTGACCATCAATGCGTCGACGCATCGAACGCAACCTAACCTAACCTAACGACGTGTCAAACATAATGAAAATTGTCGGTTAGTCCAAAGAAAAGCCCAGACGCTTCTACTTTCCAGTAACTCCAATGAGTTTTCCATTCGTGGCCACGCACGGCCAATCGTATTCCTTTACAGTATCGGGTAGATACGTGCGTGTATGCGAGAAGAGAACGACTGCATGGAAACCATGTGTGTGTGTGTGTGTGTGTGTGTGTGTGTGCGAGCGCGCGCGCGCGCGCGTGAGAGAGAGAGAGAGAGAGAGAGAGAGAGAGAGAATTCCAAGAGAATACACGGAAGGTCTACCTAGGGGCAGGTAACTATATATCTATTGATCGTTCATTCATGCCGCCCTTTCTGCCTCGCAACCCCTGAGCGCGCCTTCCTGCCACCGCCGACGCCACCGCCGACGCCACCGCCGACGCCACCGCCACGAACCAACCCTCGTGTACCTCTTCTTGGAGGCAGCATAGCAGCCTACCAACCTACTGGCGGGTCGTAGCGAGGGCCAGTTCTGCCAACTGAAATCTACTCCTCACAGCTCGTGACACGTGGCGCTTGCCGATGCACGCTTGCCAACGTTATAGCTGCACGGCTACAGTCCAGGCGTCGCGACGTTGGAACGACAGAGACGGACGACCGAGTCCCGCACCCTCCCCTTCCTCCTCCCTTTTCGCCAAATTTAAGCGTCCCACTTCAATCCTGCACATCCTTCCTGCGCACCGCATTCGCCTCCTCCCTCCCTCCCTCCGTCCCTCCATCCCTCCTTTCCTCACGTTTTTCAGGCTTGCAGATTGTACTAGTTGGTACCGAGGCTACTGGCCAGAGAATAATCCGAAAGGTAGCCACGTAGCTACGTTGGTAGGTTAGTTACCCCCAGAGGGTGGGAGGAGGACTCTTTGGGACTCGGAGATTGAAAATTCCCGAAAGGCTCGAGAGTAAGGGATTCTGGGAGAACAGCTGTTGGTTCGGTTGCTCGCTGGATGAGCGTGAGCGTTTATGCCAATCCGAGAGAACGCATTAACTTCCTGACGCAGCTCCCGTCCCTTTCCACCATTTCTTCCATTTCTTCCATTTCTTCCAGAGAAAGCCGCGCGCGCCTTCAACGTGGCTCAGACGTAGGCTACGCTCGTAATTCGGCGAGAGAAGGCCGAACAAGGGGTGGTAAAGGTCCTACCCTTAAATTTCGTGACGCAACGATCGATCCGCAGATTGATTAGCGTCGCTTGCAATTTCTTGGCGATCGTGCCCCCCCCCCCACCCCTGGGGCACACGCGCACACCATCTGCTCCCTGAGGTACAGATTGCACGGATCCGTGCCACACGCATCATCGTGCACTTCGAACGCTGGTGATCTCTCGCAGCTCCTGGATCGATCTTCCTGAATAGAGCTCGCTGCACTCGGACTCGTCATAGCGATTATGTCGACCGTCATCATAATTCTATATTGAAAATTCATTATATCTTTATAAATTATTCTTCAACTCGAGGACCCAACGAACATGCGAAAGGGGCGGCTTGCTTAACATGTAAATTGCGGCGGCCATTATTCAGTTGCACGTTACATAATCGGAGGCCCCGCGCGCGAGCGTGTCTAGCGTGGAGTCGATCTGGCAAATGAAAAAGGACGTGGACGACTAGGACGTAACTGGTTTGTTCCGATGGACACGTGGCGGCGCCTTGACTGCCGTGACTCCCCCATTCGAGTAATGTAGCAACGTAGCGCAGAATTCCGAGCTTTGTGTCTTCATCCGTTAAGTACACGTATTTGATCCACGGAGAATTAAATTGAAAAGGTCGTAAAGAAATATTGGAGAACCAAAGAGAAGATTCGGTAGGCCGAGTAAGTTGCGCCGCTGGCGTATCGATGTGAATCCTACATGCTAGATTGCAACAGTGTGAGAACCAGTGTAGCCAGTGTAGTCTGGCTCATGGAATGGGCCCTGGATAAAGCGAGGCATAGAAAAGTAGAACGAGCAAGGAAAAAAGGAAAAAGGAAAATCAGACATCAAAGATAGATATAGATCGCGAGCCTCGCAAGAGGAAGATGAGACCTAAAGACCAGACACAATGCGTTCTCTGGTGCGCCGTGTTCGGCTGCCACTGGGATAATTTCAAAATGTGAAACGCTGGAAGCATAGATCCCGGAAGCGTTCAGACGTCCGCGAGGACATTTCGAGTTTTAATGAAACCGATAAATTCCCGGCGGATAAATAAATTCACAGCCGGTTTTCGCCGCGAGCAATATTAACAGCTCACCGGTCACTCTTCTATTTACGATAACGAACGTGCAGCCTTTCCTCTCCAGGTTAGGTTAGCTTGCCTTACGTTTGCATAGCGTTACGTTGCGTTACGTTAAATTACGTTAGGTTTCCCAGCAATTCCTCGATTCCTTTTCAATCTTCATTTGCCATCCTGCCTCCGTCAGTCAGTCCGGTTATTCCCGAGCACGAGCAACTTTTAACGCGGCATTTTTCTCTAATTATCTGACTGGATATTAATTAAGAAAGCTACGGGTTCGACCTGGGGAATGTGTTGGTGCGCGATTACGTCAACACGACGTACGCAATCACGTCGCTCTCCGATACGCAAGCAATACGAAAGCAATACGCAACCACCATCCCTGGCAGTTGCTACCACCAGCAGCACCGCTGACGATGGAGTCGAGGAAGTAGAGCATCCTCAGGCTGGTTCGTCTGTCTCTCGCTCTCTTCCCGGCTGTTCGCACTCGAAATCGAATTGGGTCGAGGTACTCGGCAGTATTCAAATTCGAGTTTAGACCGTTGAGCGACAAGGGAGAAAATAAAGAGAAGAAATAGAATGAAAAAAATGGTGACAGCACGGAAGGGCACCTTTTGAAAAATTGAGAGGACGCAGAGAGCGACTCGTGCGTCATCCTCAAGGAACGGAGGCTCGAGAACAGTCGGGGCTTCTAGTCGTTAAATACGTTAATGAACCATCGGAGTAATGGCCGATTAGAGAGACGCCTATTGCCGACTAACCTCTTTTCCTCGAGGCACCAGAGGCTCTCGCGCTTTACTCGACATGAGAAAAGAAGATCCTCTCAGGGTGCGTCATGCGGTTTTTAAACAAGACCAAATCGAATTGGGCTACGTGGGATCTTTTATCGAGTGGAAAAAAAAATAGAAAAATTATTGGTCGCATCTGGACGATTTTGAGCGTCAGAGATTTCAACTCGCAGGAGGAATGCGCGAGAGAGAGCGAGCGAGAGAGAGAGAGAGAGAGAGAGAGAGAGAGAGAGAGAGAGAGAGAGAGAGAACCCGGTCGAAAGAGCAGAGCGAGGTGATATCTCCCGCTTCTGGCTAAAGGTCGTAAGGTTATGGTGAATCTCTGGCGAGAGAGAGAGAGAGAGAGAGAGAGAGAGAGAGAGAGAGAGAGAGAGAGAGAGAGAGAGAGAGGGCGGGGGGTGGGGGGCGAGAAGAGCACA